>JAMXBD010002420.1:0-197433 GCA_024138025.1 Combretum micranthum
TTGATGCTTAAAAGAAAGGATACTGGCTAATTTTGCTAGTTGTGTACCGACACCAACTCTATAGGCTCAGTGGTATGCGTACATTTTCCACCATATGGCTTCTACTGTTAGGTTTGGTAGACAGTAGTTCAAAGTGTATTGTCTATAGAAAGTTTTTATTGGAGTTGGTAAGTTGGCTCATCAGTTCCTTTGTTGGTTGGCCGATGAGCAATCAACAAGATTTAGCTTAATTTTTTTCTAATTTGTTGTAATTGTTTTATACTATGTAACAGCCTAAAAAAAGGACATTACAATCCACCTCGTGTCCTTCTCTTTATAAGAACATGCCAAGGCTATAATTCTAATCCACAAGTAGATAATATATAATACTTCAAAAACTCTCATAAATGTTACCTATTTAAGTTATCTCATAAAAAACAAATTTCCTAAAGAAAAATGTCTGGTTGGCATAAATCAAAGCCAACATAACTAATAGTCCAAAAACTCAAATAAAACTTATAACAATTTCAAAGAAAAATTTGCAAAACTTCATATTATCTTCCAAGTCTATCTTTAAAACCCATAACAATCTAGAAATCAGTAGGATAGTCCATTCCACTAGCATCTTCCCCATTATCCATATAGATATCATATCCTGATAGATCAAACATAATCGGATCCTCACCTACTCTTGAAAATGATCAAAGAATGAGTGAAAATGCCCAGTATGCCAGACCACATACATAAATGCATATTCACACACAACATGTATAATCAAATGCAACTATATCTAATGCAACAAACACCATTTTTTATCTTATATTAGCTGGCAAGCAACACAGTTCAGAGCCATAGTACTCTAGTTCCAAACCTGGAATATCTCATGACTCCTGAAAAATAATCAATATATAAAATAGATAATTATACATATATTGGTATTGGAGAATCATCCACACACCGCAGTTTCTACCAAAACCTAATCTATTGGAATTATTTCTATGTATAAGTTCACTCGGGATAACGTCACACAGATCATCAAGGTACCTCATTAGTATCATACTTTGTGTGGTCTTTACTAACCAAAGCTAAACATAAGCCGCAAAACAATTTTATATGTCATATATAATTAAATTGATTTGATATTTTAACCCTACACACATACAACTAGTAGATTTAAACCTACAAGCACATGCAACAAATAAGGTAAGGTCATACCTGATTCAATTTCCGAAATAAGACTCTCAATCACTCAAATCTCCTTTAGAATACAAATTTTAATTCACCAAAACCTAATAATAGGAACATATCAAATTCAATAACACATACAATCTAATAAACCTAATTTCATATACATCTAAAATTCAAATCTCAAAATAACATAAATCTACACCTTTTTCTCTTGATTGGAATACATAACCCTTCCACCAACTCAATCTCCTTAATAGATTTTTCATATCCTAGAACTTCATTCAACACCATATATACTAAAAATTTACAACAACTATTTTTATGAAATCATAAAGATAAAAAACATTAAAATGCTCACCTAAATTCAAATTTTAAATCCTTTCTAACAACAAATCCAGATCTACAGGATAATCAGTATTTTTTCCAATCTCCCTTAAAAAACAACAGACAATTTAAGGAAACTAAAGATTTGTAGATCTTAAAGGAAAATGACTATGCATTTACATGATTTGATCCTGAATTCTCCTTAAACACCAAATCTCTTCATATTCATTCACACATATGATAACCAACAAAACAAAAATCAACAAAAATTAATTTTACTTTAGGGTTGATTATAAAACCTTCTTACTTTATGTCAAATAACATATTTGTCCTTCTTTATAATTTATTTATCTTTATATTACATACTATGTACAATTAAAATATAAAATAAAAAACATTATTGATATTAAAGGCTTGTTTAGGTACTCAGTTTGGTTTCATTTTCAAAATGAACCAATATTGATCCAATACTAAACCGATACAAATATGATACCAATAAAAAACGAATAGTTTTACTCATAAATTGACCGAACAAAACTTGTACAGATAAAACTCTGATAATCTAAATAGGCTTGCAAGTTGAACCTATGAGGCTGAGACCTACTTACCACTTATGCAATGAATGGGTTTGGGTGCTAAGACCCATAAAATGGACATGAATTTGAGTGTGTCAATATCCAAGTTTAATTTATTTAGTATTTGTAAAAAAAATTCGAACTTAAGCCTTTTTGTAATCATATCATAATGTAACTACATCTGCAGGTCAAATCCTCAATTATTAGTGCTACGTAAAGTCTAGAGATATTAACAAACAAAAAAGTAAACTATTGAAGAAGTGAAAAATCAGATAATGGTAAAACTATTTTATTATTGCCAATTCAACACCAAGAGTTTTTATTGACGACCCAGTTTCCAACCAGAATCTTTAGTCCTCTCATAGCTATAATAGAATCCATCCTCCCTTATCAGCCAATAAACTGCTTCATGGCCAACGTCTCTTGTGCTGTCTAACGCTTGAAAAGATCCATATTTATTCTTCCAAGCAACAAAACAGTAATAACCAGAGCTCGGATCGGCTTCGACTGTTGATTCATCGCCACTCTCCAGTGACCCCCTCATCAATTGGGCGATGCCACCATTGAAACTTATTTGACAGAATTTGAAGAATTATGCGGCATTTAGGATGTCACAGTGATTTTGACACTCGTACTTGGGGTAGCTAAGATGTATCCAACTAGATTGCTAAATAGAAAAAACATGGCAATAATCGAAGTTGAAGTACTACTCATCTTGCTGTTTTCAGAAATGTCGATGGATTTTGGTTGTGTACCATGTGAGTTTGTAATATTTCTCCTGTAATCAGATGACATATATAAGAAAAATAAACGAAAATTTTTAATGAAAAGGAAATGAAAATTGGCATTGCCAGATTGGTTTTACAATAAACATAGCCATATTATTGTTTTTGGAAATGATATTTATTTTGTTTATTTTTGGAAAATACATTTGCATGATAATCTATTTATGTCAATGTATAAGATTTTCTTCCTTATGCTTTTTCTTTCCCAAGATGAATAAACAATAATCATTTCCAGAATTCTTATTAGTTTCTTGATATGTGATGATTTGTTCAGGGAATTTTTAAAAAAGTTTCTTATTCCTTTATTTTTATTAATGGTTACACTGTTTGATTCTAGAAAAATGAGTATTTCTCTCAAATATTAGAATGGTAATTTTTGTTTTTCATGCATTTATTATGCTGACACACTATATTACTTTTCTTCCCCACCACCAAATAACTAGTAGCATTAACGCATTTATTATAAAATTATATTTAGCTAAATAAATTATTGAAAATAATTATTTTTTATTTGTAGTATGCAAAAAATAATTATTATTTTTCATATTACAAATATTTTAATTTTATTGCATAAAGTATTAGTAAAGACCCCACTTATACAAATTGATTTTTATCATTTTTTCTGTGTTTAATGTTATGAAAATAGACGTGGGTTATTAATAGCTCTCCTCTTCAAATATATATTTATTGACATATTTTTGTTGAAAAAAATATTTATATATTAAATCTATTTTTATAAATTTATAATTAAATTTTAATTAAGATGTATATATACAACTCTTAAAAAATGCACTAACCTCAATTAATTTTTGAAAAAAAAAATTATGCATATAAAATTCTAGAAAATACCCTTGTACAATTATTAGCAAAATTATTTTACATATTTAAAATGCATTATAACTGCAATATTAAGTATAAATATTCAAATGATTATAATATTAGCTAAATTATGCCTAATCTCCCTAATTATATAATTTTGCATTTGTCCCCGTTTATGAATAGTATTTCCTCCTTTTTTTTTTTTTTGTTTTTCAAATTCTAGTACTAATATTTCTTTTTCATGTTAATACTTCTTTATAAATACTAGTTTGGGCAATTTTTTCCCTATATATCGACCAAAGAAGAGGACAAACCATGGATGTGTCATTTTTAGAGATCATCTATAATTTGATAGTGAATGTGAATGTGAATGTGTGTTTCATTTTTTATGTTGATGGTACTATGTTATAGCATGAAGTTTTGCTCTTTTTTTTTTTTTAACTGAATTTTTGTTTTGAAAATTTAGTGAAAATGCATGTGGGTATGATATTAGATTTTCAAGAAAGTATGTAAACCCCTAAAGTTTTGAGATTAATTTAAACTTAAAACCTAATTAGAAAGTCAACCAGAATCCCAAAGTCAACAAAACTCTCGTATTTTGCAATCGTTCAGGTCCGGCATTCCCGTTTAAGTAACCCTAAGAAAGTTAGTAAGAGTTTAGTGTGTAGAATAGTTCGTAATAACCTAAGAAAGCTTAAAAATATTAGATTAGTCAAACCACGATTCCTTTTGAGCACAACCGGACATAGTTCTTGAAAAGCGTATCCCAGAGCTCGGATTAGTAAAAATATACCGAATATATCGTTAGACTCGTAAAAATATAAGATTTTCACAAATATAAATTTCATAATTTTTCGGTAACTAAAAATATCAGATATCACAATTACACACGTATTTTCTTACTACCGGTACTTAGATTGTCATGTTTACTTTACATTACACTATTTTCTGCTATTCTACACTATTCATCTATCTCTACTTGTTCTTACAACATACTCTTACAACCCACTCTTACAACCCATACCTCTATTTTTACAATTTCCATTTCCAATACAACTTCACTATTTCATATCTTACTTTTCATTAACAAAAATACAAAAAAAAAAAAAAAAAATCACTCCCTCTCTCTCACTCAAGTAGCCGCCCCCCTCTTCTTTTTCCTCTAATTTGTTTTATTTTCATTTATTTAATTAACACAATTAACTTCCACATTTTCTATAAATACCCCATCTTTCTTCTACTTCTTTCGCACCTTCCATACACAAAGTTACTCTCTAAAATTCTCTACAAGAATTCTCTCCCAAAGCTCTCTCAAGTATAGTTTCTTAGGTAAAAATTCTTCAAGTCTTCTTTATATTTATTTACTTAGTATGAGCTTAGTATATGTCTTCTAAACCATGAAGGTTAAAGAAAGCAACAATAGGTTCATACTTTGTTTTTGTTCATGATCTAATTTCTTTATGTTGCTTTTATATATATGTTACTAAATATATCTATGTAGCTATATATATATATATATATATCTTTTAAGCATATAAGCTCATTTGTTTTACAATTTATTTACTTTCATGTTGTTTTTAAGACTAGTCTTTCTAGTCTTAGACTTGTCCTCATCAAGTCAAAACATTTTCTTTTTCTTTATGGGACTAGTCTATTCTTAGTCCCGGGATACCTTGATGAAGCTAAGGTTCCAATACTTGATTTATTTCTTTACTAGCTTATTCTTTTAAGTTATTATGATTCTCTATGTTTTTATAACTCTATGATTCATATTCATGCATAAACAAAATGATTCTTGTCTCAACAAAAATAAATGAGGAAAGGTTTTCTTAAAATAAAGATTCTTTTCTACAAATAAAAGTAGGAAGTAATTTTTCTAAAACTAAGAAGTCATCTTAACAAACTTAGAGGAGTTCATTGGAATTTTTATGACATAGAAAGAACTTTTTGGAATAAAAAAAAGTTTTGCTAAAACTTCACATTTCAACAAGTACAAGAAATTCCTTTCATGAAAATAAAATAATTTTAAGAAATAAGGAAATTATTTCTATGAAGATATAATTGTTAGTATTAGAAACAAAGGAAATAAATCCTTCTTTGAAAATTTAGAGGAAAAGGAATTTTCTCATAACTTGACATATTCTCTAACAAAAATAAGAAGAATTTTCAAAAGTTCCACTTTTCTTTAGAAGACTTTACTTTTACAAAAATTCATGGTTTAAGACAACTTCATTAACTTCATACATTTGATATGAGTCAATAAATATATGTATACGCATTTCAAAGGTTTTACAAACTATTATAATATCTATCTCTTCAAAATGAGCTTTTGTTAAAAGAAGGAATTCAGATTGTAAAAATTCATGGTGAATCTGGTCACCACTTTTTTGGGACCCAAATAACTTAGTTTGATAAAAATAGTTTTAGAAATAGATAGATCTTTTCGAATAGGTAGAAAACGGTATATAATATGCGAAATTTCGAGTTAAAATGAGTAAATTACGGCCATTTTAAGTTGGAATTTCTTCCAATCCGATTTTACCGCGATTTTAAGATAAAATTAGAGTTTTCAAGAATAGAAATTCTATGAAAAAATCATTGTGGGTATTTCATCTTGTCTAGGTAAAGGAGGAACCGAGATCACTTTCTCGAAAGACTACTTCAATTAGGAAGCTACCAACATGGAGTGAGTTAATCCTTTACAAAGTTACATTGCGTTGTTTGTGCTTGTAAGTAGTAGCACTGGAAATTAAGGAAAAGATAAAATTATTGTGTGATTTGAATTTATGATTGGTTGAATATAAGTTAAGAATATCGAAAGAGGAATTGATAATTAAATTGTGATTCTTGCATTGATATGATGAATATTGTTTTTTATCGCATTTAACTTGAACTCAACATTATCTGGTTAAACTTATATTGAAAATAATTCATGCATATCATATTTGTGAGTCACATTTATTTCACTACTATTCTCGTGTGGGGAAACGAGGAAGTTGTAGTGGTGGTTAGTAGGAGCCGGAAAGTCTACATGGGCCAGTAGGAGCCGGAAAGTCTACAGGGCAAGCAGGAGCCAGCAAATCTGCAAATATTGATGGTCGTATGGGCCTGTAACCTCCCAACCCTCGACATGGAGGGCGTAAAATCCATTCTACACATGATTTCCGGTTAATCTTATGTATTTTATTTGCTCATGTATTTGGTGTATTTTCATATGATTGTTTAAGTACTTGTTTGATTTATGGAAATGTCTTGTAGATGGGAATTATCCCACTAAGCTAGATTTGCTTATACCCCTATGGCTTTTTGTTACAGTATGATTATCTTTGGTTGGCACCGAGGAGTCTCGTATGCCAGGTATGAGCCAAAGCCACTAGTAGTTTTTGGGAGAAGTTATATGTATTTAGTTTTGAACATAGACTTCTAAGAAAATCTCTATAGTAGGCTTATATTATAGTTATGTTTAGGACCATTTTAAGAAGGGGGAATGCCCCTAAGATGATGTAGAGTTTTTTATTTAAACGAAGATTTCACGTTTATTTATATAAGTTCTTACTTGCTTTTATTATCTACTTAAATATAATACCCTGTGAGTCTCCTACTATCTTGGAAGCATGCCTTGCATGTGATATCAAAGCTCCTGCATGACTAAGGTGGTCATTCATTAGCTTTAATATTATATGCGGTGGACTGCCACATTTAGGGTACCCTCTGGGGCGTAATAGTTTAAGTTGGTATCAGAGCACAAGTTTTAGATAAAAGATAGTAGAAATAGACTTTAAGATAGATAGTAGGAAGTTAGAACTTAAGCTTAAGATCTGATCCTCTTCTTATTTTATTTGATAGCTAACCTTCACCGAAGTTAAGGAAAAATCCTGAAATTTCCTTAAGGACCCAGATGGGACCTTTGCGTTAGTTGGAAGACCCCGAACCGCCCGAGAAATGTTTAAGCTATGGAGGAAAGGTTTGAAACATTCTTTATGGAGAAACTTGCCTGGGAACTAAGATTTGATGCTGTAAGCAGACGAAGGTGGAGTGATGTGGAGGTGATCTACGTGGTGGAAAGGATGATGGTTTTTATGTATAGAGAGACCATACTGCAAGAGATAACCTTTATCTTAAAGGCGAAGGAACTCGACAGGACCCAGACTTTCGAACATGGAACAAGTTAGGACCCCTTTACATCTATGCGCATGATGAGTTGGTGGACCACAGCGACTGGCTAAAGGCTGATGCGGAAGAATGGTTCTACTAGTATGCCACCTACAGACGTATTGTCCCCATGCCATCAGAATATAGCACCCAACTAAACTCCATCGGAATGCAGCTGGATGTAATCCCAGATGAGGATTTCATCATGGAAGATGCCCAAAGGAATGAAAGAAATGGAGAGATAGAAGGTGACCTTGAAGAAGACCCCGACGAAGACCCAGAACCTGAGGAAACTCCATCTGCATCTCTTTGGGAAGATAGTCCCCTGATTCCCAGTCCAGTACCTCCGCGAAGGTTGAGTCAGGATGTTCCATGGAGACAGTTGCAAGAAACAACCCTGTGATGATCTCTGACTCAGAGGAAGAAGGAAGGAGAGATAACCAATAATGGAGGAATGCTTTTGAACTAAGTGGATCTTTGAGGAGCAAGTCTCAAACCCCTATCGTAGCAGTGGCCCTTGAAGGAGGAAATTAAGAAGGACAAGAGGCAACAAACGACACCACCCAAGGAGAAAGGATTTCTATGAACGAAGAGTATGGCCATCTAGGCAGAGATCACCTCGAGGAACAGAGGAAAGAGGATGACCGTAAGTAGTATCTGCGACAATTTGTCAAAGGCAAAAAGGTTCCCTAGCCGAAGCATGACCCCGACACCATCACCGTGAGGAAGGGAAGATTGAGGAAGGAAGAAGTGAAGGAGATGAGCACAACCCCGACGAGTCCAACAAAGCCTTTTTCCTAGGATTAGGATAGGCATATCCTTGCTTGTAATGCGTGAATGTTCTTGCTTTAATGATTATGCTTTAAGTATTTCCTTTACTGAACAACTATCTTTTGCTGAGAACAGTTTTGACCTTCTTAAGACTATGTAAGAGTTATCACCCTCTTCTGTTTTAATGAGAAGTACCTTATGTTTGATTTAATGATTTTTTATTTGATTGCCTGAAATATTTCTTGTGCAAATTTCCGATATTTCCGATCTTTTCCCTTATAAAGATTTAAGAAAGTCTAAAACTAAGAATAATCAACAGACGAGGTAGGAGAGGTAGGAGACGTGAACGTTGCACATCTAATAATGTCCTAGCTGAGCCAGAAAATCCACCAGCAGGCCAACAAGCTGCACCATCAAATCCCTCACAAAACCAACAAGGCGATGTTTAGGCTGCGATCAACCAACTAGCTGGTCTGGTCAATAACTTTATGCAACATGCACAGAAAATGCCACCACTAGTCGCCAATGCACCAGAAGCAACAGTTGAGGCACCAGCACCACCAGAAGCTGAATCTCAGACTGTTTCTTTACCAGCACCATCGCCACCTCGACCTTACCGAAGTTCCTTGCCCAACTTCATTAAAAGTAATCGATACTTTGATGGGAATTTTGGAAAGCCAGATGAAGAAGAGGACATGCTAGCATAGATAGAAAGATCATTTGCTGCATATGAAGTGCCCCATCACCTTCCTTTGGATTATGGCACTTATATGTTAAGATTCAACGCCAGAGTGTGGTGGGAATCTAAAAGTAGAGAATTGCTACGACCGGTAACATGGGCAACCTTCAGAAGGGAGTTTTTGAAGAATTATTTTCCTGGAAGTTTGAGGGTACAATACAATGGAGATTTCCTTCACATATCTCAGAAAGGAAGGACAGTGGAACAATACGAGACTGAGTTTAGTCGTCTACTCCAGTATGCACCGGAATCCTTTAGGCACAGTAAAGAGCTAAAGAGGCAAGTCTTCCTGAGTGGCTTGGACGACGACTTGAGGATGCGTCTGGAGGAGTTGGATCTAAGGACCCTCTGTAAATTGGTTGAAAGGGCTCGCATTATAGAAGGAGCAAAGAAGAGGAAAAGTAAAGCACCTGAAAAGAGAACCTTTGTGTTCGGAAAGAGGACTCAAGATAGTTACAGTCCCAATTTTCAGAACAAGAAGTTTAAACCCTTCAATAGTTATAGAAGAAGTGATAATGGTAACAAGGAGGCATCAAAGGTCAAAGTGACATGCTGGAAATGTAAAGAGGAACATTATCCAAAGAGGTGCCCCTTGCTTCAACACCAATGCTATTTTTGTGGAGACCCTAGCCACAAGATCAGTGACTGCCCAAAGAAGGCTTCCACCGTTTGCTTTGTATGCAAGCAAACTGGGCACTTCGCCAATGAATGCCCACAGAAAGAATGCCCCAGCTAGACCGTTTGGTTCAATGGGAGGAGCTACATCGGCGAAGAATGGAAGTGGAGGAAGCAACTCGAGCCGTTCTGAGCAGCTATCCATGGGATGAGAATTTACAACTTGGAAGAGCAGTGGGTGTGTGAAGAGTCGGACGATGAAGGAGCTGAGTTAGCCGCCATGGATGGAGATTGTGGCCTAGATTTTGGACTGGTGACAGGTTAGAATCAGAAACTCCTTTACCTTTGATGCAAGTTATTAAATACCTTGCATTAAATTCTTAATACTAGAAGTATAAAGTTTCATACCAGCAAATAGCTTAAGTATACCAGTTTCGTGATTAGTATAAAAATTCGAGTGCAGGTCACATACGCATAGCTAGCCAAACCGCTTATGCTTTGTTTGACACAGGAGCTACGCATTCCTTTATCACCGTTAGCCTGGCTAAACAATCTGGTTTACCCATAGATACTATCGCTACCGGTTTTCGAGTTAAGACCCCCAGGAAGCATAGTAACAACTAAGGAAATGCTAAAAGATTGTCCCATGGAAATACAAGGATTACACTAAGTGTGACCTAATAATCTTGGAAATGAGCAAATATGAAGTGATCTTAGGAATGAGTTGGTTGACATCTGTTAAGGCTCTAGTGGATTGTAGACACAAAGAGGTGAAGTTTAAAGATCAGGATGGGTGTGAAATAGTATTCAAGGGAGAATCTACGGTGAAGTTGAACTCATTTGAGTTAATGGATGATGAAGAAATCACTTAAGTAACATGGATGAAGAAGAGAATGAAGAGGAGAAACCTAAGTTGGAATCCATACGTGTGTTAAGGAATTTCCAGATGTATTTCCTGACGGATTGCCTGGATTACCACCAAGAGGGAAATCGATTTCGAAATCGACCTATTGGTAAACACGGAGCCAATATCAAAGGCACCCTACCGGATGGCACCATGGAGTTGAAGGAGCTGAAGACTCAGTTGCAAGACTTGCTAGACCAAGGTTTCATTCAACCAAGTGTATCACCCTGGGGAGCACCAGTGCTGTTCGTGAAAAAGAAGGATGGTTCTATGCGTTTGTGCATCGATTATCGGAGCTCAATAAAGTCACCATCAAGAATAAGTATCCCCTCCAAGGATAGATGATCTTTTTGACCAGCTTCAAGGAGCTAGTGTCTTTTCAAGAATGATCTACGATCAGGATATCACAAGTTGAGGATTAAACCTGAGGATGTACCCAAGACAGCTTTCAGAACTCGCTACGGACATTATGAGTTTCTGGTAATGCCTTTCGGTTTAACCAACGCACCAGCAGCTTTCATGAACCTCATGAATCGAGTATACAAACCTTTGCTGGATAAGTGTGTGATAGTCTTTATAGACGATATTCTGATCTACTCCAAGACACGAGAGCAACATGAGGAACACTTAAGAATGGCATTACAGACCTTGCGTAAGCATAAGTTGTACGCCAAGCTGTCTAAGTGTGATTTTGGTTGGATAGGATATCTTCCTAGGACATGTCATATCTGAGGGAATATCGGTGGACCCTGAGAAGATCAAGGTAGTGATGGATTGGAAACAACCTAAGACTGTTACTGAAGTGAGAAGTTTTCTCGGATTGGCTGGATATTATAGGAAATTTGTGAAGAATTTTTCTACCATAGCCAAACCCCTAACAGTTAACTCAGAAGGATGAGAAGTTCATTTGGACAGATAAGAGAGAACAAGGTTTCCAGGAATTAAAGAAAAGGCTTGTCTCTGCCCCAATTTTGGTTCTACCAGACCTGAGAAACCTTACACAGTGCACAGTGATGCTTCTAGAAATGGCCTTGGATGAGTGTTAATGCAAGATGGAAAGGTAATTGCTTATGCCTCCGACAACTTAGGCCTCATGAACAGAATTACCCCACCCATGATTTAGAGTTAGCCGCCGTTGTGTTTGCACTTAAGTTATGGAGACATTACCTGTATGGGCAAAGGTGTGAGATCTACACCGATCATAAGATTCTCAAGTATTTATTCACGCAAAAAGAGCTGAATATGCAGCAACGGAGATGGTTGGAAATCATCAAAGATTATGATCTTGGAATAAACTACTACCCTGGACGAGTAAACACAGTCGCAGATGCCCTGAGTAGGAAGAATTATGGGGACGTAGCTGCTTTGTTCACAGACAAGAAGGAGCTAATCAAGGAATTTGAAAGGATGAGTATTGAGTTCATAGGGCAAAATGTGGAAGCAGAAATCGCCAGCCTAGTCATGGAACCCATCTTAGTGGAAAGAATCAAAGAAGCCCAACGATATGATGAAGCGATACAGAAGATTAAGGGAGAGGTACAAGAAGGAAAACATACCGATTTTACAATAGATGAAGATGAAGTGGTGAGATTGAAAGGAAGATTATGTGTGCCAGATGATGAGGATATGAGGAAGGAAATCATGAATGAAGCATACCATTCAGGATATACCATGCATCCAGGAGGAACTAAAATGTATCAGGACCTGAAGAGCCACTATTGGTGGAATGGTATGAAGAGAGATGTGGCCGATTTCGTGATGAAACGTCCTACATGCCAACAAGTGAAGTTGGAACACCAAAGACCTGGAGGACTTTTGAAACCCCTACCGATACCCGAATGGAAATGGGATCAAATCACGATGGATTTTGTGTGGGGATTACCAAGAACACCTGTAGGGTATAATGCTATTTGGGTCATAGTGGACTGATTGACAAAGAAAGCACACTTCCTTCCAATTAACATGATGTACTCTATGGATAAGTTGGCAAGAATATACATAAGGGAAATAGTACGCTTGCATGAAGTGCCTGTTGGAATAGTCTCCAACCGAGATCCATGATTTGTGTCTAAATTTTAGACAAGCTTGCAAAAATGCATGGGAACAAAGCTACACTTTAGTACTGCTTATCACCCCCAAACAGATGGTCAGTCGGAGAAGACGATACAAACTTTGGAAGATATGTTGCGAGCTTGTGTGATAGAGTTTAAGGGTAGTTGGGACGCACACCTACCATTGGTAGAGTTTGCCTACAACAACAGCCACCACTCCACAATCCAGATGCCACCTTATAAAGCGTTGTATGGAAGACGGTGTTGATCACCTTTATTTTGGGCGATATAGAGAAGTTGAGTATTGGACCCGACTTGGTACAGGATGCGGCTGATAAGGTGAGAGTCATTCGACACAAGATGAAGGAAGCACAAGATCGACAGAAAAGTTGGGCAGATATGAAAAGACGAGTACTCGAGTTTGAGGTTGGAGACCATGTGTATTTGAAGATAAACCCATCAAGAGTATTCACAGAGTTCGAGCACAAGGAAAGTTGAGCCCACGATATATTGGACCTTTTGAAGTGCGAAAGAGTAGGAGATCTTGCCTATCGTCTGGCCCTACCTCCTAACCTATCAGGGAATTCATAATATTTCACGTATCGGTTTTACGAAAGCATGTGCCAGATCCTAGCAGACTCACAGAGCTGGAACCAGTCCAGTTAAAAGAAAATCTCACATACGAGGAGCACCCGATTCAGATCCTAGATCATAAGGTGCAAAACTTCAGAACAAGGAGATCAAGTATGTGAAGGTTCTGTGAGAAATCACTCACATGAAGAAGCATCCTGGGAGGCCGAAAGCGACATACGCCAAAAGTATACAAAGTTGTTTGAGGAATCAAGTATGAACTTCAAGTTTTGAGGACAAAACTTTCTTTAAGGGGGATAGGTTGTAAACCCCTAAAGTTTTGAGATTAATTTAAGCTTAAAACCTAATTAGAAAGTCAACGAATCCCAAAGTCAACAAAACCCTAGTCTTTTGCAACGTTCAGTCGGCATTCCCGTTTAAGCAACCCTAGGAAAGTTAGTAAGAGTTTAGTATGTAGAATAGTTCGTAATAACCTAAGAAAGCTTAAAAATATCAGATTAGTCAAACCGCGATTCTTTTGAGCACAATCGGACAGTTCTCGAAAAGCGTGTCCCAGAGCTCGGATTAGTAAAAATATTCGAATATCGTTAGACTCTAAAAATATAAGATTTTCAAAAATATCAATTTCATAATTTTTTAATATAAAAATATCAGATATCGCAATTATACGTATTTTCTTACTACCGATACTTAAATTGTCATGTCTACTTTACATTACACTATTTTCTACTATTCTACACTATTCATCTATCTCTATTTTTCTTACAACCTACTCTTACAACCCATACCTCTATTTCTTACAATTTTCATTTCCAATACAACTTCAATCTTTCATATCTTACTTTCATTAACAAAAAAAAAAAAAAAAAAAAATTCACTCCCTCTCTCACTCAAGTGCCGCCCCCCTCTTCTTTTTCCTCTAATTTGTTTTATTTTCATTTATTTAATTAACACAATTAACTTCCCACATTTTCCTATAAATACCCTCTCTTCCTTCTACTTCTTTCACACCTTCCATACACAAAGTTACTCTCTAAAATTCTCTACAAGAATTCTCTCCCAAAGCTCTCTCAATTAGTTCTCTTAGGTAAAAATTCTTCAAGTCTTCTTTATATTCATTTACTTAGTATGAGCTTAGTGTGTGTTTTCTAAACCATGAAGGTTAAAGAAAGCAACAATAGGTTCATACTTTGTTTTTGTTCATGATCTAATTTCTTTATGTTGCTTTTATATATATGTTACTAAATATATCTATGTAGCTATATATATATATATATATCTTTTAGAGCATATAAGCTCATTTGTTTTGCAATTTATTTACCTTCCTTGCAATTTATTTACTTTCATGTTGTTTTTAAGACTAGTCTTTCTAGTCTTAGACTTGTCCTCATCAAGTCAAAACATTTTCTTTTTCTTTATGGGACTAGTCTATTCTTAGTCTGGGATACCTTGATGAAGCTAAGGTTCCAATACTTGATTTATTTCTTTACTAGCTTATTCTTTTAAGTTATTATGTTTCTTATGTTTTCATAACTCTATGATTCATATTCATGCATAAACATAATGATTTTGTCTCAACAAAAATAAATGAGGAAAGGTTTTCTTAAAATAAAGATTCTTTTCTAGAAATAAAAGTAGGATATAATTTTTATAAAACTAAGAAGTCATCTTAACAAACTTAGAGGAGTTCATTGGAATTTTTATGACATAGAAAGAACTTTTTGGAGTAAACAAAATTTTTGCTAAAAACTTCACATTTCATCAAGTACAAGAAATTCCTTTCATGAAAATAAATAATTTTAAGAAACAAGGAAATTATTTCTATGAAGATATAATTGTTAGTATTAGAAACAAAGGAAATAAAATCTTCTTTGAAAATTTAGAAAAGGAATTTTCTCATAACTTGACATATTCTCTAACAAAAATAAGAAGAATTTTCAAAAGTTCCACTTTTCTTTAGAAGACTTTACTTTTATAAAAATTCATGGTTTGAGACAACTTCATTAACTTCATACATTTGATATGAGTCGATAAATATAAGTATATGCATTTCAAAGGTTTTACAAACTATTATAATATCTATCTCTTCAAAATGAGCTTTTGTTAAAAGAAGGAATTCAAGATTGTAAAATCTCGTGGTGAATCTGGTCACACTTTTTGGAACCCAAATGACTTAGTTTGATGAAAATAGTTTTAGAAATAGATAGATCTTTTCGAATAGGTAGAAAACGGTATATAATATGCGAAATTCCGAGTTAAAATGAGCAAGTTATGGCCATTTTAAGTTGCAATTTCCTCCAATCCGATTTTACCGCGATTTTAAGCTAAAATTGGAGTTTTCAATAATAGAAATTCTATGAAAAAATCATTGTGGGTATTTCATCTTGTCTAGGTGAAGGAGGAACCGAGATCACTTTCTTGGAAGACTACTTCGTTTAGGAAGCTCCCGACATGGAGTGAGTTAATCCTTTACAAAGTTATATTGCCTTATTTGTGCTTGTAGCTAGTAGCACTAGAAATTAAGGAAAAGATAAAATTATTGTGTGATTTGAATTTATGATTGGTTGAATATAAATTAAGAATATCGAAAGAGGACTTGATAATTAAATTGTGATTCTTGCATTGATATGATGAATATTGTTTTTGATCGCCTTTAACTTGAACTCAACATTATTTGGTTAAACTTATATTGAAAATAATTCATGCATATCATATTTGTGAGTCACATTTGTTTCACTACTATTCTTGTGTGGGGAAACGAGGATGTTGTAGTGGTGGCTAGTAGGAGCGGAAAAGTCTACATGGGCCAGTAGGAGCCGGAAAGTCTACATGTGCCAATAGGAGCCAGCAAATCTGCAGATATTGATATGAATAAGAGTGGTATGAATTTACCAAAATCATTTTCAAGTGTGCTTTTATGAAAGGATGATGTTATGCAAGATCTCATAACGTTACATTATGTTACTCCTAACCTACTAACCACAGCCTTACACACAAAATGAAAAATTATTAGGTTATATGTTAAATTAGGTTCATTTAATTCGCTTCAAAATTTTATCATATAATTAACTACGTCAACCATTAGCGACCATACCTTTAAGAGCATTAAAGTAGATAAAAAAATTACATAATAATACAAAACTTTATCATATAATTCTACATTGATATTATTACAAGTAATATCAAATTCTTTAATATGATACAAAATTTATATTTATAGTGCTTTATAAAAGCATCTACACATATAAATAAAAATATATTACTAAAGACCATTGGTAATAAGAAAGTAGTAAGTACTTAAGTAATTAAGTGTATCGAGCAACTAAAAAAATTAATTGTATCGAATAAGATTAATAAAATTAATTATCTCTCTCTTTTTTGGTTATTAAAGGAATCGATTGCAAATTGATTGTAAGAATGGTTGTTAAAAATGGTTCCCATGCAATCACCTTTAAAACCACCATGATGATTTGTTGCATTGGAAAGAACATGCCTTTAACAAGGTTGTGACAACCACCATGATGCCGATTGCAGTACATTTAAAGCCATGTATATTTTACGAAATTTCTAACCCTTTTTTATTGAAATCAACAACAAAGATTTGCAAAACATATTATAGATGTATAGATTATTTTGGAGTAGTCACGTGCATAGAGCGTGAATCTTATGCTACACATGATATGTGAAGAATGATGTAAATGGCACTTAGAGGATGGCTAAGAGTGAAATAGTATTGTAAACCTCTGAATTTTTCATAATTCTTAAAAAATAATTCTAGAAGTTAAACACCAAAACGAGACCTTGAAAACCAACCCGAGTTAAAAACTGAATTCTAAAAAGATCAAATGTGAAAATTCTTAACTTTGTGAAAAAGAGAACCTTCAAAACAAAATGGAAAACCTAACAATCGTTTGATTCAACGTCCGTACACCAACCAAATAAGCTATTTGATCCCTAACACTCAAATCAAGATGATATATCAAAATAACACTCGATGATAAAATACTAAAACCCTAAATTCTCCGGTGAATTTTAGAGTAAAAAATTTCAATTACCACCAAAAGTCAAACGGAGTCAATCCATAACCCTAGACTCGGTTGAATAATCTCGAAAACTGAAAAATATTAAATAAATCACAGGTAAAATAAAATAAAACATAAATGTTGAATAAAAAATATAACACGGTCAAAAACCCCAAAATTTTATGATCTTACGAATAAATCAAAAAGCTGGATGTTAAACCGGAACTCTAAAAGTCAACATAGTTTATGACAAACCCTGCTGTTTAGATCCGTCAATCCCGCGCTCTTAAACCCTGAGCAACGAAATTGAGATAATTATGGATAATAGTTTGTAATAATATAAGAAAGCCTAAAAATATCATATTAGTAATTTTTAGTGTGTTTCGAATGCGAACGAGATTAGTCATTGAAAAGCGTGTCCTAGAGCTCGGAATAGTAAAAACATTTCGATGACACCGTTAGATTCATAATAATACAAAGATTCCAAAAATATCAGTTTTATAGCTTTTCGATAAGTACAAATACCAGATGTTGTATTTTTACCTATTTTCTTTACTATCGGTATATTAATTGTCTAGTCTACTATTTATAGTACTATTTCTACTATTCATTACTATTAATCTATCTTCACCTTTTCTACTACCTATTTTCTTACTTTTTACTTTTCTCATACAACTTTATTTCACATCATACTTTACATATTATTACCTTTCTTTACAAAGATTAAATTTTTATCACATCTTCTCTCTCCCTCCCTCTCTTTGTCGTCCACTCTTTCTCACTCTTTCCCTCCATTTCTTTTCTTTTTTTATTTAATTAACTCATAATTTCCTTCATCTTCAACTATAAATACCCCATTTTCCCTCCACTTTTTTCACACTTCTCAGTTTTCCTACCAAAATCGCTTCACAAATTCTCTCTACACAAATCCTCTCTAACCAAGCTTTCCAACATTCTTCTTTACACAAAAACCATTTACCACATATTACTATCTACATAATTTTACAACCATCATCTTCTTCTTTCAACATAAACACATGGTAAAGATTTTTTTATCATTAATTTCTCATGTCATGTAACTTAGCATGACCATGGTGTTGTTTTTAAAAAAAAAAAAAAAAAAAAACTTATGTGTGAGTTGTAGAAGTAACAATGTGTTCATGTTTTGTTTCTTGCATATGTCAAAAATTCCGATTTTATTTTGCTATTATGATAATATTATGTTGATATTATTATTATTATACTCCTAACTTAACTTTGTATATATAATATTATCTATATGTATATCTATATTTCTTAGATCCTAAATGCTCGCTAACTTTTACTAACATGCTCTTACTATTATTATTGCTCTTATTATTGCTTTTTTTTTTTTTCTTTTCAGGACTAGTCTATTCTTAGTCCCGAGAAGTTTTGACGAAGCTAAAGCTCTCAATACTTGATCGGGATACCTTGATGAAGCTAAGGTTCCCAATACTTGATCTTATTATTTTGCTTATTATTGTTTCTTATATTTTTCCTATATTATTATGTGATATTCTCATCTTTTTCATACTACACAACAATGTGTATGAATCATTATAATGACATTGTCTCAACAAAATTAAAGTAGAATTTTCTTTAATAAAGGAAAAACGGAACCAAACTCTTTTATTATATAACTTTGAATCTAGATAAACATTTTGGCATAAAAAAACATAGAAAAAGTATTTTTTATAAAATCTTTTCAAAAATCTAGACAAACCTCTCATAAATAAAGATGATTTTTACCTAAGAAATTAACTAAGAAAATAAATAATATCTTTTTATGATAAGTAACATGATGATTATTAAAATTTAATATTAAAAATTTATTGATAAGTAAATTTTTCATAAAAGCTTGCTTATAAGATTATCACTAACTCCATAATAAAAACCAAGAACTAAACTAGTGTTCAAAGTTAAGGTAAGAATCACACCACTAGTATGATAAATCCCATAGAGAAATAAAAGTTTGTCAAGTTTCTAAATGACAAACTCATTTTTAAGGAAATAGAAGAATATAAAAATGATAGGCTTAAATAATAATAGACATTATCAACAACTTAAGAAAATGTTGAAAGATTTGCAAGTAAAAATTTTGTAGAGAACTTAAAAGATCAAGTTTTTGGAAATAAAATTTATCTTTAAAGAACTTAGGAAATATAAATATAAGAGGAAAAGAATTATTTATAATTTTCAATCAAAACCATTTAGAAAGGAAAAATATATACAACTCAGATTATTAGAAATTATCAACAACTTATGGAAACTTTTGGAAACTTCATTTTTATCGCTAAAGGTAAAATTTGTAGAAGACCAAAGTTAAGAAAAAAATTAATTTATTTTAGAAAAGGAATTAGATAACAAAATAAGTATACTCATTTATAAAAACCCAAAAATTCATAATGTTCTTGCAAAACACTAAGAAAGGAAATTGTTAAAGTTCAAGTTTTCAACACCGTAAGACAAATTATTTTATGAAATATAATTGTTGAGACAACACCATTAAGATTTTGCATACAATATGAACCTATATATATATGTATGTATTCAAAGAATTTTTCAATCATATAAATATCTATAGTTTTGCTTGAGCATTTTTGGTAAAGAAAAGTTTGAAAAATTGTGTTTTGAAGACTTAGAATTTTATAATAATTCTGTACCTCACTATTGTCAAACCTAAATGGCTTTTTATGATAACAATAACTTAAAAATAAATAGATCTTTTCGATTAGGTAGAAAACGACATATAATATGCAAAATTCTGAGTTAAAATGAGCAAGTTATTACCATTTTAAGTTGGAATTTCATTCTACGTGATTTTTAGCAAACATAGTGAAATAGAATTAGAAAATTTCTACAAAATACTCATCTTGGGTATTTATTTTGTCTAGGTAACGAGGAATATAGGATTTTTGTTCCTGATGATTACTACGACTAAGAAGATTGCGAAATGGACGAGTAAGTTTTTCCTCTCAGTTTCGTTACATTGCTTGTTCTTGTAGAGTAGTGGCATTAATATACTAAAAAAAGATAAAAATAGACATGTATGGCGAATTCAGGGATATGTATGCATATGTGACTCTATGCTTATGTGATGAAATGAGAATTAATAATACCGTAACTTCTAATTGTCTGTTTAATTATTTTGTCTACATACATGTATGATTGCTTATTCTTTACTAAATTTTTTTATCACCCCTAAGAAACCTTAATAAGATTTGGCTTAAGAAAAATAAAGCATCCACGCATAGCATTCATAGAGTCACATTTCTTTTGGAAGGCTGCTACTCCTACGTGTAGCGTTAGATGGGCTGTTATCATGCTAGGACAAGAGCCATTCTCCTTCCTAGAGTACCCACATCGCTTGGGATGCAACTCTAGATTCAGAGCCATTCCAACCGAATGCTTTGGGTGAAGACTTGGGGACTAGCAATAGAAGGTTGAGAGGATCTTCATCAAAAATTCCCTAACCTTCGACATGGAGGTGTAAAACCGTTCTATATATGATTTCCAGATAACTATATATATATTTATATAATCATGTGATTTGATGCATAGCATAGTATGAAAATTAAATAAACTTGTTTGATATCATAGTGTGAATAAAAAGGAATATCTCATTAAGCTGTTGTAAGCTTATACCCTGATAAATTTTTGTTGAAACAGGTATACTCGTGGCTCTATTCGAAGATCATGACATTAAAAAAGTCATTGATGGATTTAAAACTCTTATGAAAGTAATAGGAACATAGGATGAAGTTATTTTATAATTTCCTTATATGAAATGCAGGTTATGTTAGTAATTTGGAGATTTTTGAAAAATGTATTTAGATGGACTTGAAGACAATAGCGGGGGTATGCCCCTAAGTTTTGTAATAAACCATGTTTATGTTTTATGATAAGTATCCTTCTTGCCTTGTTACTTAATCGTTATCAATGTAAATTGCGCTACTTCAATGCCTTCCCTTGGTTGTGATGTACGCTTTGTACATGATATCAAAGTCTTTGCATGACTAAGGTAGTCATTCCTAGGCTTTAGTATTGTGTACAACGAACTGCCACGTTTAGGGTACCTCTCAGGGCGTGACAGGTATAGGAGGAGGACTAAGCAATATCAATAATCTAAAATGCATTTGTGACAAGTAGAAAACTATAAAGTATAAAACTCCATCAATAGTGATAAACAAGATCTATTCTTGAATATGGTTTAGTGTTTGATCCCTCAACATAGAAAATTTTCAACTCAATGGTGTATCTATCAAATTATAGATCCTTGAAATGAAGAGGGACTTAGGGTATTTATAAAGCTTGACCATCAATATCATCACTTAGATCATGTTGACAATTGATGACTAAGGTAGGTTGATCATGTTGACAATTGATGACTAAGGTAGGTTCCTTTTAATACATAAACCATATTAAGAGAAGTTGGATGATAAGTGGACTGCTCCAATAAGCACTACACCAAATCCATAATTCTAAGTCTCCATTGATCATGTTAATAAGAACTGGACTTCTTCATGTAAAACAATCATTTTCAAACAACCTAAACGATAACCAAGTTAATGATACAATAAAATTTTCACTTTCTTGTTTCAACAATAGATTTTAACACACATCTTAAACCAATAAGAATACTTCTTATGTCATTCTATAAGCTTAAAATTCAATTTCTAATGTCAAAATAATTAGAGAACCCAATTCAACAATTATCATCATAAAGTCTCTAATATTTTACTCTTTCCTCCATTAATCTTTGAATTCTTTTGTAATTGAAATATGAATGATTAAAGAACTTTCTTGTTCTTGGAAATTGGCTTTACTTTATCATACTATACTTTTGCTTATGCTACCTATCTACAAACTTCAAATACCACATGCTACTTAGAAGACATAATTTTACAACACATTTAGGATGGAGGGAGAGACCCCTATTGCTCTTTACTAAGAATTGCCCCACTACTCATCATTCTAAAACTAATAATGAAGGGCAACTAAATGAAAGGACTTTCTTTAAAGATGGAAATAAAATACTAAGAAGAAGAACATACTAAAGAAATCAAAGAAAATCATTTAGTTGTGTTAAATTTCTAAAAGATATTATGATTGGAAAGTATTAAGAGAAATGTTTGTTTTAGAAGAAAATTATGAAAGCACTTTTGATCATCCCATTGTTAAATCATTATTCAATTGTCTCATTCATAACATAACTTCATGATTTTTTATAGCAACATCGATCTACTATTAATATTGACAATAGGAAGAAGTAGAAGATTACATACACAATGGAAACATTGTTGTTGTAGGTGTTAAATCGAAAATAGAGTCTCTTCCTTGGGGGAAGGATGTTGCGAGAGCACTCTAGACTTGTAAACATAGAAATTTGGTTAGTGATGCACCAAGAGATTGTCCGACATAGCCACTGTAATATATAAATAAGTAATTTTATTAAAGGGCAAAGATGTTATTTGATATAAAATGAGAGGGTTTTATGGTCAACCCTAATGCTTAATTAATTTTTTTCGATTTTTGTTTTGTTGATTATCAAATGCGTAAATGAAGATGAAGAGACATCATTAAAAGTAAAGAAATGTCATTAAAGATGAAGAGTCATTATTAAAGATAAAGAGACGTCATTATTAAAAATAAAGAGACATCATTAAAGATAAAGAGACATTGCTAAAGATGAAGAGACGTCATTATTAAAGATGAAGACATGTTACTAAAGACGAAGAGGCATTATTAAACAATTATTCCTTGTCTTCTATATAAACTAGGCTTCCCCCTTCTCCAAAATCATTCCTAAACCTAGAAAAATCCTCTCTATAAGTTTGTTAATGTCCATTAGAGTTAGAGGAGATCAAAGATTTCAGATCAGGTAAGCAAATCTAAACAAGATCCATTAAGATTACAAGAATTGATGATTGTTTTTCTCATATCTCTTTTCATTTTGAAGGAGCTTTTGTTGGAGCAAACCCTAGTTCTGTGCAAGCTCTAATATTTTGGTGATTAACAAGGGGTTTAACGATCTAATCACGATAAGTTTATCTTCACAAACCTAGATCTACCATAAGATGTAATTTTGATGATACATGTTTGTTTTTGTTGATTTGCAAAATTATGTTTTTTTGGAGTAAGATCTATTTTAATGGAATTCTGAGGAAATTGATCGAAGAAGAAGGTGCTATTTTGGAGTTTCCTTAAAAAATTAGGGTTTTCGAAGAAATTGGATAATTAAGGTTTAGACTGAAGTTGATGATTTATATTTTGTTCTGTTATATGTTATATTTAGGAGATTGGAGAATTGGGATTTGATGTTATTATAGAATTTGTGGTTTTAGAGAGACTGTTCCTGAAATTGAAAAGGTACGACCTTTCCTTGTTTGTTGTATATGTTTGCAGGTTCAATTTTCTATACGCTTTGTTGTAGGAACAGATGAATAATGAATCTAAATCTATTTGGCTAATTAATTTGTTTGCTGGGTATTTGTGGCTATGACTAGTAAAGACCTGGTAGACAGTGATACTAGTGTGACACCCTGATGATCTTTGTGTGGCGTTGTCCCCGGTAGAGTTGTACCTAGAGATGATTCCGATAATTTAGGTGATTTAGCAGTATGGCCATGGGTGTTTGGGGAGTACACATTCACCAATATATGTATATAATTACCTATTTTCAAAGAGTTGGTTGATTTCTCATGGGGTCTGAGTTACTCTAGGTTTGGGACTAATGTACAGTAGTTCTAAACTGTGTTATTTTGTTGGCTTAATAAAGATAAAATCTGATTGTTTGCATTAGATTAAGTTGCATTTGATATATATATATATATATATATATATATATATGTTGCGTGTGCATATGCATTTGTTTTGTGAATTGGCATACTGGCGATTTCGTTCATTCCTTTCATTTTTCAGGTACGGGTGAGGATGACATGGTATATGATATATCTGGATATGATCTGTCTATAGATTAAGGGGATGACGATAGTGGTTCAGACTGTCCTGCTGAGGAATAGATTCAGATACGGATTAAGAGAAAAAGAATTTTTAGATCTTTTTCAGAATTTGGAATAATTTTATATTTTTTGAAAGACTTTGGATTTTTATTTTTTTTAATATTTTTTAAGGATTTGAAAGATTATTATGTAATAAGTGGAGTTAGAATTATCTTGAACTTGGCTAACCTAGGTTTATGCCAACTTTGTTATGTTAAATAGGATCTTTTGAAGGATTTTTATTTATATGTTATACAAGTTTTGAACCTTCTGATGTACCGTCTTTGAGAGTTTATGGAGATTATATTATATGTTTTTATATTATGGATTAGATTGTTATAGCCTTTGCGTGTCCTATAAAGAGAGGACACTTAGCGGGTTGTAATTGCCAACAGGTTAGGACGTTACAGCCACTTCGATACTTAAGTTAGCTATGGGTTCTTTAAGGTGTTAAGAGAATAAAGTACTAATAGTCTAAAGAGCCTTTAGTGTCTTAGGGATCTTACCTTTTTTCCCTCTTCGGGAGTTCTTTATAAAAGGTAGCCATAACTGAGAATGGACCACAAGATATTTTCTTTACATGTGGTAGATTCTTCTAGGGTTGTTAGCTGGCCTAATCTGCAGAGCATAATAGTAATAGGTGCAAAATGTGATCGTGCAAAGACTAGGGCACATATATGTCAAGTACGGAGGGCGGTTGGATGTGTATGGATTGACAAGGAGATAGGATGCTAGGTCATTGTGGGCCTCTCCTTTGAGGTTAGGGGTCACGACTAGCATGACCTTGTCGCCATGGACCTCCATATGATGAGGTACAATCGAGGGTAGGAGCTTTAGTTGCTTAGGGGAGTCGAAGTCGTTATGGAGCTTTACAATAAGGTTAGGATGTTATGTCTTCTCAAGGCCTTCGTGAGGTCAGCTTCCTAGGAGTCACTAGTGGGCTTAAGGCTCAATGGCTTAAGGCTTTTGCCTAATAGGGCCTAATAAAAAATCTCCTACTAACACTTGCCATGTACTCTCTGTTGTGGGTGAGTAAGGGGAGTGGTTTTAGTCTTGTCATTTTTGTTATGTTAAGATGGTAAGTTGGCTTTTGCCATTCGAGTAGCATCCCTGATGAGATCAGGAATCTGAACTGCATCCCCAATGAGGTTGGGAATTCGAGCTGCATCCCCAATGAGGTCAGGCTAAAGTCACGATCAAGTTTATCGAATTCTATGTTCAAAGGCCACTCGATTTGTCAGGCGAAGCACATGAATCAATGAGTTTTAAAGTTTAAAAAGACGCATACGTGCCATTGCATGGCTTTTCCAACAGAATGTCCAACTAGCATGATCTAATCCATTTGCCAAGACACCATGCCTTTTCTAAAGCTAACTTTTCTAAAAGGTCAACTTACTTGCCCATATAAAGGAAATTTTGTCCAAATTTTGTCATTTTCTTTTCTGCTACCATTTTCTCCATTCTTACACATTTTTCAGAAAGTTCTTTCCTTGTTTTCTCGTCTCTAGAAGTGCACATACTTTCTCTTCCTTATTTTGTTCGTGGTAGCCATAGGTAGTACGGTTTGTTCCTTGAGTTGCCCGTTTGAGAAACCTTCTCTTGGGGAACCTCATGTACAAGGTGTTGGAGATTCAAATGGATGGTTTGGTGGTGAAAACTCCTCCATTGAACTTAATGTTTCATTTGAGGTAGCTAAAGGGTAGAGGAGAGTCATGTCTGGCGCTCAGTTCTTCTATATGCTTGGACAAAGGCACTGTTGGAGAGGGTGTTGAGCCTAGCAGTGATGTTGGTCCTGTAGGTTAAGTAATCATGGGGGTTTGGGGTGGGGGAGGTTGAAGTGTTTGCTTTGAAAACCTTTTGTAAAGGCTAAATTAAAACTTCCTTTTGAAATAGGCTTTAAAACCTTATTTCAAATGCTTACTCAAAAACTCTTTAACCAAATCCTCTTGATATCTTAACTTTTAATATAATTGAGTTCAATTAGTTTATCTCTTTTCCCAGTAAGTTATTAATAAAAAACACATTAAATTATATTACTTTAGATTCAATATCAGTGTTATACATGCAATTAACAAAACAAATAAGAGAGAGAGAGAGAGAGGAGATTGTCTGGCTATGTATAGTGGTTCTGCCTTATGCATCATTCCATTCTTCTAGCTCCATGCCAAGGTCTTGGTTATCTTTACTAGTTTGTTCCACTATATCCAATCAAATAAAAAACTACAAACAAGTCTTATGACCAATGCAATATAACAACCCACATCATCTATCTAGCTTCAACCTAAGCTATCGCAAAGTCCTACAGATAGTTTTTATCACTTGTCACACTAACTTGACAAATATAAAATGATTGTTTCTAGTTTATAGGGAAACAATAAGAAGATTCCTTACTTTCAAAAAAAAAATATGAAGTAAAGTAACAACTTCTAAAAGTAGATTTGAGAGCAACAGGTTTCTTTTTCTTTTTACGATGAGTAGTCAGTAAGAGCTTTGTAGTTCTCATGAAATGGCAGAATTTTACCGCTTTTTTTTTCTCAATAAAGCTTTTGTTTTGTTCTTTAACCGAATATTCAATTTATAGAGAGTGTCAATGGTCTTGTTCAAGCATAAAAGGTAGGAAATGATCTTGTCCATTGCTTGAGAATCTTCATGAATCTCTAGCATGTGGTAATTTGAATTTCTTCCATAAAATTTGTAAATACATGTTGGAAGAATGCTAGAAAAATATTCCGTGAAGTATCTTGTGAATTCGCTTCCAAACTTGAGTATATGCATGAGATAGAGAGAGATAAGTTTGAATTCCTTCCAAGTGAAACAAATATCTTTCCATAAATGTTAGATTCTTCAAGCTAGTTGTGATCTTCTCTATATATATCTTCAAGAGTTAATCATTGTTCATTATGAAACTTGTGCGTTACTTCTCATAAAATTTAAGTTGAACCTATGCTCCTAAATTCGTTATATACTTACATGTATATGTGAAGGTTAAAACATAAACATGTGTAAGTGAGAATTTAGAACCTCATTGTTCGTACCTTCTCTCTACACTATTGACTTACTAGCGTCTACCAATCAACAATGAGGAGAAGCGCTTAAGTTTCAACCAGTCAGACCACCACAATTGATAATGATAAAATTCCTCCAAAAATGCTTTATTTTATTTTATTTTATTCACCAAGTTTACAACTTGAGATTCATGTAGCAAATCATTGTATTTTATTTTATTGGTTTTTTTTTTTTTTTCAAATCAATGCATTGAGCTTCATTTATGGCGTGCATGATTATTATACCCAAAAAATGAAAACTAAAGCTTCTAGTGATTTAAAATTAAAAAAATGGAACTTGATTTTTGGATTTAATATAATGAGAAAATATAGTTTGAAGAGTCCATAAAGTTTGAAACTTTGGTTTACTTTTACAATAAAAGATGTTCCTTGTGGTATTATTTAAGTGGATTTAGTTTTTTTTTTTTTTTAATAAAGTAAATGCTACAAAGCTAAGAACTTTTTTGTATATATGGGGAGGAAAGAAATAAAGAATGTGGAATTATTGTCTGTGGGGTTCTGTATATTTGTTTGAGGATGGAAAATTTTTTATTCTTGAAGAAGTTTGAATAATCATGCGATCTCATACTATGTAATGAATTTGACGATTTACATTAACAATCCTAAGTAATCCATTAGAATTTCCAACATATTGCATAGATTAGACGCAGGTAAAATTTGGGACATGTTTTTTGTATTTTTAGTATGGGGAATACAAGAAAGTGATGGGATCAACTTTTGATATTGAACTATTATAATTTGGGACATGTGTGATTTGTTATTGTTGTGTTGTAGTTTGTTTTAATTATTATGTTCTCGATTTGTTGGTTTATAGTTATTTGATATGTCGATTTACAATTTTTTAATGTAATTATCTTATTCAACTTGTTAATTTAAAATTTTTAAATATAATTATAAAACAAAATGCTCCAATTTTATTGGCTATAATTGAAAATACAATTAACTACAACTTTTGATTAACCATTATATTGAATGGTCAAAAACTAAAATTCAAAAAAATTAACCAGAAAAAAAGGTTAACAATTAAGGCGGTTAACCATTTATAATTGATCGGTTATTATTTGAAATTAAAAAAAAAACGACCATTATGGTTCGATTAAAAAAAAGGGGTCATGGATCGATTAACCGAACCATGAACACGCTAAATCATAAACTTGGTGCTAGGCTACAAACTTGGTGCTAC
Source organism: Combretum micranthum (assembly GCA_024138025.1). Classification (NCBI taxonomy): domain Eukaryota; kingdom Viridiplantae; phylum Streptophyta; class Magnoliopsida; order Myrtales; family Combretaceae; genus Combretum; species Combretum micranthum. Next base: position 28,786 of record JAMXBD010002420.1, read on the forward strand.
ACTCTAAATAGGGTCGAAAGTGTCGACAATTCCGCTATGTATAACATTTAGACATTACATGTAAAGGCTACCATTAAGTAAGAGTTTTTAAAACCAATTTTAAATTAAAAAAACCCTTAAGTTTTGTAAATAATACTATTTAATAAAATTATTTAAACAAATCATAAAAAAATAATCTATCATTAGTTGGTCTTGTAAGTGAAGTAACCAACAAAGGTAGGGTGGATGAATTGGTTATGTTAAAAACTTTTTGCAAAAACCAATTTAAAACTTCCTTCCAAAACAGGTTCTAAAACTTATTTAAAATGTCTACTTAAAAACTCTTTCATTAATTCCTCTTGATATATGAGCTTTTAATATAGTCGAGTTTTATTATCTTAGATATTTTTTCTTAACAAGTAATTAAGCTAAAATACTTTTTGGTTATATTACCTCATATTTAAAGTTAGAGTTATATGTGGAATTAACACAACAAATAAAATAAAGAGAGAGAGAAGAGATTGCTTGGCTATGTATAGAGGTTCTGCCTTTTATGTCAGTTCACTCTTTCAGCTCCACGTTGGACGCCTGATTGTAATCCTCAGGTTTTTGCCATAGCATGAATTAAAAATTTAAAGGAATTAAAATCTAATTCTAAACCTATATCTTGAAATAATAAATATTTTGGTAGTATATTAATTAATATCCCTTAGATGTCCTAAAGTTTGGTTATTTTATGCATTAAGGATTTTTGAAATTTCATTTTCATATTTAAATCTTTCCTAAAAGTACCATAAATTTCTTTGCAAGCTATCCACCATAAGCTTTAAAGCATGGCATGTTATCCTTACTCTTAATAAGGCTTCTTTCATTAAATGTTGAAATGACAATACCCAGTTACACCATACTTATTTTCTTTTACATAAAAGAAAGGTAAAAAGACATTTAAAAGTTTACACCAACTATATGTATTCAGAAATAAATACAATATTTTCGAAGTCTATATTTCTAACATCCTCTCTTTTACTTGCACAAAATTATTTCTTCCAAACTTCTATTCTTAGCTTGAAAACCCCAAGATTGTATTTATAAGCTACATAACCAGTGAAAGTGAAGTAATCTCCAAAGGCACAACAGATATCTTCATTTTGCTTTATTTTAACATATTTCAAAAAATATCTTTATTAAATACACTAGTGCATGTGCACATTTCATCATCCACATGTGAAACATTGTCTTTAGCAGACGTCGTGTTTTAGAAAAAATGAAAAATGAACCTAGTCTGCTAAGAAATACTAAAAATAGATAAAAGCCTGTTTCATGAGTTTGTTTAGGCTTAAAATGAAAAATTTCTACCATATGTCTAGAAACAAAAGTTACCTTAACTCATTTGAACAAAGAATAACATAACATGCAATATAGCAAAGTAGATCCACCCTCAAGCTCTTATGATAGATCTAGAGATAGGTATAAGGAGATAAGTCTCATGTTGGATCAGTGAGTTATAAGAAGTTGCTGTGTTGGGTTGTCATTATGCACATTTTGATGTTAGGATCTATTCTAGAAGAGTTTGTAGTGAGATGGTGTAAGTTGGAGGTTGTTCTATATGTTGTTGGTTATCACAACCTAGTTTTTCTCTCGAAGTGGATCAACGATAGGATTTGAGTAGGTGTTGAGGGGTAAGTTTTGATGTACAACATCTATCGCGGCCCCCAGTCGAGCCCTTAATGTACCCTGCAACAGACATTGAGGTTTGTTACGGCCAAAACAAATCAATTGTATGGAGCACAGCTTCTATCGTAGCATAATATCGAGCCCTCGATGTTTCCCGCGATACAAGCTAGGAGCTTTTTAGCAGCACATAAACCCCAATTTGCGAAAGGCACGACTTAGTTTTTCTAGTTGTGTGATACCCCGCAACCCTTCTTAAGCTACCCTCGACCCCTAGTTTAATAAGGCACGAGCTTAGTTTTGAGTAGCTATGCACCCCACAACCCAACCTAAGGAGTGAACTATGAAAAAGAACATAACTTAAGAAGTTTTTTCTATCAAGAATCTAGGACACATAAACTCTAGTAAGAGTTCTATCTTCTTTGTTATCTGTAAAGTGATGCATGCTTGTTGTATTATAAGAGCTTTCAATCAAAACCTAGAGTTTCCTCTAGATTATTATGATCTCTATGCAGGATGCACATCTGAGTGACTTGAATTTTATCATGATATTATGCTTGTAATATAGTTGCACTTGTCTTTATATAAACACAACTGATTATGTATGTAGATGGGAATATTGTGTGCCATATGGTACTTGAACATGTGACAAGCTTTAATACCTGAAGTGATAACAAATTTTTCTAATGTTGATGTATAATGAACTTTGATGATTGTCTAAACATTGTATGACTGCCAATAACATGATCGAAGTCTTATTTGACCCTTAATCTAAAATAGACATTTATTGCACGACAGCACGTTGCATTAGCATGGTACCTATGTCACATATTGATATTCCAATTCTATTGTAATGCCTTGTCACACAGAGAGTCTGGGTAGGATTATCATAGGGTTGTTAGCCCACGGAAACTAAGCAGGTACCAAAGGACGTCATCTAAGTTAGAGTTAGCTTTTAGGGTGTTAATACTTAGGGAGTTTTTAAGGTTATAAGATGAAAATTGAGACTACGTTTGATATGTATATTTGTAAGTATGTATATATACTAAGTAATTTGGAAAAGTTTTTCCTTCCTTACTTCTCAGTCTCTCTTGAGCATTGACTACTTGAGCTGGTCCTTCGACCCCCAAAAAAGGGTATAAATCTCTATTAGTTTGGATTTCGATCATCCAAACTGTGCATATCATATGATTGAGTGTAGCATTGTATATGATTGAAACTAAAACTTGTTTGGCATTTGTTTGAAATGTGGTCTAATCATGTTATCTCACTGAGGTGTGGTGTCCTCTCACTCTTACAAACTTTGTTTGCTTTTAGGGATCTCTAGAGTAGATTCATGCTTGAGGTAAGGGGATGTAATAGACTTTAAGGGAAAATCCAGGGCTCAATTACGAGTTGGAGATAGTTTCTTTTGTATAAAGATATCTTATGCTTGTTTCTTGTAAGTTTATATGGTTATGTTAGGAGCTTATCCTAAGTTGTATGTGAGGAAACATTTTGTAAAGATCTTAGATGTATGCAAAATTTCTTATCTTGGCAACCTTACGATCCTGTTTTAAATGTCCATCCCATGGAATGTCCTAATAGTATGATGCCTACGAGTTTTCTTAAAAGGCCATGGTTGACTTCTTTACATTTCATGATTTTCTAAGTTGTCACAAGGGGGCATCAATACTACTAGGGTTCCCTATGGGGGTGTGACAAGAGTTGGTATTAGAGCCAAAGTTGCACAGATAAGGAAATTTGGATATGCATAAGATCATTATAGAGATATAGCTGGATAGACCTAGAATCCTAGACACACTTATAGAATGGAGTGCAAGGTTTACATGGTGAGAAAGGGGTAGACTAAGGGGATGTGTGTTAAGAGTATTAATGATATAGTAATCTCTACGAAAGTTTTATAGCTTTATGTGTGGCTTTTGTTGTGAGGTATGCGTTGTTTGGTTATCTAGATGATAACAAGTGAAATGTTAGGCCTAACCCTTTTGCTTTGGAAATAAAGGATGAGGAAGAAGGGTAAGGAATGCTCAGTTGCCTACATAGAGGTTCAACCTCAAGCTCATGAACTTGCTAGTAAAGAATAACCTGAACCACAAAATGTACCACCACCACCCCCTGAAGGGTTAGAAGCTTTTTTGTTAGCTATGCCACAATAGAATACCTGATTCTGCAAGTTTTGTAGGGAGCACCCTAAGCTGATCTAGCAGATGTACCTGCTATACCTCCGTTAGTGCCATAAGGAACCCAAATCTCAATGCTACCGGTTGTTATACTAGAAGAGGTAGATCAGTTTGTTGAGATAGCTATTGAAATTCAAGCACCATATCCTATTATACATGATGTCCAATTTCCTCAACCTCTTATCCCAGGACCTCAAAGGAACACACTTCTAGATTTTATCAAGTGCAATAGATATTTTGAAGGGTTTCATGGAAAAACTAAAGAGGCAAAAGATTGGTTGGCTCAAGTAGAGAGATCTTTTAATGTGTTTCAAGTGCCCAATACTCTTAAAGTGCCATACGGGACATATTTGCTAAGGTTAAGAGCTAGGATATGGTAGGACTCAGACGAACGAGTTTTACCATAGCCAAACATGTGGGAAGACTTCAAGAGAGAGTTTTTAATAGAGTACTTCCTTAGTAGCTTAAGAGCAAAGTATAGCATAGATTTGATGAATCTTGCACAAAGGAATAAAAGTATTGATGAAGATAAACACGAGTTTAATAGTTTGTTGCAGTTTGTGCTAAATGCTTATAGAGATAATGATAAGTTGAAAAAACAAATTTTGATAGCTGGTTTGAAGCATCATTACCAAAGAAGGATTGCTGAGTTTGAGATCAAAAATTTTTCCATTTTAGTGGAAAAGACACGAGTTATTGAACATGCTAGAAGATATGGTGGAAAGGTACAAAAAGAAGGGTCAAACCTTTGGAAAGAGGCCACATTACAATTTCGGAACAATTTCAGCCTCTAAAAGGAATAAGTTCTTCAAAGCACCTGAGATATCCAAAGGAGGAGAGTCTTGCATTCCATTATCCAAGGGATTTCACTTAACTTAAGAATTGATGCATAGTTAATGGTAGGCACATAGTTAATGGTTGTCCAAAGAGTGTTATGCCTCAAAGCTACCCTAAACGTAACAGTCTGCCACATTTAATATTAAAGCTTAAGTATGACAACCTTAATCGTCTCATAAGCTTTGATACCAAGTGTAAGGTGTACACTCACAATCATAGAAAACCAACTTTGGAATAAATTATTTAAGAAGACATTCATATAGCAGTTTAAGAATGAAAATCATAACATAATATCTAGAATACAGAAATATAAAGGTCTTACAAATATCAAAGGGGCATTCCCTATCAAAAGATATAGTCTATCATGGTCTATTCAAAATAATTACATGGAGATTTATTTAGAAGCTAAGTCTACGTCTAGTTTTTGACTTCTTCCAAAACTCCTAAGGCCAAAAAGGTATTACCTACAGAAATAACCTCGGGGCTTTAACCATAGATAGGGGTGCTGCAAAAGGTATCTATAAGGGGGTAAGCTTCTTGCTTAGTGAGAATTAATTCCACAAGTGAAGTACTCAACAATCAATATTCAACCAAGTTATTTATCAAGCATATGAGATGCAATCATTTACGTGAGTAAACAATAATATGATTTTTCGGGAATCATATGTTTGAATGGATTTACTGCTCCATTCGGTGGTTAGGTGTTTCGGGCAACAAGGCCATAGTTTGCAAATGAAGTTTTTGTAGTTTTTATACAGATTCTTACTAACCGCTAAATTTAGTTAATTCGGGTGCCTACTCACATTTAATTACGAGCAATCAAAGCCATAAGATATATTTCCGTTCTTCGACCTCATTACTATGCCTTTGTCCCACCAAAGGTATAGTAATGAATGCAATATGACTCACTGGGCCATAGTAGTAGAAACTTCTTACGAAGTAATCCTTCAAGTAAGGTAGCTCAGACTCCATATCACCTATATAAAAGAAATACCCGAAATGAGTATTTCTTAGAATTTCTACTTAAACTTGTAACTCTATTCTTCTAAGTTCGTCAAAATTCATATAGAGTGAAATTCTAACTTAAAATGGCCATAACTTGCTCATTTTAACTTGAAATTTCGCATCTTATATACCGATTTCTACCTACTCAAAAATACCTAGCCATTTCTAAGGTATTTTCTTCATAAAAGGTCATTTGATCTCCTAAAAGTCATGGTACATAATCAACACGAAAATTTTCACCTTTAAACATAATTTTTCTAACTTTATATCGACCGAAAATTTCATAGAAAACATAGATATTATATATAGTTCAAAAATCCTTTTAATACATATGCAACTCATAAGAAACACATGATATTAACGATGTTGTCCCAAACAATGGTTTTTCATAAAACAATCTTGTTTTGGTAGTTGAAACGGTGAAGTTTGACAAAACTATGTTAAGTTGTTTGGAAATAAAACTAAGGATTTTGAAGTCATTAAATATTTGATATAGTTTACTTTCTTAGATTCTTAAAAGATAACTTTTGATTTAAAAATTTTAGTCTTTCTAAGTTATTCTCGAATTCTATTTCTAAGTATATTCAACTTGATAAATTGATTTCTTAACTTAGTTTGGAAACTTGTGTTGATCTTTTACTAAAAATGCTAGTAAGGATTTTATAATCAAGTTTTTAAGAAAATTCCTTATAGAAGGGCATTATCAATCTTAAGGTCTCTTAATAGTAGTCTGAAAATAAAATGACGAGTTTCTTTAGTCATTTTGCAAAAGCTTTATGTATCATCAACACTTAGGATCTATGGTTATTTTTGGTCAAAATCCTTTGTAAAGTATTTAGTCAAAATAAAATCTCAAAGTCTTAAGGAAACTTTTTCCTAAGTGATAAAACTACATTTTTAAAGTAAGTTACTTATTTTCTTTATTTAGGAAAGAACTCTTTATTTTTATTAAGACAATATAATATCATGCATAAAGTATGAATATGTATGTAACATGACAAAAATAATAATAATATTAAGATGGAAAAAATATATAAGCAAGAAATAAATATCAAGTAATTGGAAGTCTATCTTGTTTTCAAGCTTTCGAACTTAGTCATGGGCAAGTCCAAAGAAAGAAAAACAAAAGAAATAAGAAAATCGTTTGACTTGATGAGGACAAGTCGAAGACTGAAAGACTAGTCTTAATATTAAAGCAAAAGAAATAAATAAATAATTATGTTAGTGAGCTTATATGCTCTAAAAAAATATATAGATACATAAATAGATAATAAATAAAAGTTAGGTTAGGACAATAATAATAGCATGTGCATAAATAAAACAACATAATATGAAATTTATTCATGAACAAGAACAAAACATGAACATGGTGTTGCTTTTCTAACATTTAAATGTTTAAGAAACACACACCATGTTATGCTAAGTTACATGAAATGATAAGAATATGTGATAAGATATTTACTTAAGATAAAAATTTGGTTGGTAGATTAAGAGAGGTTTGTGTAGTAATGTGTAGGAAGTATGTAGGAAAATGAGTAGTAGGGAAAAGTAAAAAGAGAATTTTGGAGAGAGATTTATGGAGTGAATTTGAGAGAGTTTGATAAAGTAAATGTGAAAGAAATGGAAGGAGATGAGTATTTATAGAGTTTTGGGAGTAAAAGTTGTGTGGTTAAAATAAAAAAAAAAGAAATAAAATATGGATGAAAGAGAGAGGGGCCAGTTGAGAGAGAGGGGAGATAGAGTGATTTTTTTATTTGTTTTATATTTTTATTAATTAAAAGTAATAAGTGGTAAAGTATGATGTGAATAAAGATATATGGAAAATGTAAAAAGCAGAGAATATGTACGTAGAGTGTAAGAATAGGTGTAAAAAAAGTAGAAATAGGTGAATAGTGTAAAATAGTATTATGAATAGTAGATAAGAAAAATTAATACCGGTAGTAAAAAAATATGTGTAATTAAGCTATTCTGATATTTTTATATACAGAAAAATTATAAAATTGATATTTTTGAAATCCTTATATTTTTACAAGTTTATTGGTATTATCGGAATATTTTTGCCGTCGGCTGTACCAAGGCATGGTTTTCAAAAACTGATCATGTTCGGATCTGAAAGACACTAAAAATTATCAAATATGATATTTTTAGGCTTCCTTATATTATTACGAACTATTTCTCATAATCATTTCAATTTCATTGTTTAGGGGTTAAGAGCATGGGATTGCCGGATCCAAATCTACTAGGGTTTGATATGGATTTGTTGACTTTAGCGTTTCTGGTTGACTTCCAGTTTAGAGTTTAAGCATAAACCATATCATAAAAGCTAAAGGATTACAAAGAGGGTAGGAGCTACATGCTTTATTTGTAACAAGGTGAGACATGTATTGACTACTTATCCACAAATAACCCAACCAGAAGGAGCTTCATAACCAAAGGAACTAATGGAGCTAAAGACAATAAAGAAGGAAGTAGCTAAGGAAGCAAATATGTAGGTATTGCCTGAATTCTTGCTATGCATGGAACCTCTATAGGAGAAGGATCGAAAGAGGAATATGATGAAGATGAACATAAGATTATGGTCTGATAGCAGGTATGTGCTTAACCTTATCTTTTGAGTTTTGATGCAAGTGTACGTAAGATAGTTAGAATAAAAGCTTCTCAATCAAGTTTGTAACAAGGAAAATATATGGTAACTAAAAGTAATATATGTGAAAAAAAGCTCTGCATATGCACTCTTTGAGACTGATGCCACACATTCCTTTGTCAACCTAGGCTTAGTAAAAAGAGTTGTCTCTTGTGTTATGGCGATGGAGAAAGGTTTAGGGATCTCAACTCCTATCGAAGGTATGGTTATTACTCGAGAGGTGATAAAGGGATGCCCATTGTGGATAAATGACCAAGAAATTGCTGTTAACCTTATAGTGGTGGATATATAGAAGTATGATGTCATTATAGGGATAGCTTGGATGACAGTTGCTAGAGTTAAAGTGGATTATCGATGTAAGACAGTTTCGTTTATAAATAAGAGAAAGAACAAGTGGATTTCACAAGAGAATGCTTAAGGGTAATAGATGGAAATAAAAGCTATAGAAGTGTTGGGAGAAAGAGTTGACAAGTTGGAAAAGAGTACAATGCATTCTTTGGATGAAGGGATGGAAAAGCATGATATTCAAAGTATTCAAACATGTGAATTTTCTTATTTTTTCCTAATGATCTATCAGGGCTAGTATCCTAAAAAAAGTTTGAGTTTGCCATAGACTGATGCTAAGAATGGCACCAATATCAAACCACCTTATAGGATGACACCTATGGAGCTAAAAGAACTAAAAACGCAGCTAATATGAGTTGTTGGACAAAGGGTTTATTTGTCCTAGTGTTTCGCCATGGGAGCTCATGTGTTATTTGTCAAAAAGAAATGGATCTATGAGGCTTTGTATAGATTACAGAGATTTGAATAAGGTTACGGTTAAGAACAAGTACCCGCTTCCAATGATAGATGATTTGTTTGACTTAAGGTTTGGATACCACTAAACTCAATTAAAGTTAATGACATACCTAAGACAGCCTTTCAGACATGGTATGCTCATTATGAGTTTTTGGTTATATCTTTTGGGTTGATGAATGCGTCAGCGATCATCATAAACCTGATGCATAGAGTTTTTTCATTCGTTGTTGGATGTATGTGTGATAGTCTTCATTAATGACATCTTAGTGTTCTCTTCTTTGAATGAACAACATGATCATCATCTACGCATGGTGTTACAGCTTCTGAGAGAAAATAAGTTGTATGATAAGCTATCGAAGTTGATTTTTTATTAAGACAAATATCTTTTCTTGGACACGTGATATTAGTAAAAAGAATTTCTATGAACCCTAAGAAAGTCAAGGTTGTTATTGAATGGAAAAAGCCTAGAACAGTATATGAAGTGAGAAATTTCTTGGGTTTGACAGGGTATTATAGAAAGTTTGTTCAAGACTTTTCCAAGATAGCCTACCTTAAACCCAATTAATCAGAAAAGTGAAAGTTTTGAATAGAATGTGAAGAAGAATAGAGTTTTCAAGAGTTAAAGAAAAGTTTATTAGCAAGAATATTGGTTCTACCAAATGATGAGGATTCTTTTACCATCTATAGTAACACATCGAAGTGTGCATTAGATGTGTGCTGATCAAAATGTAAAATTATTACATATGCTTCAAGGTAGTTAAAGCCACATGAGAATAATTATCCGACGCTTGACTTGGAGCTAGTAACCATCGTTTCTACTTTAAAAATATGGTATCATCATTTGTATGGACAGATTAGTGAAATATATCGATCATAAAAGTTTGAAGTATTTGTTCACTCAGAAAGAGTTGAGCATGAGGCAACACAAATGGCTAGAGTTGATCAAATATTATGATTTAAGCATCAGCTATCACCGAAGAAAAGTTAATGCAGTTGCAAATGCTTTAAGCTGTGAGAATTATGGAGAGATAGGCTAGATGCTAATGGGAAAAAAAGAGCTTATAAGAGAATTTGAAACGATGAACGTGGAGTTCACCATAAGAGATCTAAAAGTTGAGATTTCAAATATGGTTTTGGAACTAACTTATTGTAAAGGATTAAGGAAACACAAAAATAAGATTCAGGGTGTCAAAGGATCATATAAGGTCTTGCATAAGGAAAGTTTAAAGAGTTTCATGTGAATGGAGAAGGAGTCCTAAAGATAAATAATAGATTACATGAGCCAAAGGACATAAAATTAAGGAAGGAACTTATACATAAGGCACATTGTTTAGGATATACAATTCATCCAAGAAACTAAGACCTATCAAGAGCATAAAAACCCATATTGGTGGACTGGTAGGAAAAAGGACATAGCAGTTTTTGTTGCTCGATATGAAATCTGCGAAAGAGTGAAGCTTAAACATCAAAGACCAAGTGGATTGTTGCAACCTTTACCTATCCCCAAATAGAAGTGGGATTAGATATCAATGGACTTTGTAAGTTCTTTACTAAGGACTAATGCTGGTTATAATGGAATATGGGTAGTTGTAGATTGGCTTACTAAATCTGCTCATTTTCTACCCATCAATATGATATATTCCTTAGAAAATTTAGCATGGATATACATCAAAGAGGTTATTAAATTGCATGGTGTACCAGTAGGGATTATTTCCGATCAAGACCTAAGGTTTGTTTCAAGGTTTTGGATTAGTTTACAAATAGCCATGGTCACTTAGCTAAAGTTTATCACTACATATCACCCTCGAATAGATGGATAAATAGAGAGAACAATACAGACTTTGAGGATATGTTCAGAACATATGTGCTAGAGTTTAAAGAAAGTTGGGATCGACATTTGCCACTAGTAGGGTTTGCCTATAACAATAACTATCATTCTAGTATTAGCATGCTATGGTATGAGGCCTTTATGAAAGTTTAGGTCGCCTCTGTTTTGGATAATTTGGAAAGTGCAACCATTGGACCTGAGCTAGTATAAAGATAGTGGATAAAGTGGTAGTAATTAAGCAAAGGATAAAGAGGTATAAGATCAACAAAAGAATTAAGCTGACATGAAATAAAGGGGGCTTGAGTTTAATGGAGGACCATGTGTATCTTAAGATTAGACCAATCAAAAGTTTGCATAAAAGATGGTTGCAAGAGAAGTTAAGCCCGATACATTAGACCTTTTGAGATTATGGAAAGAGGTGGGAATTTAGCATATTGATTAGCCCTTCTACCTAACTTTGCTAACATGCACAATGTCTTCCATGTATTAGTTTTGCGGAAATATGTACCCAACCTTGACAAGATGGTTGAGTTAGAGCCTATCCCACTTAAGGAAAATTTGGCATATGAAAAACATCCAGTACAGATCTTGGATTCTAAAGTGCAGACTCTTTGAAATAAAGAGATCAGATATGTTAAAGTGTTGTAGGATCCGCAAACTAAGGAGCTTACATGAGAATCTCAAGAAGACGTCAGAAAGGTTTATCTACACTGTTTTGAACCAAGTACATCTTAAGCTTTCAACAAAGCTTATTTTAAGGAGAAGGATGTAATCCCCAGTTTTTTTCATATAATTAAAAATTTAAAGGAATTAAAATCTAATTCTAATCCTATATCCTAAAATAATAAATATTTTGGTAATATATTAGTTAATATCCCTTTAATGTCCTAAAGTATGGTTGTTTTATATGCATTAAGGATTTTTGAAATTTCATTTCCTATATTTAAATCTTTCCTAAAAGTGCTAGAAATTTATTTGCAAGTTGTCTACCATAAGCTTCAAAGCATAACATGTTGTCCTTTCTCTTACTAAGGCTTTTTTCAATAAATGCTGAAATGATAATACCTAATTACACCATACTCATTTTCTTTTACATAAAAGAAAGGTAAAGGAGATTTGAAAATTTACACCAACTGGATTGTTGTTTTTAGAAATAAACATGATATTCTTGAAGTCTACTTTTCTAACATACTCTCTTTTACCCGCACAAAATCATTTCTTCCAAACTTCTGCATTCTTAGCTTGAAAATACCTGAGATTTTATTTACAACCTGCACAACCCGTGTTTTGGAAAGAAAAAAGTAAAGTAATCTCAAAAAGCATGGCATGTATCTTCGTTTGCTTTATTTTTATAGATATCTAAAAATATCTATATTAAATATACTAGTGCATGTGCACAGTTCACCATTTACGTGTAAAACATCATTTTAGTAGATGTCATGTTTTAGAAAAATTGAAAAATAAACTTGATTTGCTAAAAATGTAAAAATATCAAAGCCTATTTTGTGAGTTTATTTAGGCTTAAAAAGAAACTCAGCTTTATGTTATAAAGAAAGTTATCTTAGGTCATTTGAACAAAGAATAACAAACATGAATATAGCAAAGTAGATCCACCCTCTAAGCTCTAATGATAGAACTAGAGATAGGTATAAAGAGATAAGTCTCATGTTGGATCAATGAGTTGTAAGAAATTGTTGTGTTAGGTTTTCATTATGCGTGTTTTGATGCTAAGATCTATTCTGAAAGAGTTTGTAGTGAGATGGAGTAAGTTGGAGGTTGTTCTACGTGTTGTTGGTGATCGCAACTTAGTTCTGTCCTTAAGGTGGATCAATGGTAGGTTTTGTGTGAGTGCCGAGGGGTAAGTTTTGATGCACAACATTTGTTGCGGCCCAAAGTCAAGCCTTCGATGTACCCTATGATAGACACTGAGGGTTATCATAGCCAAAACAAATCAAATGTATAGAGCGCAGCTTCTGTTTCAGCCCAATTTCAAGCCATCAATGTGCCTCGAGACACAAGCGTGAGCTTTTTAGCAACAAGCTACCCCAGTTTGTGAAGGTATGACTTAGTTTTCTAGTCACGTGGTACCTCGTAACCTTTCCTAAGCTACACTAAACCACCAGTTTGCTAAGACATGAGCCTAGTTTTGAGTAGCGATGCACCCCTTGACCCAACCTAAGTAGTGAACTATAAAGAACAAAAGTTAATAAGTTTTTTTATCGAGAATATAGGAAACATAAGCTCTTATAAGAGTTCTATCTTTTTTGTTATGTGTAAAGTGATGTATGCTTTTTGTTATATAGAAGCCTTCAATTAAGACCTAGAGTTTCCTGGAGACTACTGCACTCTCTAAGCAAGATGCATAGCTAAGTGACTTGAATCTTATCATGATGTTGTGTGTGTAATATAACTACCTTTGTCTCTATATAAACATAACTAATTATGTATGGGGATAGGAATATCGTATCTTGTATGGTGCTAGAACGTATGACGAGCATTAATGCCCGAAGTGATAAGAAATTTTCCTCCTATTGATGTGTAATGAACATTGATGATTGTCTAAACATTGTATGACCACAAATAACATGATCTAAGTTTTATCTAATCTTTAATCTAAAATAGACATACATTGCACGATAGCATGCTGCATTAGTATGGTACCCATGTCATGTATTGATGTTTCAATTCTATGGTAATGCCTTATCACACCAGGAGAGTCGGGGTAGGGTTATCATAGGGGCACTGAAGGACATCGCTCGAGTTGGAGTTGGCTTATAGATGTTAATACTTAGAGAGTTTCTAAGATTCTAAGATAAAGTTGAGACTATGTTGGATATGTATAATAGTGAGTATGTTTACTAAGTAATTAGGAAAAGCTTCTCCTTTCTTAGTTTTCAATGTCTCCTGGGTATGAACTACTTGAGCTTATCCTTCAACCTCCAAGAGAGGGTATAAATCTCCATTGGTTTGGATTTCGATCATCCAAATTTTGCACGTCATATGGTTGAGTGTAAAACCCTAGATTTTACAACAATTATAAGTAAACCCTAAGATCAGAAGTCAAACTGGAACCCTAAAGTTAACCTAATTCTACATTAAGTTTTAGAGTATCTAGATCCGACAATCGCGGCAAGAAACCTTAGAATAATGAAAATGAGATAACCTTAGATTATAGTCCGAAATAATGGCATATAACCTAAAAGATCAGAATCACTAAAATTTCATCTATTTTGGACCCAAATAGGATTGATTTCTAAAATCAGGGTCCCAACATGCAAAATAGTGAAAATTTCTGACAATATATTTAGGCTCGTAATGAGAAGAGAATCGTAAAATATCAGTTACAAAATTTTTCGGCTTATAAAGTATCAGTTAACCTAGTTGAGAATGCAACATGGAGATGAGTCCATCATCGTTGCCATTACCAAGTCGATTGAGCATGGCTCTGCTGTAAATTGTGAACAACAGCCAAATATGTCTATGGTTGTGTGATAGCCGATGTTGGTCCAACGAGGTAGTTTAGTGGTTTAAAGGTGGTAGCTTTGGTCTATAGGAGATGGAATTGGTTCATCAAATGACATTTCTGGTTTTAAGGTATTTCTCAACCAAACGAAGCCCTTTTTTATGTATTTAAGGGGTGAGAGAGTTGACTATGGTAGTGGATTTAGTTTATAGTTAAAGAGAGAAAGAGTGGGTGGTAAGTCTGTGTGGGTGATGGTTCGATTTGACTCAACATTTCAATGTTGCGATTGATTGGGTGATGAGATTAGGGGATGAGTCTATGTAGGTTATGGGTAGTGGTGTTGTTTGGTGTGGTGGAAGTGATTTCATTTGTGTGATTACTTACGATGGCTGGAGTAGATTATTCAACAATAACAAGAACAAGAAGCAGGAGAGAGAGGGGGAGAGAGAAAGCAAAAAGGTAAAATAGATCAAATTGTTGAAAAAAAAAATCCACATACCATCTTAATAGAATTTTTTTTTAGCTATCAGATTATTGCAAATCATAAAGTTTAAATATCATCGATGAAACTTACCTGACTTTTTACAAAACCAAATTTGCTATGCTTGCGTATTTACAAATTATTATACCAGTTTAAACAATACAATTAAAAATATCTGAACTTGTATAAATTCATATTAGGCGTTGAAGGACAGTTCAAGCATCAACATGTGAACAAATTCCCCTTCAAAACTTTTTTTTCCCTCTTTAGAAAGTGCGAGTTTCTTACGATTTTTAGCATTAAAACAAATAAAATAGAGAACGCCCAAAATTGTACGAATCTCTGACATGGTTATATCCTACACAACATAAAAAGTTTGACAAAAGTACAAGGCCTCCAAACTACATTATTTAGATACATGAATCTTTATCTTAATTTAGAGTTATATAAGGGTAGCTTATACACACATTTAATCAAAACAATCTAAATTTATCTTATACTACCAATAGCATTATAGTATAGAGCATAAAGACATCATCATCGGTCTCTCAAGTAAGATATATCGGATTCGATTCCTCCTCTCCTTTTGTATTGGGAAAAAAAATACATGAAAATTAACCCTAAATTTTTTTCTGGAATTTTCTAAGCATGTTTGCTATTTTAAATTTTATGTGTGTGTGTGTGTTTTATAATAAAAAATAGGGTTACCTATTCTGATATCCTACAATGGCCAAACTCTTATGGAAAAAGCTTTTCATGGTGGCGTCCTACTACCCTCAAGGAAGCATCGTAGTGAAACCTACTTAACTCCTTATTGATGCAAAAATTATTCGGTCAAGTAGCATATAGTTGTGTACGGACAACTTGTACACGAGTCACATAGTTCTAGATTAGTGTTTTTTGTGCTAGGTTGAAAAAAGTGATAGGTCTAAAAAAGTGCTAGATCCATATATTTGTGTTAGGTCAACGTATTTGTGCTAGATTTTAAAAAGTGCTTGAATAGTATATTTGTTCTAGGTGCGACTGACCTAATACCAACCCTTGTTGATGTTTTCCTAAGTAGAATCACTATTTACTCCAACTGTGAGTGAGAATAAAGGATTTAATTTGGTGATAGTTTTGATAATTTGATAAGAGACAGAGGATTTGTATTGACTATTGAGTGAAAACCAAGGAAGCCAACCTAGAAATTATAACCAAGCACCACATTTACTCTTAGCTAACTGAGAGAGCTCCACTGTGTAAAGTCCTGCACCAAGGCATCCTTAACTAAAGTACTACCTTTATTAGTAAACTTTATCCTTTTTTGCTATTTTACGGGTATAACCTGCCCTATTTCCGACAATTTTCACCATAACAAGTAAATATGTAATATCTTATATACACACGCACTAAGTATCATATATTGATAGCGTAATCTCATTCAAGATTACTAGTTTAATTAATTTTGGAAGTACACTTCCAGCATCTCATGATATATCAAAACTCGCATGCGCAAGCTTTCAACATGTAACAATTTAAGAACCTCATTGGTAAGAGTGCTTTTTGAAAAAGATTCACGTTTTTATTAATATTATTTATTTTACATTATCATTCTGGTTAACAAGTTTTACAAGTCACACTAATAGAGAGCCTTAGCTAAAAAACTTCATTATCAAGGTGCTAGTAAGTACTTTTTTTAAAATCATAAATTGCTCATCAATAACTTTTAATAATATATTGACATCTTGATATCAATCAACAAAATCACAAATACCACTAGAAATCTTTATCTTTATAAGCATCACACTTAGGCAATCAGATTACTCTTGTTGATGGTTCATTATGGAACAAAGGCTCCCCAAACCTAGCTAACTTATTTTGACTCATTTCAAACTCCCAAGTGTGCCAACCTCCCCGTAGCTCAACATATCAATCTCCTGAGTTAATACCTTGGCGATCTCAAGCCAAGTCACTTGGCCTCGTCCCCATAACAGCAATTGGCCCATTAGAGGAAATGGTTAGATGTGAATATGTAGCTTAACTCCCATGTCCTCGATAACAACTTCCAATCCCCATTACTCCACATCGTTCACAACCTCTGTCTTCTATCAATACACTTTTTGCATACGCCAAAAGTCAAGTATACTACATTGGTAATGCATACATCTTTCGTTTACCTCTTATATATCTAAGATCTAATGTAGAGGTATTCACGGATCAGCTAACCAGTCTGTAGCCCTATTTTTTGAATCTAATTGTAATGATTGGTTTTTTAATATCTCAATCCTTAATTATTCCAATATAAATGGTTAACCGACTTAATAGTTAATCATTTTGGTTGGTTAATTTTTTCGATTTTCAATTGTTAACTATTTAATGTAATGGTTTTTTAACAAATCAAATTGATAAGTTCAACAAGCCTAATTTTTTAGCATTTATCATAGAGTTTTTTTTTTTTAAATTATTATATAATATCAGAGCTAAAAAAAGGAAAATCAAATTAAGGAAAATGGAAAAAGCAAGCCTTTGGATGTATCATCACCGACAAAATCAAACCAAATAAATTACCATATTGAGTCCCATCAAACATCAGATAATAGTACTTTAATTAAAATCCAAGGAACATTAATATTTGTAAATTATATGTATATGTAAATTATATATATAATATATTTATAAACATTGAAATAGTTAATAGTTAACCATTGGTTTTCTGTGGTTATAAGCCGAAACTGAAACCAAAACCAAAAACCGAAAAAAATAAAAACAGTAATCCTAAACCGAAACAAACGGACTAGTTAATCATAATTTTCGAATTAGTTTTTTTATTTCGGTTCTATTTTTTGATTTCATTGTTTTTTTGCACACCTCTAATCTAATGTAACTTGAGCATTAGAGTAGTCGTGGCGAACAATCTCCGATGCAGTACTAATGGTATTATGTTCTGTAGGCCTTGCCTCATAGGTCCACCATCAAGATCAAACATTCTAAAGCCTTCTACCTGTTTTGAACCAATAACAAAGCCTCATCTTGTAGAGAGTTAATTTAAGTGATGAAAGGTTTGTCTTTTCAAAAAAATAATCGATGTCACCTTTCAATTTAGGAATATCATAGCTAATATCATTATATGTTGTATGGCTATATAAAAATTCAGTAAACATGTTATTTCTAAGTTAATAATGGGATTAGGTTTTTAATATGTAAAGCACTAAGTAAAAACCTCTTTTCTCATAGCAAATAATTACTCAAGATTAACCAATTAATTTTTTTCCTATATCTAGAAAAGTGATTAATCAACTAACCAGTTTAATTTCTAAATCCTAATTAAATCAAAATTCAAATTTATATGTGACTTTTAATCTAAATTAGCTATTGATAGACTTGTTAGAAAAGAATTTCTCAAATACAATCCTAATCTAACATGCATTCTAAGAATAACTCAAAATACATACTCGACGAATTAAGATCAACAACTTGAAGTCTTAAACACATGCATAATATCAATTATTAGTAATAAACATCAACTAAATAATCCAAAATATCAACTTAAAACGTTAGTAAGTGTGTAAGGAACAAGTGTAAACACGATCCATAACTTGAAATCAAAAATAAAAAACAAAATCTCTTCGTCTTAGGAATCTCATATTTAAATCTAAGTATAAACGATGTTATCTACTTAATCTTGGTGTGGAAGCTACAAGAAGATCAAACAAAAAGAGAAGAAGCTTGAATACTACTTGTTTTTGTCTATTTTCTTGTTTAAGTCTCTAATCTAAACCAAAAGTTTGTAAAAATAATATATTAGAGTGGCTTACATTAAGGTATGTATAAGTGTATGGGGATATTGTGGACCCTACATGAAAAGACTGGAATGAGTGGTTTGAATTTTTACAAAAATGGACCATGAAAGCTTAGCCTAATGCAAAAGTTGAGGAAAAAATGAAATAAAATTTGTTGAGTTTGGTCATGTGGAGGTTAGCTTACATGTGTCAGTTTAGTTTGATTGGTTTTAAATGCTTAGAATTTACTAAGTACTTAGTTTTGCTCTCTTATCTGGGGCTTGAACAAGTTAGCATTGAGTTTCTTGATTAAGTTCAGTCAAAATAGCTCAAAGAAAAGAAAAACAACTTAGACCACTTTGATTTTGGATTTGTGAACAATGAGTTTGCTCAGCAATCAACAATTTAGATTCTTCTTTTATTATAATATGCTTGGTACATCAAAGTTCTCCTTCTTGGTTTGGTTTACATAAATTTCCTTATGCTTTTTCCAAACATGATCATTGTAGTTGAATTATGTATGTTTCAACTCGACTTCCATGATAGCTTGGTAGTCTACTTTTGTAAGTCTACTTAGAAGCTTTGTTTAGTTGATATCATTCAATTGACAAGGAACTTGGTCATATGTTGCTCGGCACGGGTATAGCATAATTATAAAAGATTGAATTTCTTATTTACAGGTATTAGGGTTTCAGGGATCCTAAACTAGGTTAAATAAGATATTAACTAAATCTTTTAATATTTAAGGTAATGGACTTTAGGAATTTATTCTTAAGCCCATTTGAGAGTAGGAATTGTAACTTAGGTAGATGTGTGTTTAAATATTTTGATTAGGCTCAATCGAATAAAATTGAATATTGGACCTAAAAGTTGGATATAAGCCCAAGTGAATTTTAATTTGGACCTTAATTAAGTTATTGGACCTTCTAATTTTCTATTTAGACCTATTAAATGTATTTAGGGTTTTTGAATCCAAGAAATGTTATATAAGCCTATTAAGTAATTCAATACCTAGAAATTGGTAATGGCCTTAGATAATTTAGACATAGGCCCAATTAAAGTAGGTAAAGGGTGTTGAGTTGATATTATGGAATTAGGGTCCATAAAGCATTAAATTAATGTTTGGCTTTGTTTTGAAGGTTTAAGATATCATTGACAAGGAAAGATTTGATAGGATTTAATTTGACCCATTTAGGTGTAAATATGCCTAATTGGCTAGAAATCAAGTTATTGGTCCTAAGATTATGTTTATATGTCAATTTTAACTATTTAAGCCCAATTGTAGATACTTAGTCAAATTAGTCCATATTTTAGTATCTAGGCCCATAATCAACTTTCAAAGCCCGAAATTAAATTTATTAGTCAAGTCGAACCTATATTTATTCTTAAGTCCATTTTGAGTTATTTAGGTCAAGTTAGACCTATTAACACTATCTTGGCCCATTGTAGTCATTTAGGTTATGTTGATCTTATATTTACTATTTAGGCCCGTTTAGATTATTTTAGCCCATTTAACCCTAAAATAATTACTAACCCAAAATTTAAAGACTAAAATATTTATAAAGTTCCTTTTATTGTCAATTACCTATTTTAAGCTCATTTATGTAGCCAAAAGCCTATAATAATTTGGCTTAGCACATTTAGCCCGTTTAAGCCCATTTAATTAAATTGAGCTCTAAATTATCAACCAAGTCCATTTTACATATTAAGGCCCATGATTATTATTTATTTAGATTGATTTAAGCCCATAAAATGTCCATTTATCTAATTTTAGAACTAAAAGCCTTATTATGCTTAATCAACCTAATTTAGTCCATTAGCTTATATTTATACAATTTTAATTTAATAAAAAGCCTAATGAATTATAATATACCTAAATTAACTAAATTAATATTTTATCAAGATAGAGCCATTTAAGATATTTTAGATATGATTTAAGTCCAAATTACAATTTAGGTCAGATTTAAACAAAACAAAGTTTAGGTAAGGGGATAGTCCGATTATTAGACATTTTCGGCTCGATTTTGTAGTTCATTGGACCAGTGGTTTGACGATTTGGTTCATGACTCGAACGCCTAGTGGGCCGACAGAGGGTTCTGTCAAAACTGTTTCATTTACTATCAGTTTGAACTCATTGAATTTAGGCATACACTTTAACTTTCCAGATTTCCGATTTTCAAGTAATTTTTAAAAATAGTAAACAAATTTTAAAAAATCATGAAAACTTCTAGTTTGATTATCCACCTATTAAATCTTTATTTCCAAAAATTTCATGCAAAAATAAAATCATTTAATTTTTTATTTTATTAGCTCAAAATCAAGTATAATAAACAAGTATAACATCAACAATCATGCAATATAACACCAATATCATACATATTCCATCAAAAATCAATTAAAATCATAACGTATCAGTTTTATATATTCATTCATGCATATTGACCATGATTTTGTTAATTTGTCGCTTAATATGCCTATTTATTGTAATTTGCAACATATATTCAGAATTCTGGCTTATGATTTTTTAGCAACCAACACAAACATACACATATCGTTAATAGTTCAATCAAATACATACTATATATTATATTTATCACGTCCATATCTTGCTCTAGGTGATTATTTTATTAAAAGGCTCTTTAGGCATATTTAGAAGTATGGTTAATATTTTTTGTTCATATTTTTTAATTTATGCATCCTATCTATTATATTATGTTTAGATATATATTATTTATATACAACTAGTTTTATTACATTTACATTCATCAACAAAATAAATAGAACATGCTAATGATCTTGTAGCCTACTAGTATCTGGTCTAGGTCCTCATCCTTGATGTATCGAGTTTGATTCTTTGTGTTAACACATTGTAATAACCTTATATGGCTGCATCGTAATATCCCAAGCAACAGATTGATTTGAGTGCTCCAAGAAATCTAATGTTAACTTGCTTACCCACTAGTATTGGGGCCTCCTTGTATAATAAGATGCGGCCCTCATGTTAATAGCATATGCTTTTAGTCAAGCAATGCACCTGGCTTATTTCTTACTAGTGGAAGAGAAATACTCCATAGACACAGATTGAAAAATCCTGAAGAAACATAAATGTTTAACAAAAAATAGCTCGATCTTATTTTCTTCGTAGTGTCCAATAAAGAATAATAGGAAAGCAAAGCACCAATGGTGCGCGAAGCGCATGCATTAGGGGCATAGAGAAAACTACATGTGGGGTAGAAGTAGTCGAGCTTATTCCCTTCGCTTCTTGGGCCTAAAGCAGTGCGGTCTTTCTTAGTCTTGTGTCCCATAAAAAAAAAATGAATAGAACTTACTAAAAATTGTAGAACAATATCAATAATGTTATCTACCCTACTCCTTGTATTTGTTGAAGCTTTTACTATTTAATCCTATATCTTCAACTTGATTTTTTTCTTGAAATAATTCCTAAACATTCAATTGAAATAGAGATTAAATATGTATAAATTAGATTATAGAAGTAATAGAAGAGTTATTCATTCACCTGTATTTTGGTGGAAAAACTGATGGTGGAACGAATGAGTTTTTCTGGTTAATATAAGTGTTTGTTTTTTTTTTTTTTTTTGTTTTAGGCTAGAAATTTGAGCAGAACTTTAGGGCTTTGGGGATGCTTTTCATAGAAAGAAGGAAAAGGTAAAGAATAAGGGGATTTTGTGTGCATGTGAAGAACATTTCAAAGTTAGGGAGGGATTATACTGTGTAACTATTCTCATGTGCACCCTTAAATATTTTAAAGTAGGTAATCAGGATAATTTCTTTGATGGCATCTAAACTTTTTCAATGTAATAGTTTTGTACCTAAATGAAATTTCAACCCACAAACACCTAAATTTTTAAACATTGCACCCCCGATATTTTTTGCCAGAATTCGACAAACAATCTATTGATATGTTAACATGATAGGGAATATATATTAAAAAAGGTAAATTATAGAAGAAGATCACAATATTTGAAAGTAAGTTTATTTGAGGTCATAATGTTTCTAGTACTTAAAAAGAGATCACAACATTTAGAAAAGTGGGTTAATTGAGGTCACCATTGACACGTATCAACAAGAAGAATATTTAAAATTTAAACTTACAAGATTTGGTATGTTATGACACGTGGCAATAGTGACCTTAATTGACCCACTTCTCTAAACATTGTGACATAAAATGAACTTACTTCCTAAATGTTCTTTTTAACCACTCGAAACATTATGACCTTAAATAAACTTATCCCTAAACACTGTGACTTTCCGATGTAATTTACCTTATTAAAAAAATTAAATTTTCTCTTTCATATCAGTATATTTATTCTTTTTTACTTTCTCCTCTTTCTTTGTCTTCCTTCTCTCTCTCCCCTACATTTTCAAACCATCTCTATGTTCCCTTTTCCTCTTCTTCTTCAACCCCAACCAATGATCATACATCATTTTTCTCTCCATGTACATCCTTTTAAATGACATCGTTCACCCCTATCTCCACTTCATCTTCTACCACAAGCTTAGCTCCTCTCTCTCTCTCTCTCTCTCTCTCTCTCTCTCTTCAATGGGTATAGATCCATTCGCATCATTCTCTCACACCAAACACACAGTCCTCCTCATAAACCTCAACCCATAGTCCTCCTCATAAACCTCGACCCACTTCTTCTCCATCCCCTAAAACCTAACCTTAATACCAACTCCTACCTCCAAACCCTTATAAAACTCTTAAAAATTTGAAACAGATGCAACAAAATTTAATATATTCACTTAATTTCCTATCAAAAACATACTTTTGTAACAAATTAACAATAAACAAAACTAAAATTAAAATTAAACTAAACAGGAAACAATATATATATATATGTCATGCTGATCATGATAGAGAGAAGTGCTCACCTGAGTAGTAATGAAATGCAACTCTTAGTAGAGCCAATTACAGTAGTAGCAGTATTAATGGTCTCCAATGAGCTCAAATCACTATTCCAATTCATCATGTTTTGGTAACCATATAAATTTCCCTTAAAAAAAAAAAGAACACATCCAAGTTTCCACAAAAAAGAGAGAGAGGGAGAGAGAGAATGACATTTTCTTCCAAAAAAACAAGTGTTCAGTATAGTGACAGAGAGAGAGAGAGAATATTAAATAACCATAAGAACATTAACAAAATCCAATTGAGTTTAAGTTTTGGGGTTCATAAAGAACAAATTTTCATTTTTTTTAATGTTATAATTATGTAAGTATGTGTATCAGTATGACAAGAGTGTGAGAGCAAGCTTGGATCATGAGATTGTCGATATGAGTGAAAAGCCTTTCGAGTGCAAATGCTATGACTTGGGGGTGGAGGAATAGTAAAATAATAATAATAATAATAATAAATATGTTGATGCAGGAGAGAAAAGTTAAGTTTTTAATGTAGATTCCTTACCATGTGTCGCTAGATTTTTTTGCCAGATTTCTAGGAAAAGTATCATGAGTGCAAGATTTAAAAAGTTTAAGTATTTTTGCTGTATAAAATTTTGTTTAGATATAAAACTGTTATGTTAAACAAGTTTAGGTATCGCTAAAGAAATCAACCCTTTATGTAATCACGTGTTTTAGGTGCACATTAGAAGCTCATATAGACATAGGCTTATGCTTTAGTAAATGGGTTGGGTAATTAATCAGGGGCTTGGGTTTAATCAGTATATAGGGTTAGGTAATATGAATTTATGTAGGGAAAATAACTAATTAAATTAGATGTTGAGTTTAGATGATTTTAATTTATTTGAGGCTGGTATTTAGATAAATTCTAAGTATTTAGGGACATGAGGTATTTGTAAATGAATTTAGAAACTAAATTTAGAATTTGACATTGAAATTTAGATGTGGCTAGATCATATTGATTTTTAGGTAATTGAAGAGTAAATATTGATTTAGGTAACTAGAATTGAATTTCTTGAAAATTAGGTTTTGGAAAATAATTTAGAAATCTCAATGATATATAGGAATAATTTGGGGTATTTACAAATTTTTTATATGAATTTAAAGTATGGAAATCTCTATTTCAATTAAATTCATTTACTAATCAATTATGCTAAGTTACCTATTTATCTACTATAGGTTGTACAATTTATTTAGTTTAAGATATGATAGTCTAATTATTATTCTAATCTTCATTTAAGGTTTAAATTTATCCATATCGTTCTATAGTTTTTATTTACTAATTTTGGTCAGGCAACATATATTTAAGGATATCTCATGTGCATAAGGAGTTCAGTGCTTATCTGGAGTCGGATCAGCATGTTTGGTATTGATCCTGAATTCTGGTTAGCATTTTGAGATCAGGTTGCACTTCAATAAATTCTAGCAGCTTAGTTCAACAAAATAAAAGGGGAAAAAAAAGTTTTCATGGATTGAAGCCTTTGTAATTATCAATTGCTGGTAACTCAATTAAAAGGCATTAATCCTTGGATGGAAGTTCTAAATTTGGATCTTATGGGGCTATTGTTGTCACTCCAATTAAGGTCTGTGATTAGTAAAGTGGCTCGGCAAAGCATGTCGACGTAGTCGGCCGTTGTTCGTTGGGATTTCATCAAGTCGCCAGCTCTTCTTCGGCGCTTTAAGGGCTGTCAAAATACAACTAATAAAAAATTATATTCTTAGCTTTCAAAAGTGGTAAATCACGCCTTGTTTTTGATAAATTAGCAAAAAAATTACTATAAGTTGGAAATGACCCCTAAAATTTGACTATGGTGTGAAAATACCTCTCAAACTTGTTAAAGTGTATTTTAACATCACTTATATTTTGATATTAATGTAACTTTATTAGATCAATAAAACTTAAATTATAACTTTATTAAAATTTGGGGAAATTATTGGTGATATTTGAAAATTTAGGAGATGTACCTACCCTTTAATTTAAAGTTTAGTGAAATTGTTTATTTATTTTTTAGTTATATGTGACATTAATAGAATGGTAGATTTTATAAAGATGGATTAATACCTAATATATCTACTTTTGGAGAAGGTGCAATTTAAAAGTTTTGGACTAAAGTTGTATTTGCAATTGCTGGAACTATCCTAAAAAAGCATAAAGCATACATTTTTTGAAGCATAATAGTATATACTGTAAACAAACCATACCGTCAAATTGTAAGTATGGCACATCTTTGATTAAAATCAAGCCTAATGTTAACTTTAGTATGGGTGTGGTGTGGTTTCGTCCTGTTCACTTTCCAAATCGAATTGAATTATAATATATAATTTGATTTTTCTTTTATTTTCGAACCTAACCCTATAATTAGGTTCATAAAAAAAATTAATAAGGTTCAGTTTGGTTCACGGTTTGATTCATTATCGCAAATCAATAGATGAAAATTATATTATGTTAATTGAAAATTTTGTTTTTTCAACTTCATATTTTCTGTTTTAAAATAGTTGAAACTAAATATATATTTATTCAAGGAGTGAAAATGCAATCAATTTACTATAATATATAAAAACATAGAATATGCATTATCTAAACCATTTTATCTATACATATATAATATGAGTCACATATGATGATGATAAACCATTTTTTTTTTTTCTTTTCCATTTACAAGAAAACTTATACACGGTTACATTTATAGTGTTCTAGCATGGCTTGAAAATTTTGCTATATGTGTGTAAATTATATATGATTACATGAAGTCTTAAGCATCAACCATTTTTTGCTTTGCATTTTTCTCATTCTTTTACATTAAAATATGTCTTAAAATTTCTGATATATTTTGCAGAGAATAAGTAAATTTCCATAAAATGACATAACATTGAATATTTTATATAAAAAATTAATGATTCAATATAGTTTAAACCAAATGATTCTATTCGCTTGATGAACTAAACCACAACCATTCCTTATAATCAAACCAAACTACTTTAAAAAAGAGTGAATTTTAGTTCAAATTGGTTAGTTTGGTCAGGTGCGGTTCACAATTCATTGATTTTTTTCTACTACTCTAGCTATATTAAAACATTGTCTTAATTCCCACCCCCCAACCCCCCTCTAGGTCCATTTCAATATGGTCAAAGTTTTATGTACGATCTAATCCAAATTTTATAGGTAGTTTTAGACTACCAACCGAATGAACTAATCCGAGCCTCTTGTAAATTTTTCTAATGGACATACGAGAAAATTGAAAACAAATGTATCAAAGCTTTGTTTGAATGTAACAACTAGATGTGTTAATCCTGATAGGATGTGATATACAGATATATGTATAAGAGAAAAATGCAAATTATCATCCTAAATTTTTAATTTGGTACAGATATACCTCTTGAACTTGCAAATATGATAAATCACTTTCTACTATCTTGATTAATTGACAAATAACTCTAAAAATTGAAAATGACCACTTTTAAACCTAAAATTTTAGTACACAACACCCCTCAAACTTATCACAGGGTCCTTTAACACCTCCTAAAGGTTGATTTGAGTGTACTTTTATTAAATTAAAAAATAAATAAATATCCCTTTTTCTACAAATTTATCAAAGTTTAGCGGGTTTGTTTATTTTTAAATTTTATGGATACATGGACACCTAAGTCAAAATTTATGGAGCTAATTGCAGTTGACCCTATATTTTACTAAGAGAATACGGAGAGTTTTGGATTTCATATCCTCCTCATCTTTAAAATTACTTATATACTCTTCAATACAATGTCATCATTTATTATAACTAACTAATAAGATTTTGTAGAAGATCTTTTTACTGAAATTTAGTCGAAAGATGCAATTTCTATGAATCAAATTCATTTCTCTTTATAAAAGAAAATAAAGTGTTATTAATGATTAAAACATGTTATAAAGTTATGATTATTATAATGTGTAATTCTTTTTTTTTTTTAAACATCATTGACAACAATTTTCAATTTTTAATTCATATTCAATCTTATGATGCATACATTGTAAGATTATACTATAAAATTTAGTCAATACAAGGTCACCATGAAAAGTTTTACATTTATGGTGTATTAATGCAATTATATATTTCTTCTTTTTTTAGGCATTTCAATATTGTTTATACATATTTATTTCCGTGATTCATACATCATGTGTATAGTTTTATTCAATGATTATCTTATATTTCAAAATTTAAATATTATTATATCGTTGTATTTAATTTTTATTTACAGATCTACTAGTATGTATGAATATAACTACCCCATCAATAAGATCATTTACTTTAAATGTGGAACACCATATTTATAATGGGTTATACGAGAAACCTGATTTTACATTTATCAAGTAATAAGCGAAAAGCAACCTAAGTGGATTCAGCAGGTAAATTGGATTAGTTGCAATAAGTTCTCTCTTAATTTCACCACCAAGATTATAGGATGAAAGAGGCACAAATCTATGATAAGGGTCTATGAAATAGAAAGGGAATCCAAACACTTGTGACAGCTTCTTTGGAATTCCCCATCTATAATTCCTAATAGAAGGCCATATCCTTTTGATAATATCATTATCAATTAATATAATATAAAGCCCACTTATTTAGACCATGCATGATTGGGGTATTTTATTTATTCATTTATTTATTTTGTCCATGTTACCTTTGTTTTATATTACAACCTATGAAAGCCCGTAATAGATTTTAAAATCTTACAAATCCACATGTCATATAAGAAACAATAATATATTATTCATGCCCTTGCCGAATAAGGTCGTATTACTAGCATTTATACATCGAAAACGAAATAAATCGTTTATAATTTAACTTAAAATGACAAGTACTTTTTTCTTGTGATTCTTATCCAATAAATATAGATCGATAATCCGATGAAGGATAAGTCTTACACGCCTAAGGCTGGCGGAAAGTTCTATCAATCATCACGTGAATCTATTACTAATTTACGTCAGCTGTTAAGCGAAGAATTCGTGTTAGCAGGTCGTTTTCGTTTTAGTTTAAATGAATTAATATTTGAAAATTTTTAACTCTTATTCATTAATCTTGTTTAAACACTTAAAAAATCATGACTTAATCCGCTTAATAAACATTTTCCATGTGGAGGTTGATTTCAATTAAAAAGGGTCAGATAATAACTTCTCAGCCTCTATCAGGAGAAAATAAAAAGACACACCCATTTCCGTAAGACATCTTCAATTCTTGTCTAATCTATACAAAAGATCATTGAAAATACAACAGTTGAAAAATTCCAAAAATTGATTAAAAAATTCGATTATATGTAGGTATTTTAAAGAAATTCGGTTATTTATGGCATTAATACATGAAGATGATTTATAAATCCAATTTGCTATCTATTAATAATATTAAGTGGTTCCATTAATGTGGTTAAAGCCTGAATAAAACATACCTTATCATTGAATTTGTATGTAGTAGCAAAAATGATGTATACATAGAAACAAAGCTTCCACACACACACACACACACATATAGTTTTTAATAATCAGAAGATAAAAGGTTGTCAAGATTATAGGATGAAAGAGGCACAAATCTATGATAAGGGTGTATGAAATAGAAAGGGAATCCAAACACTTGTGACAGCTTCTTTGGAATTTCCATCTATAATTCCTAATAGGAAGCCATATCCTTTTGATAATGTCATTATCAATTAATGGAATATAAAGCCCACTTATTTAGACCATGCATGATTAGGGTATTTTATTTATTCATTTATTTATTTTGTCCATATTACCTTTGTTTTAATAATTACACTTGCCATTATGAAAGTGGACAACATTATGACGAGAGAGAAAATGACAATAACTAACAAATTGATCCTAGTAGCGGGGAAAGGAGGGAACACTCAAAAGAGACGGGAAAGCCAATAGTAAATAAATTACATATATTAAAAACCATAATCTCCAACGGCCTTGGGGATCAAACTTACAAACATTTATGGAAATGGAACCTATTTGTGATCCAGGTTTAATAACCATTCCCTAATATATTTATAAATGGATTAAAATGAATCCGACTTGTTTGTTACATGTGTCAAATTTTACTTATAAAAGCATATTTATAATCGTATCGTATCTCAATCAAACGAAAAATGTCAAATTGTTGTTGCAAGCTTAAGTTTGGAATTTTAATTACACTAAAGGATATCTCAATAATCAAAGTTCCACCACCTTCTATATAATAGATATCACAACTTCCTTAATTTACAGAAATAACGTCTTCATTAGTTTTGTTACAATCACACTAGGCTAGAAGAATTCTAAACATGCTTCCTTGTAGGATCAAGAAGCTTACTATCGCAGGGAGTTATCCATCGGTAAAATAATGTGCCTGTAAACACTGAGAATGGTTAATAGGATGCTGGAGGGTTGTTCAGCATGGCCACTCTGATGCTTAAGTTATCGGTGGGTTTAAGAGTAAGTTAGTCAATGTATGGTATGAAGAAAATGAAGCATCTGTCCTATACATTTATTGTGAGGGTCTATTTATAAATCATGACCATAACAAAATGAAGGGACTACAGAATCTTCATATTCCACTTGGCATATCCCCAAATCTATTAGTTGACTTGGTCCCACGGTAGGGAATGAGATCAGGTATGGAGGGTGGTCGGACTGGTGTTTGTTCGCTAAGATGATGAAGGCATTGAGTGGACTGTTGTGGGTCCTTGAATGTGGAGTTATGACATAGGTCATGTGAGACCTCAGTCCTCGGGGGATTGAGGTCCTCAAGGAGTTCAACGACTACACTGGGGTCCTCATATGGCTAATGCCTCATAAGGAGCTTGAGATCAAGTTCAAGGTCGAGGTCTTTCACAAGTTAAAGGCTTCTTGGGGTCCCTCGATCAAAGTTCTTGAAGGGTTCTTCCATGGGCTAGCTTGCCCATTTAGGTGGATGGGAAGCCCAATAGGGTGTGGCTAGATATTTTTTATCAACAGTCCCCATATTGAAATACTTTAATTTACATAGCACTTGGCTCCTCAATTCCTACCCAATGAATTGTTCTAACACTGTTTGTAATGTCCTGATTGAAAACCTTACATTGAGATATTTTCATTTAGTGTGGCATGTTGCATGATATTCTGTCTTGGTGCAATTACTTTTTAAGAAGTCACTCATTCTAGAAGTATTTTCCACTAAGCAAGCTTAAAATTTAAAGTTATGGAATTTTAAACCATTACATGAAACATGTCTTGATAATTAGAGTTATGTTGTCTTATATCAAAGGACATTGACGAGTTTAGATTGTTCGGTTCCTAGCTCAATTTCTTTTAGTTTGATTCATATAAAACTCTAACTTATTTTATACGAACCATACCAAATCAAAAGAAATTTGATTTTTGAAAATATTTTATGAGTTGCTAGTGACTAAGGTTGGAAAATAAATTAGCATTAATGGGTAAGTTAATTTTAATTTAGTCACTAATTTGTAAAAAAAAAAAATTAAAAAGGACCAAAATTTCATGATTTCGAGGGCTATCTTATTAAAATTGTAGGGTTAGCACTTTACACTTTTATATTAAATTTATTTTATTTTTCAATACTAACATTATTAACATCATTATTTACAATATTAGGTTAAAAATATTTGCAAATTTTCAATAGCCAAAATAGTATTTACAAGCTGAGAATAAACATAATATATATATATATTTTTTTTTTTAAGTTGCTTCGTAGGTGATTATATGCTCATTAATCATGATCAGACTAATGCAGCTATTTTGTAAAAACTTTAGCGCATTGGTTTCTTTTAAATTTTTCAAATTCTTTTACTTTAATTTTTTTATATTTTAATGTTTTGGTTAAAAAAATGGGCTTTCAATGTGAGAACTTAAGAACTATAAGTTTGATTTTTTTATTAGGAGAATACATTTTTTAGTGAAAAAACAAACTTCACGTTTTATTTATGTATTTACTTTTTTATATATTTATTTATACAACAGAAGCAAGGTCAGATCGAATGCAAGCGACTTCAGAGATGATTTAAACCATTCACCAGGAGCTTTTACTCCAAGTAGGGGTGTTCATGGACCGGTTAATCGGTCCGTGGCCTTATTTTTTAAACCTAACCGTAATTATCGGTTTTTAAATATATCCGATCCTTAACCGGTCCATTATAAATGGTTAACCGCCTTAACAGTTAACCGTTTTATTCGGTTAATTTATTCGGTTTTCGGTTTTTAACCATTTAACGTAATGGTTTCAACAAATCAAATTGATAATTTCAAAAAACCTTTTTTTAGCCTTTATCATAAAGTTTTTCTTTAACTATTATATATATTGCTAGAGCTAAAAAAAAAAATGAAATTAAGGAAAAGGGGAAAAATGAACCTTTGAATGTATCATTATCAATAAAATCAAACTAAATTAATTACCAAATTAACTCCATTAATCATAAGATAATAGTATTTTAATCGAAATTTAAGGAATATTAACATAGGTAAATTATATATATGAAAATCATATGTATATTTATATAAAATAATTAATTTATATATGTAAATTATATATATAATATATTTATAAATACTGAAACGGTTAACCGTTAACCATCGATTTTTTGTGGTTATAAACCGAAACCGAAACGAAAACGAAAAAAAATAAAAACCGTAATCCTAAACCGAAACCAATGGACCGGTTAACCATATTTTTCGGATTGGTTTTACGGTTTCGGTTCGGTTTTTCGGTTTCATTGGTTTTTTTGTACACCCCTAACTCCAAGAAACCACTCAAGTGCGGTGGATTGACTTAAAAGCACTTAGAGATTCTCTTTTTTTCCCTTGAAACCCTGGCTTGTGCAGGAGCTTGAACTCCTATATGTGAAAGTGATTTTGAGTGTTTGTAGATTGTTTCTTGATGTCCATAATTGAGGTGGACATAGATCAGTTTGATTCGATTTTTTTCTAAAAGCAAACCAAATCATAATCTACGGTTTGTTTTTATTTTTTTTCTATCCTAAGTAATGATTTGGTTCAGATTAAAAATTTTTTAAACCATTAAATAACTATTTAGATTATAGATTGAATCAAAATTCTAATTAATTTTTTTTTTTTGTTCTAGGTTTTTTTACATTTGTTTAGATACTTAAATATTTATATTATTTTACAAAGTTTATATTAAACTACGACAAAATACTTTACGAATTTATCATACTTTTAATTTATAATTCTCTATAAAATCAGTTATTTACCAATAAAATATATTCACCAAGTAGTACATAGTAAATCATAATTTATAGTTTTTAATAGAACCATCAAGTCAATTATCTACCAATAAATTTAGCTAAATAAAAAAATCATTTACCAACAAAATTCATCAACGAATAAAATGATCAACTGACAAAATATATTAAACAATTAATACATAGTAAGAGTTTGTAACTAAATAAATAAATTTCATACTTTATAAAGTTAAAAGCTATTAAAAAAAAACAATAGTTCATCATGAACAAAAAAATACATATCATAAGCCTAAAAAAAATTTAAAATGAACAAGTTGATTTTAATTAATATTCACCAAATAATAAATATCAAATGAAATCACACGAACATATAATAAAATATTATTATATTTTTCTAAAACGGTTTGGTTCAGTTTTACGGATTGGTTTGGTTTACCTTCCAAAGAAAAATATAAATTTACAGATTGATTCGAATTGAAAATTTTTAAACCAAACATTAAAAAAAATCATATTTTTTGTTTATATTAGTTCGATGACGGATTGGTTCAGTGCAGTTGATTTTTTTGCCCATCCCTAGTCCATAATAGATTTCTCAAGTCCTATTTGGTTTCTAAGTTTGATTTCTAAAGAAAAGTATAAAACATCAAATCATGATTTTAAGTTTTGATCTAATTTTTAATGGATTATGTCAACAATTTTTTTATCTTGTTTTAATAATAGTCTCATAAGCTTGCTTGAATTAAGAGAGTTGTTGACTTGACGCATCATCAATTCATTATCTTATTAGAGAGATATCTGCATGTATAATCTTTTTATTTTTTTGAACCTCAAAAGGTTTGAATTCAAAGAATCCTAAGTAATTTACCAGTTTTCAACATTAAAAAAAATAGCTGCACAAAACCTCATGATGAGCTTTAATGATGGAAAATGACAAAAATCCCTTTTTCATACTTTATATATATGTATATATATATATATATATTTGGTTTTGAGTTTTTTCTTATAGTTTTTTAGGTTATTTTTCTTTTTTTCCTAATCTTTTGTTTTCCTTTAATGCTAAAACTAGGATTGTCCAGACAAATGAAGCTATAAAAAGTAAAAATGGGATATTACAAAGGGTTTGTTTGGTTCATTTTATTCTGATTATTTTGATATCTTATTTTTATCGTTTTTAAACATACTATTTGTCGAAAAAATAGATATAAATGAAAATTATATATTTTTACTTATAAACAGGTCAAACAATCCAATATAAATTAGATATAGATAAGATACAAATGAAAATCAAACAATTCAAACAAACCCAAATATGATTGAAAACCTATACATAAATGAGATAAGTTGTCCAGTTGTACCTATCTAGTGTTTTCACATTAGTACTCAAGTTTCCTCTGATCTTGTTGGTTAATCTTAATCAATTTATATATAACAACATGTACAGAAGGAGCTAAGTCATTTAAAGGTCCAAAAATGTCAATTAAGTTATTTCAAGTTGTCTATCAATTATTTTACTTTCAAACTCTCTTAGAAACTTAGATTTCTAAAACTTAACCTCTAAATTATAAAAATTTCATCATAGATTTTCATAAGAAAATTTTCTATTTAGGTAAATTTATAAATTAATTTGATCAGATTTGCAATAATTCCAATTTGTTAATCCTTGATGCTTTAGGCTTCAAAAGCCCATTTTATGCATGAAGACCAAGCCTTATCCTTTTACATGCACAAAACAAGCCAATTCATCACCTTAGTTACCATGTACATGCCACACACAATAATTCTTAATATGCCCTTAAAGTCAAAATCTTACTTTATCAAATATAAGGATAATTATCAAATTAATTTGTCAAAAATTCCTTCTATTTTTCTCTATAGGAGGTGTCATATTCCTCTCCCTCATCTCACATTTCCTTCATCAAATTTTCCTTCTAAAACCCTTCAAAATTTCATTTCAAACTCTATTATCAAGTCAAGATTCAAGTTAGATAAGTCACTATATACTTCTACTTTGTAATTTTGTAAAATAAGTAAGTGTAATTTAATGTTCTTGTTAATTTATTGAATGTAAAGTTGTTAAGAGTATTGATGTTAGATAAGTGAATATGAGTTATGAAGTTTGTATTCTAAGCCCTAAATCATGGATATCATAAGCTATGGTTAGCTTATTGGAGTTGATGTCGTGTATGGTTTGAAGTAGTGTAGGTATACTTGTGTTATGTCAATTTGAAGTTATTAGAAGAACATATGGGTTTTATATGTTGATATGAAAGTGTATTTATTGGAGATAAAATCATTATAAGTGGTGGAAAGTTTAAAATTTTAGAGTTTGGAAGTTTTGTTTCTCAGGGTGCTTGATACAAGGCATGGCAAAGGGCATGACACATTCTGTGTGCGATTCTAAGTTGATATTCCCATAAGTACAAGGCGTAGTAAGGGGTGTGGTAGCCCCTATATCCATGCCTAGTACATATGCCCCTTGATATGGAGCATGGAAAAGGGTACGATAGCCCATGTTCCTAGCTTTGGTTGGTTGATATACCCCTTGATATGGGGCGTGGCTAGGGGCATATAGGCCTCTGATTACATATCATCCTTCATATGCCCCATACGGATCTAAGACGTTTATTCTTCTTCTTTTTTTTTATTAAATGCTTAGTAATATAATCTTTTCTATCTTATAGGATCCATAAATCAAGGCTCATATTTCTGATAGATTATTACGATGACTGAGACAAAATGCACTAGTAAATAATCGAAATCTTCACATTCTATTTGTGATTGTAATGTAAAGGCACATGCTTTTATTAATATAATTGAAATTGGTGAAATGCATGGGGATTTGGGAATATTGAATGTTAAGTGTTATTTGAATGATTGATAACCTTCAAAGTTAAAAGTGACAATTAATTGCTTGATATTAGTTGTCAGTAAAATGTCTATTGTTGATTGCTTGAAATTAATTGGTCACCAAGAAGTTGAATCTAACTCTCATTTGACCACTAACTAGATTGGACATGCATTGCATGATATCATACTTGTATTAGTATTATATTCATGTCACGTATTAATATTTCGATTCAATGGTAATGCTTTGATGAGTCCAATGAATGTAGTTAAGGTTATCATAGGGTTGTCAACTTCACAAGAACTAAGTAGACACTGAAGGATGTTACCTGTGTTGGAGTTAGGTTTAGAGTATTAATACTTAGCGAGGTTTCCAAGTTCTAAATGAAGCTGAGAGTATATATTTATATTTATCTATAAATAACAACTAAGTTTGAAAATGATTTCTCCTTTTTTCAATTGTGGATTTTCTTGAGCATGAATTACTTGAACTGATCCTTCAACCCCCAAGAGGGCATAAATCTCAATGGGTTTGGATTCCGGTCATCCAGACTATACATGTTTCGTATGGTTGACTGTTATTGCATATGTTTGATAATTAAACATGCTTGATTTTGATTGAATTGTGTTAAGATTTGATTATTCACTAAGCTTCTGTACTCACGCTCCAATAGAATGTTGTTTATATGATTCAAAGAAGGAAGACTAGGACCAAGAGTTAGAGTTAGTATAAAAAGTAAAGCTATCCAATTATACATGTTAAAAAGATTTTTGTTATTGTAATGGAGTTTAGAGATTAATGTTTATAATAGTATAACCTTTTGGAATGTAATCTTTTGAAGTTCTTTTATTGTAAGTGTATGAATGAAGTCCTTGAAGACAAAGTTTGTAATTTATCATGTGATGATTTTAGACTTTTGTAAAGTTATTCTTATATGTGACTTATATTATATATATATATATATATGTAATATCTTTCTTGTTCTAAAAAACCTTCAGTCTTGCTATATCTATCCACGCCATGGGATAGGTGTACATGTTCTATGACAGCTTTTAGATTAAAACTTAGGTATTACTATATTGAATATTCTAAACACTATGGTATACTTAAAATATTTAGTTTAAAACTTTTATTTTTTAGTTATTATATTCGTTATCTTATATTATAACTTATTAGCTAAGGGTTTAAGTTATCAGTATTTTGTTATTTTATGACCTAATTAATAATTAAATTGTCCTTAATTTGAGTTTATTTTATATTTTATTATTATTAATTTTTAGGATTTCACATATGCCCTGAACACATGATGTTAAACAGATTGTTTCTACATGTGATTTTGATGAGAACAAAAGTTATTTAAGTCATATACTAAATGCACATTATTTGTTTGAGACTAATAGATTATTTCCAATTGATTAAAAGAGGGTCATCTAAACCAAAGGATCTAATGTCTTTAAAATTAAAAAAATATGTGCTTGTGTGTTTTTAATTTTGTGCTTGCACGACTTGTACTAGTGAGTAGGTGCATTTTGGACCAACAAGCTAGTGCAAATCAAGACTCCACAGCTTGTATCGTGGTCCTTTTCAAAGTTGTGCTTTTTCTCATCCATTGATGCATTTTGATCTTCTAAGGGTGCCAACACTAGATTGGCAAGCCAATAGAGATTCACATTAGTGAGCCAATGCAAAAAAAGTAGTCGTTGTGCACATTTAATGCTTAACGTTTTTCAAAAGTGATCTCCAACGAGTGTTTGACTTTTGAAGGGCTATAAACATAGGTTCCTTGGAAGATTTGAACATTTTTTTAAGAGCCTTCATTTACAAACAAACAATATTTTTAATCCTCTCATAACTCTTGTACTCTTATTCATTATTTAGCAAGTATTTTTAAAGAGAGAAAAATGAAATTAGTGCTCTATCTTTATATATGTTATTTGTAAAAGAACACTATAAAAGAGAGGATAATATATATTGAGTGAAGTAATTGGTGTATTAGCTCTATTTGAGCTTTTGTGTTTGAAATTAATAAAGTGTGCAAAGTCCTCAGTTGGAGGCTATTTATGTGATCATGGAGATTAAGATTTTATATCTAGGCTTGAATCTTCTCTCCCTATATCTTTTATATGCCTTCTTTTTGTTCAATATTATTGCTATAATTGTGGTTTTCAAAGATTAAAATTATCTATTACATCAAAAAATCATTATTTGGCTGTTTTAGGTCAAATATTCAATTCACCCCTACCTCCTCTTGAGTATTTTCTAATGGTTTCACTAGTTATAAGAGATAGTCTTTATATTTCTTGTGCTTAATTGTATTTAGAGTAAAGATCATGGCATCTAATACACTAGGATTTCTAAAAGGACAAGCTATCAATAAGCCTCCACCTCTAAGTAGGGGAAACTATCCCTATTGGAAGTGTAGAATGAAAATCTTTTAAAAGCACAAAATAAGTTAATATGGAATGTCATAAAAGATGGTCCTTTTAAAATTGAGGGAAAAGAAAAAGAGTCTACAGTGAAGAAGATTGGAAAAGATTGGACCTAAATGAAATAACTATGAATATATTACATTATGGGCTAAATGGTGAAAGTTAATTTAATAAAATCTACACTTGTAAAACTGCTAAAGACATATGGGGCGAATTGGAGAAAACTTATAAAGGAACATCTAGAGTTAGAGATACTAAAATAAGTCTTCTATGTGGAGGATTGGAAATTTTAAACGTGTAATCTAATGAAACCATTGATGAAATGCAAAATCGATTCATCAACATAAAAATCCTTTGAGTATGCTCAACAAGAATTCTACTAATGTGGAAATCAATTTTAAACTTCTTAGGTCTTTACTCAAGGATTGGGAGGTTAAGAGAATAGCTATTGAAGAAGCATGAGATCTAACTGCTATGAACAAAGAGGAACTTCTCGGAGCAATCAAAACACATGAGTTGATCAAGAAGTAAGGAGAAAAATTGAGCAAGAAGTCCATTGCATTAAAAGCTACAAGTCAGGACTCTAGTGATGAAGATGAGAAGGAGGAGGAGGAGGAGGAGCTTGCGTTGATGGCCAAAAATTTCAAGAAGTTCATGAAATTCAACAACGAGATAAAGAGAAAGGATGATGATAGTAGCTTCTCAAGGTACAAAAAGGAAAAGAAGAAAGTGATAACATGCTTCAAGTGTCACAAGTCGGACACATCCAACAATATTATCCAATGCTCAAGAAAGCATCTAGGGGATCCAGGAAGGAAGCTTTCATTGCCACTTGGAGCGATGATAATTCAAGCAACTCAGATGAAAATATGTGCTTTATGGCATTGGATGATGAGGTAAGTTCTTCATCGTCTCCTTCCTATGATGAACTTGCAACCATATATAATGATCTATATAAAGAATTAGTGAAATTGCAAAAGAAAAATCAAGTCTTCATAGAAATGATGTCAAATGTAGGAAAAGAAATGGATGTGTATAAAATGGAATACAATAAGTCGAAGGATGAAAATGAAAACTTAAATGAAGACAATGATTATTTGAAAGTTGAAAATGACAAGTTAAAAGAGGAAAATGAGAAACTGAAAATTGAAGTTGATTTGCTAGAAATAGAAAATAAGACTTTAAAAGATAATGATCATATCAATAACTGTGATAATGCATGCTAAAAAGAGCTAAAGGCACTAAGAAATGAAAATATCATGCTAAAAGCTAGCTTAGATAATTCAAAGGCAACCATAGCTAAGTCTACCAAAGGGGAAAAAAAAAAAACTTGAACACACTTCTTGGGAGTACAAAGTGTGATTCATACAAATATGGAATTGGTTATGATAGAGATAATAGTTGCAAGCCCCATAAAACTCGATTTATGAGAGGTATTTATAGAACTTGCAACTACTATGGCAAATTTGGTCATATTGCACACAATTGTGTAATAAGGAAGACTGTGTATTTGAATCATAAAAGCAAGCTAGAAACAACAAATGGTAATACTTGGATAGTGACTATTCAAGGCACATGATCAAAGATGCATCCATGTTTACAACATTGATCTTGAAGGATCAAGGGAGTATCCACTTCAAAGACAATCGCAAGTCAACCTTACTTGGTGACAGTAACATTCTAGTAAATCAATATTTAATTATTAAGAATGTTCTTTTGGTTGATAGTTTAATGCATAATTTACTTAGTGTTAGCCAATTGTGTGATAATACATTTAAAGTAACATTTCTTGCCAATAAATACTCTATTAAAAGAATTGACAATTATGAAATGGATGATTTGAAGTGACCATGGGGGAGAATTGAAAATTATGAAATGGATGATTTTTGTAACAAACTTCGAATTGAACATACTTTTTCAGCACCTAGAGCATTACAACAAAATGAAGTAGCTGAAAGGAAAAATAAAACTTTAATTGAAATAGCTAGAACAATGTTGTGTGAAAACAACATACCAAAATATTTTTAAGCCAAAGCCGTTAATATCGCATGCTACATATCTTATAGAGTCTTCATTAGACCAATTCTTAAAAAAAAAAAAAAATGAGCTTTAGAAAGGAAGATGGCCTAACATCTTCTATTTTCATCTTTTTGGCACTAAATGTTATATCTTGAACAATGGAAAAAGTCAACTAACTAAGTTTGACGCTAAAAGTGATGAAGGTGTTTTTCTTGGTTATTCACAAACTAGTAAAGCTTATAAAGTTTTCAATAAAAGAACCTTAGTTATGGTAAAATCAATTCATGTTGCTTTTGATGATACATTGCCTCGTGTGTGTTTAAGCGATTATAGGGGTAATGTATGTGCTGATTTTGATGAGTTTTCACTTGAAAACAATAATAATGTTAAAGAAATGGAAATAAGAAATGAATGTAGAAAAGATATTTCTAATGAATCAGTCAGCCATCACCTTTCCAAAGAATGGAAATATGTTACATCACACCCAAAAGATCTAATAATAGGCAAACCTTCAAATAAGGTACAAACAAGATCATCCCTAAGCAATATGAGTGATCTAGTTTTTCTATCCTAAACTGAGCCTAAAAATGTAGAAAAAGCTTTAAAAGATGATTTTTGGATACAAACAATGCAAGAAGAATTAAATTAATTCACAAGAAATAAAGTTTGGAACTTATTTCCTATGCCTAATAGTAAACTGGTTATTGGAATCAAATGGGTTTATGAAAACAAACTTGATGAAGTTAGGATAGTGATAAGGAACAAAGCTCGATTAGTAGCTAAAGAATATAATCAAGAAGAAGGCATTGATTTGATGAGACCTTTGCCCTGGTTGCTAGACTAGAAGCCATTAAGATGCTTTTAGCATTTGCTACTTTCAAAAATTTTACACTTTTTCAAATGGATATCAAAAGTGCTTTCCTAAATGGCTTCATCAAAGAAGAAGTTTACGTAAAGCAACCATTGAGTTTTAAAAATAGTAAATTCCCCGATCATATTTATAAACTGAACAAAGCTCTTTATGGACTCGAGTAAGATCCTAGAGCTTGGTATAAAAGGCTTAGTAGCTTTTTGTTAAACAAAGGATTTTCTAGAGAAAAAATTTATATGACATTATTTATCAAAAATCACAAATCAAACACAATGATTGTTCAAATCTATGTAGATGGTATTGTGATTGGAGCTACTAGGATGAGTCTTATAAATGAATTTGTTGAGTCCATAAAGAATGAACTTGAAATGAGCATTTGATAGGAGAACTCAATTATTTTCTAGGTCTTCAAGTGAAGCAAATTGAATTGAAACCTTCATTCATCAATTAAAATATACTAAAGAACTTTTAAAAAGATTTAAAATAGATAATTGCAATACTAGGCCTACACCTATGAGCTCTAGTATATGACTTGATAAAGATGAAGCTAGCAAAAATGTATCTGAAAAACTGTATAGAGGTATGATAGGTAGTTTGCTATATCAAAAAGCTTCTAGACCTGATATCATGTTCTCAGCATGCTTATTTGCACGATTTCAATTTTGCACAAAAGAATCACACTTGAGTGCGGTAAAATACATTTTCAAGTATCTTGCGAGCACTATTGAACTTGACTTAAGGTATCTGAAGTTTACTTCTTTTGATCTAGTTGAATACTCCCATTCTGATTTTGTTGGGTACAAATTTGACTTGAAAAGCACAAGTGGCACATGTAACTTCCTTCGAAACTCCCTAATAGCTTAGCACTCAAATAAGCAAAATTCAATTGCATTATTAACCAACAAAGCTAAATATGTGGCTACTAGTAGTTTTTGTACATACGTTTTATAGATGAAACAGACTTTATAGATTATGGGCTAAAGTATGATAACGTCCAATTCGATGCAATGACACTATGCTATCAATTTGATAAAAAATCGATCCAACACTAAAGACCAAGCATATTGAAATTAGACATCATTTCATTAGAGATCATATTTTAAATAATGACATTAGCTTGGAATCTGTTGACACGAACAATCAAATTACTAATATTTTTACCAAACCTTTAAGTGAGGATTGGTTTTGAGCTATGCATAGAGAATTGGCATGTTCATGCAAGATGAGTGCTGAATATTATAGAGCTAAATTGATGAGCTTTTCTTTCGAAACATCCCATCTAAAACTTGATTTTGGGTTGATTAAGCTATCAGATATCAAAATATGCTTAAATATTATATGTTTTAACAAAAGCCATGTGAAGTTGTTTTAAGTTTTACTGCTAAAATCTACAAAAGTAACCGACTTGCCCATATGCCTTTTTAGACACGAACCGAACTCGATAGCCTCTATTCTCTTAATTTTTTCTTTCTCTCACCGGCTCATTGGGATGCTTCTTTTAAGACACATATATAAATGTTTTCTTCTCTCTTTTCGCTCATTTCTTCTTTTTTCTTCTCACTCTTGTGCCCGTTCTCTCTCAAACCCTAAAATTAGTCTCCCTCTTCCTCTCAATCTTTTCTAAACGCTCACTCAAATCCTTAGCATTCTTCATACCATCTCTAAACCCC
The DNA here is from genome assembly GCA_024138025.1 of Combretum micranthum. Lineage (NCBI taxonomy): Eukaryota > Viridiplantae > Streptophyta > Magnoliopsida > Myrtales > Combretaceae > Combretum > Combretum micranthum. The sequence goes on from JAMXBD010002420.1 coordinate 71,400, forward strand.
TCCTTTCACTTCCCTTCTCCTCCTTCTCTCTCTACCCTTCTCATGTCCCTTAGCTCTACCACCACTATGCCTCCAAGGACTGCTCATGGCTGTGCTTACCTTCCCCACCAACCTTTGACGCCTTTCTTTTTCCCTCTAGGAAGCACTCAATAGGTATGCTTTATTTTATGACCTTCCTTTATATGTGGGTAGGAACTATAATATAGATGTGTTATAGTATTTTCATATTCCTTAGTTACCTATGTAACACTGAATAATATTTTGGATAATATGATGTTTCCAGCTAAGGTTAATGAGGAGGCTGTTAGGCTATTTTATTGTAGTTTGACTGATCATTTAAAAGATGATGGGAACCTAGATGTTGGAATAGAGATTGGTTTTAATAGTTTAAATTTTGTGAGAGATCAACTTTTTTCATATCTATTCATATCTATATGGAAGGAAACTTGAGATCTCACATCATGATGTCTGTAGTTTGATAAGTATTGATAATTCTAAGGTTAGAATGCTAGATAATTTTGATGGAAGTCAAATTTATGAGGAATTGTTTATTGTATCTAACATAGGTCATAATTGCCGCAAACCTAGCAATTTATATTCCTTCCATCTTTCCCTTAGGTGTTGGGTTCTCCACCAGTAATTAACTCACAATTATGTTCCTCATAAGGGACAACAGAACACTGTGACCCAACAAGACTTATGACTTATGGTACATATCTTGAGAAGAGATAAGATACATTTCTTTGATCTTATGTATAGGACCTTTAAGAATGTAACCAACAAGCCCGCTCAAGTGCTTCTTCATGGAAGTAGGTTGATCACTCATCGATTAAGGAGCAAAGGAGTAGAGTTTTGTATTAAGACTTGCTTTGTGTAGGTTCCTACCTTCTCTTTCAATACTATTAGTTCAGGGACTTGGAAAAGGCAAGATAATAGATGGGTACACAAGAAACCTTTAGAATCGTTGGTTGGTGGTGGTGCTCTTCCTGGTTCCAGTATAGATATAGATTCTGATGAAGGTAAGCCTCCTGTTCCAACTACCTCTTCTCTTTAGAAGCTTTGTTATCATATGGATTCCAAGTTTGCTTCCATGTAAGCCTAGATTTTTTGCCTCCACTTTGAGTTTCAGTCCTTTAGCTCTGACTTTCATGGGTTCATGGATCATTTGTATAACATTCATCCTCGCCCACCTCCAATTGATCTTCCAGCCTGATCTTTTTTCTCTTGCTTGTACTGGTTGTCGTATTTTTTTTGTTTGTTTTTGAACACCTATGTTGTCTAATTTTTTGTAATAACTTTTATGAAGATCTCTTTATTGGATTACCTTAACTCTCATAGCTGATTATTATGGTTGTAATCACTTGTATGTTGATCTTGCTATATTTTTTTACTATTCTATATATTCTTCACTGTGGCTCATTGTTGATTACCTCTTATGAAGTTTTTTATGAGGTTAAAGAGGGAGAAATATGGTCAACTATGTGTTAAACTCCTTATCTCTTTTTTTTTAAGAAATCAACTTGCTCCACACTTAAAGTATTTAATATAACTTAAACTTGCTAAACTTCTTGCACCAAATACTAAATTGTAGGGGAGTACTTCTTGAGGGGGAGCAAATAACTTTTGCATAACTTTTGCCGTCATCAAAATGGGAGAGATTATTAAATTAATTATTTCTACATATGATTTTAATGAGAACAAAAGTAATGCTAATCATATACTAAACTCACATTATTCATTCGAGACTAATAGATTATTTCTAATTGATTAAAAGAATGCCATCTAAATAAAAGGATTTATTGCTTTTAAAGTCAAAAAAATATTTGCTTGTGTGTTTTTAAGTCTATGCTTACAAGGCTTATACCAACGAGCCGATACAAATCAGGACTCCACAACTTGTGCCATGGTTCTTTTTGAGGCCTTGCTTTTTCTCATCCAAGGGCGCATTTTGATCTTTTAAGGGTGCCAATACTAGACTGACGAGTCGGTACAGATTCACACCAGTGAGCTGGTGGAACAAAAGTAGCCATTGTGCACATTTAATGCTTGGCGTTTTTTGGACGTTATCATCAATGAGTGTTTGATTTTTAAAGGGCTATGTGTGTGTGTGTGTGTGTGTGTGTGTGTGTGTGTGTGTGTGTATTCTTGTTAGATTTGACCATTTTTTTAAAGCCTTCATTTGCAAAGAAACAACCCCTTTAATCCTCTTATAACTCTTCTACTCTTGTTCATTATTTTGTAAATAGTTTTAGAGAGAGAAAAATCAAACCAGTTCTCTATCCTTATGTCTACTATTTGTAAAAGAGCATAATAAAAGAGAGGATAATATATATTAAGTGCTGTAATTGGAGTATAGCTCTATTTCAATAGACGAAGAATCCTCTGATTCTGAAGAAATTATAGAAACCCTAGAGAAACTTGTTCAAAGCTTCAACATGATAGAGGAACACAAGACAAAGTAGAGGAAACTCCCAAAGGCGATGACAAATCCAATGCAGAAGAACAGCCTCCATCCTCTGACAACGAGTCAGAGAGTAAAGCAGAGTCTAAACAACTTATACCTTAACCAACAAAAAAGAGGAAAAAGGCTCATCGATCAACCAAGAAAGATCCTCCTGTCAAAAGAAGAAAAATCACTACAAACAAGGTACTTGAATGTGCTTATATAGACTTTAAGTTTTTCAAAAAGAATGGATTTTTCTGGGATCACTAGTTGAATAGGATAGGATGCAAATCTCTTTGTGATATTTTTGGTATGATAGAAGGCTGTTTGATACAAGAGTTTTATGAGCATTTAGAGGAAGTAGAGGATTTTAGTTTAAAATCCGAAGTTTGTGGAAAGGTCATTAAAGTGAGTAGGAATGATTTGATTATATGCTTTGAGATGAAGGATGAAAAAAATGATAAATAGATTTTACAAATGGAAAAGAAGAATCTTTATAGAGAACTAAATGATAGGATTGGTAATTATGTGAAAAAGGATATATTTGCCACTGATTTTTAGTTGTTGATTTGGCTTTTGCATAAAATTGTCGTTGATTGTATTCTTCCAAAGAATGGAAGCACGACAACTATTTTAATGGAAGAAGCTATGGTAGTCCTAGTAATGAAAAAGAATATTAAGCTTAATATGCCTAGTATGATCTTGAGACATATGTGGAGGACTAGGAACAACAAACCATATGGAAACCTATTGATGAAACTTTTTAAGTTCAAGAAAGTTAATTTACCCAAAGACTTTAGGATGCCCATTAGTCTGAAGAAAATTAGGGAAACTAACTTGAAGAAAATGGGAATATAAGTGGCAGATAAATTATGGTTTTCTAAGGATGGATCATGATATAGTAATCCTAAGTTTAACAAGTTTAATTTCGACTGGAAAAGGATTCAAGCAATTGCTGAGGGGGAGCTGATTTTTACAGCAGAGTGTGGGTCAGAAGGTGAAGATCAAGAAAAAGAAAAGGAACAAGTTTCCAAGAAGAAGGGAAAGCAGAAGATGCTTGAAAAGGTCAAGAAGAGGCATCATGCTCGAACTGGAGGAAAGTTTGAAATCAGGGAAGGAGGAAGAAATGAAGATGATAGTGACTCAGAGACTGAGTGAGAAGGTGCTATTACTATTAAACCACCTAGAGAGTCTTCTCATTCTTCTATTCAATCAGCTATAGTGCAAATCATTGATCAACACTTAGATGCTATGAAGAAAACCTTGATAGATTCAATTATGGATTCTCTTACGGATTTTCCTTTTGCTAATCATGAGAACCCTCCATCTCCTATTCAACCTTCATCCCCTGTTCATCCAACCTCTCCTGTTCATCCTTCGAGTCCACAACATCCGACTTTGCCTATGAAGGAAGATGTCCCAGCTGATCCAGCTACTGAGCTCTCGATTATCCCCTTCAACCAACCAGTTGAACATGTTTTCCAACCTCATTTACCAACATTTGAAGTCATCTCATCTGTCCTTAATTTCCTCAAGCAGCAAAGTCTCATCCCACAACAATTACGCCCCACAATTCCTTAAAGAAAGAAAAAGAAAGCTTGTAAGTCTACTTTTTCTCTTGAATATAAGAAAAAGTGAAACTGATGTTGATGTTTTCTTTCGAGACCTTTTGAAGACTTCTTTTTATCTTTTGGTCTGTAATAATTTTGGCTACTATGTTGGTTTTAAACGTTCTAATTTGCATGCTTATGATATTATCTTTTCTTATTTTGTCTACTTTATGATGCTAACAAAAAGGGGAAGAAAAATAAACAAAATATGATAAATGTTGTTGTTAATACTTGATATGTTTATATATCATTTTGTTTATATGGGTTTTGTTATCATCAAAAAGGGGGAGAATGTTGGTTTCTCTCAAATGATGATTTTGATGATAAAAAAGGATTAAGTGTTACTTATATATTTGTTTAGTGTGCACATTTCATATCAGTATGTATATCAGAATGTATATTAGAAGGATGGAAATATTTTTCTTTAAAAGAACAATTCATATAGAAGGTTAATAGAAGATTCTTCAATGGAATACAATTTTTCTTTTAAACCATTAAAGAACATAGTTTATATGTCTTATTTTCAAAAAGCTACTAAAGAACGATTTACACTCTCAGATCTAATCTAAATTGAAGGATTCGAAATTTTGAAGGTCTAGCTCAAATGTTGAGTATATTTGGGTAATGTACTCAATGTGTTCCATAAAGTTAGTTCAATATCCATAGGGATTTAATTTTTGGATTAAATAATCAAATTTTTGAAAATTTATGAACGGCAAAAATGAAGTTGAACAATTCAAGCTTGGAAACTTTATTTCTTACACAGCGATTTACATTTAAAGAAAGATAGTATACATAACAGGAATTTATTACATAACATGATTCAGATCTTCAAGGAATTTTATTGTCTCTACAAGAAGCTCGAAATTTTTGGAAGACTATATCTTCTTGTTGCATGAACAGTACTAGATTGAAGAAGATGAAGATTACGATGGATTCAAATTCCAAAATTCAAGTTCAAGATAATTATACAAGTTGTTGGATATTTGAGCTTATCTATTGAAGCACAAAAGTCAAGAGTACATCAAGAATTCAATATTCAAAATTTACAGATTTTATGGATAACTACAAACTGATATTTTTAATAGTTTTTGTTGATAAACTTTAGTTGATATCGTGCAAAGGAAGAGGAACAAGTTAATCCACCTGATGAACTAGCCGTTGGAGGAAGAAAAATAAAAATAACGGATAACCAAGACAAGAAGATTAGAGAAACATTTTATGTGAAAGAGAAAAGAGCATAAGTGATAAAAGCTTTTCTTCTTCATACGCTAAACACTGTCATATTACTATTATTGCTATTTTGAGCGAAATTTTGAGGATACTTACTCTTAATTCCTCTGATTTTTTTTTTACACATTTTTGTGTGAGTTTGATAGTTACAAATAGACTCAGTAGATTGATTGCTTAGGAGAATCAAGCTGAATGAATTATAACCAAAGAGAATTGGAAAGAATATCTTGTAGCTTTGATTGATTGATTGATTGATTGGATAGTGGAACACAACCGATGTGGAATACCGGAGCCCTGGCTTGGAGCTGGAAGAGAGGATTGTCGCTTAAGGCGGAACCTCCATAATTCGAATTTGCACTCTCTACTCCCTTATGTCTTTTTAATTCGTGCAATTTTATTTTGTGTTTATATCTGTGATATATGCTCAGAAGGTTTATCAGAGAGTAATCTGTTTATACTGTCTTAATCAGAAAGTTGATCAGAGAGTTAGTCAGAACGTTAATTTGGGAGTAAAAAGTTTTGAATTAATTTTTAATTTTTCATGAGCTTAAGCAAATCATTTTGATCCGAATTCTTGTTCAAAGTTTTTATTTGTTAAGTTTATTGTTTTAAAAAAGTTTCAAAGCCATTTTAGTTGAACAAATCAAGTGGTGTGAATTTTGTTTGAAATTTTAAGAGTAAATTTTTATAACCAATTCACTCTCCTCTTGGTTATCTTTTCAGGACCAACAATTTGTGTGTCAAAGGTTGGTTTAATATTAACCTTTGAGGCGATACATCAAGTGTTTTTAGTACTTATGGAGGAGAGCAAGCATATCAAATCTTTATTTGTCATGGAGTAATGAGTTACTTTGGGTCTTGAAACACCAAGATTGTGTTGTTTGTCTTTTTTGTAGTTTCTTTGCATGTGTATCAATTGGCATTGTACCGCAAATGTTGGATTCCTTTCATATTATAGGTTTAGCATTTAATGGTAATTACATGTTGGACTCCGATTCATCCCTTTATGGAACCTCTTTTTTTGGTATAACAAATACAAAGTGGAAGGGTCTAATCACAAATTTAGAAAAGATATGAAGACTAGAGGTTTTGAGTGAATCTACTATTATAATATAAGTTCTATAGTATAAGTCCAAGCGATTGATGTTTTAATTATTATAGCTTATGACATTGTATATTGTTTTAAATTGTCATGGTACCATGAGAATATGAAGTACAATTTTATTTTTCTAAATTGTGAAATTGTAGTAATTTTAACTCATTTTGCGTAGGAAGGACATTTCAACTTTGGAAGGTTATATATATACACACGCGCGCGCACGCGCACACACACACTAAAGTTAATGTAAGTTACTATGAATGTTATATCACTTGCTTAATTGTCAAAATTTATAGTTTTTTATGGATTATTTGACATGTGTTAGGATTGTCCACTCAATTTAGTATTAATGAACATGAAAACTTTGATCGATTATTAAATTGAGCAGTAGTAACTAATTAAACATTTGAGAAAACTTCAAATGTCAAATATGACATTAGTCGATGAAGGAACAACCATTCAAGTGTCTATATTTTCAACTTTTAGTAATTTAGTACTCATCTTTAAATTATAATGAATTAGTGCTTATATTTTTAAAGTATATATGATTGATGTTTCCAATAAATAATATTTTATGGATATTTATTTTGATGATAGGATGATATTTAAAAAAAAAATTTACCAAAATTCAAAGATAAGCATAGGCATTTTGTTTATCATCGTATTTTAAAATTAAAATTGTTAAATTATCAAAATCTAAAAATAAGATGCTAAATTACTAATAATTAAAAATACCACCTTTAACTGTGATTATCTCCTCCATGTATGAATATAAAACCAAAGTCCACAATGTATATACATATACAGATAAAACAGAAGTCCACCGTTCTTTATCTTTTACCTTCTCTGTAGCCAGTAAAACGCCGATTTCTGCACGTAAATATTAGAAAGGATCACAGTCCTTTCCCGGAACGTGGCGTACCGCGTCAAAGAAGAGGAATAGAATTAACAACAGCAATTGGTTCGGTAGGAGAAATTTTAAAATAAAAATTACATGTATGAGAGTATCAAACGGAGCCAACCACGACTAGAGACTTTTATTATATATGGATTCACAATAAAAAAATCTAAAATAAAATAAATAATTCTGATAAGTGCTCCACAATGCTCATTAAAATATTATGAAGTTCTTTTTTATATATAAACTCAATTTTTAGTAAAACCTATGATCAATATTATAATATGTTATTATTATTAAGTGTGTTGGAGCACCCTGGGCCAGTGATGGTGACGAGTAAACAAATATATTATTTTTAATTATTAATGGGAATAGATTAGATTGAGCAACTAATAATTAGATTCACACTGAACAAACATTTCTGAGGAAAATTTATACTAAAGTTTAAGAAGTCGTTGTCAGAAAAAAAATAAAAAGAAAAAGGACAGGACCACTATGAGCATGTACATGAACATAAAAGGAGGAGACAACACAAGAGATTGCAAAAACAAACACTTCGACTCTCCTTCCTTCCTTCCTTCTTTCCTTCCTTCCTTCCCCATATATCTTTCCATTGTCCCCACAAGTATTCAAGCTGACAGCTACTTTTATCCACCTGTGCTTATCTCTTCTCCATGTGTGATGTTGAATCTTTGTGTTTTCTGTTTCACTGGTGAAAAGCCACCCTGCTTATAACTTCTCTTATCCCTCACTAACTTCAAGAAGTTTCTCTCTCTCACTCTCTCCTATCTCTTCCAATGGACTTCCCTTGTCTCGAAAGCAGGTAGATCTTTTCTTCCTTCCTTCCTTTCTTTTTTTTTTTTTTTTTTGGGTTTCTTTCTTTCACTGTTTGTGTGTTTGTTTTGTTTTAGTTGTTCTGATAAGCTTTGGCTGCATACTGTTGATTTTTTTTCCTTTTCTTTATTTTCTATGGATGATGATGTAAATAGTGATTTTGGGTATGCTTTGTTTTACCGATTGACTCATTGTGTGGAGGTTTGTTTTGGTCTTGAACTTGTTCAACTTTTAATGGGGTTAATTATATGAGTAAAATGTTCTTGCAGTAGTTATAGCTTGATCAGAGACAAATATGGAAGTTAAAGTAAGATAATCATCAAAAAAGAATGTTCTAGGATTATGTGGAAGGTATATGTAATTAATGAGCAATATATGTGATTAGTGTAATTTAGAGAAGCAGCTAAATTGTCTGAGAAGTTTTGCTTGAACAGTGAAGATTCTTTTAGCTTTATCTCTGTATTTCTTCAGTCATTATAAGCTAATATAGACTAGTCAATTGATCAACCATGGTTTCATTAGTCTGATTCGACCAAGCAGGAATGATTCTTTTAACATATAAGCTTAGTCTTCTGTTAGAAATTATACTAATTTGTTTGATTAAATTGTGAACTGTGTGTAATTAGTCCACGGGAATTGTTGTGTCTAGGTACTTGGGAAAATTTTAGGCAATTTGATGTGTGCTTGGTTCTCTTTATAAGTGTTCTGAAGTACAGTTGTTGCCTCTTTTGACTGATTCACAGGTATATTAATTCATGCAAGAAGCACCAGGTGATGCCCAATAATGCAGTCATCTCATGGTTTCAGGAGGTATCTTTACATTCATCATATAGTTGATGCAAATCATGTATGTTTCATTGAAGCTTAGATTCCTGATATTCTTATAAGTATACTACCTCTCTATATACTTCAGCAACAAGTTTAATGAAGAAATAAATACTGAAATGGCTTTCAGATGATGCTCAAAGTGGAGCATTCACAATCTAGTTAGAAAAATAATTGCAAATATACCTCTAAATTTTTATTCTAGTGTGGATAAATCTCATAAATTCAAAAATATAACTTCACCTCTCATAACATTTGAAAATATGCATATACTCGCAAACTATTGCTAAGACCTTGAATCCGTCACCAAAAGAACCACCAATAATGATGGTTTGGATTATGTGTGTATTTTCGAAGTAACAGGAGGTTGGGCTCTCTATTTGCACCTGATCAATAGTTTTAGGTGTATTTGCAATTTTTCCTAATAGTTATTTCATTGTAATAGTGAAGCTATCATATGTCCCAGCTTCTGCTGTTGTTAATTTTAATTTCCATAAATGTGGGGAATGCTAATGCTGTAGTGGATTTTTTTTTATATTTTTCAGGTGATGAACGAGAGGAGTATTTATGGGAAGTGTAGCATGGTTATATCACTAGATCAGCTTAAAGATGCTGATCTTTTTCCGCTAAAGGATGTATTTTTGGGAACAAGTTCTTCTCAGATAAACAGAGTTGATGTAATTCGTAAATCGTCCTGCTCTTTGCATGAAGAAAATCTTCTCTCTCTGATCCATGCTATAGGTGCAAGGCTAAGTGTTGTCGATCTGCAGGGTCCATCCTTTGGGGAGAACTTCCTACTGTATGTACCATCGCTCCAACTCTTAGTAGAGATACCCATAGAAACATGGAAAGATCTAAGTGTCTCGTTTAAAGTTCATAATATTTGCTTTAAAAACTTCCAAACTTAGTTCATTAAGCTTAAGAATGCCCAGGAATTATGATAAAATAGATGTACTTTCTTTGAACCTTGTGAGCTTTATTTGCCTCTTCCAATGTTTTCCATCTGGAAAATCTTTTCATTTGTATGCTTGTATGGCCATTGTGCAAGCAACATGCTTAGCGTTAGGGATGGACTGTGTTCACAGAACTTACTACTGGCAATTTAGATAAGCCGTGCATAAACCATCTCCTTGTTTTAATCATATTTTATTTTATTTTTTTCCCTTGATGATATCTTGGTGTCTCTCAAATATTTGTGGCCTTCATTTTTTATCATCATCTATTTACAAATAATTGCAAATGCATCTTCAAAAATATTGGTCCGGGGCAAATACTTATTCTGAATTCCCGACTTCCTCAACTTTTGGGACTACACACCTGCATCCTCAACTATTGTTAAAGCTCCAGAGCCATCATTGAAAGACCCTTAAATGCCAGTGGTTTTAGGCCTTTAACAACTGCTCACAAGTGGGCAATTCTTATTTAAAAAAGTCATTAGAGGGTGTAGGCATGTTTTAAGAGTTTGCAGGGTCTATACTTGACCAATAGATTTAGGCTTGTATCTGCTATTTGTTTAGATTAACATCACGACTATTTGATCTAAAAGTTTAAGCTTATAGATATGGTGTGAAGTGGACTATGATATTTATTATGTGACACAATTCACTCATATATTCATCTTCAAAGCATAATTGCCTATCATGTTTATATGGTTGGACTCATTCATAATAATGCTTGCTGCTAGGATTGATCTGTTAACAATTACACAATTGTTGAGATCATATTCTTGGGAAATATCTTTTAAAACTAACTCTTTTGCTTGTTTATTGTTACTTCTCTTCAGAAATTTGTGCCTGGAAGGCATGTCCTGTCAAGTCTTGAACTTGTGGTCTACCCAGATACAAAAGCTGAACATGGTTGGGAGTTTTACACGGTTGCACACACTAAATTTGGACTTTTGTACCTCAATTACCAGTTTCCACCAAGACTGCTTTTCTAGAATGCCAAATCTGGTGAGCCTTTCATTGTGTGAAACAAGAGTCGCCAACCTCTGGACCACTACTGCAGTATTATCAAATCTTCAGTCTCTAACAGAACTAAGGTTCCAAAAATGTTTGTGCTGCCATGATACTGGCGCCTGTCCTTCCCTATTAGGTGAAAATGCAAATGTGGTCCTTTTTGATGACACTGGGACATCAAAGCTAAGTGTATCTGATAGCAGAACCAGCAGTTCATCGGTAAATACTGAAGCAACTAGATCAAATCATGTCAAAAAGATAAGTTCAGATCATATTCCGTTAGATGCAAAATATCCAAGCGGTTTATATACTGAGGTGAGACCATGTAATATCATCAAGTTTTTTCTTATAGCATCACTTTCATTGTTGTCATCAGTGATGGATCCTTTTTAGTTCTTTAACAGGATTCTTTTAACGGATTTTAGATTGAAGAAGAAGATGATGAACTTAAGCAATTCATGGGGAAGCTGGACTTAAGGAATGGAACTATCCCATGGAAGAAGTATTTCTCAGACCATCCTTCACCAATATGCTATGAGAAACATTATCGGGAGCATGATCTTCTCACTCCCCCATTTGAAAGTTTTGGACAATCGTCCCATTCTAGAGTGGGAGAAAAGGATGGCAAAGTCTATCATCTCAAGCTATTATGAGTCTTTACCATACAGGCGACAGCATAAAGAAAGTGTTGCCAGCGTCTTGATGGAGCGTGAAAAGGGATCAAGAACTTTTCATCATGCAAAGTCTTCGAGACATATTAAAGCAAGTCAATGTTCTTTCTCCAGATCTCTAATTGCTGCAAAATTTGGAACTTCAACGTGGCCGCTTTTACAGCCAGTGTCAGAATTTAGCCATATTATTAAAGAAGAAGGTAGGCGCCTTTATCCAAGGCAGTTTGAGTACCATCCATCAGAGGCTGGTCTCATGGTTTTTGGAACCATGGATGGTGAAATAGTTGTCATCAACCATGAAGATGGAAAGCTTATTGGCTATGTCCCATTTATTGGAGAGGAGAACAGCATTTTAGGTCTTTGTTGGATCAAGAAACATCCTTCAAAGGTATATTTTTTCATTTCAATCCTTCTACTTCTTCTGTTTTTGGTAAGGACCTGTCACAGGCCCAGTCCCTTGTATCATTTTGACAGCAATTGCAAATCAGCTTTATCCACATTACTTGCAGATCATGCCCGCAATCTTGTCTTCCTATCAAACCTCCTTTACAATGTATTTGTTTCATGATTTCACTTTAGGAGTAGACTAATGCTTGTAAATAACTCATCAAGAGAAGTATGCAGGACAGACAAAACATGAGCTCATCCAGTAGCAATGACCTTTACCCAGTTTGGTATTGTGTTAGCTGGCAATACCTTAACATGATAAATTGCACTATAAGTTAAAAACTGTCAAGAATGTTTCTTTGTGCATTCGCACTTTGTCCATTAGCTTCTCTAGGGTAATTTACATTCTTCCTTTTCATACTTGATTATTTTATATGTATGTTGTGAGATGTGGAACTAATACTTGTATTTTGTTTTGCAAGTAGCTTATTGCTGGTTCTGATGATGGTTCCTTGAGGTTATTCGACGTCAACCATATGCAGCCAAAAGCTTCGGATTTGTCTTGCTTTTACAATGCTGTCACGTTTGATAACTTTGAGCAGTTGACCTCTGTCCATGTCAACTCAACGGATGACTGGTTTGTCTCTAGTGGATACTCGAGAGATATTGCTCTATATGACATTGCTAGTGGAAAACGCATGGAGTTGTTCACCAATATGCACCGAGATCCCATAAATGTTGCTAAATTTGCACATCATTCTCCCTTTATGTTTGCAACTTCGTCATTTGACCGTGATGTTAAGATGTGGGATTTGAGAGAAAAACCAGTGCGGCCTTGTTATACCGCTTCGAGCTCAAGTGGAAATGTGATGGTTTGCTTTTCCTCGGATGACCATTATCTGCTTGTTTCTGCTGTTGATAATGAGGTATTCTCCTGAAAAACCGATGCAATCTATGAAAACTATGAGATGGAAACATGGTAACATATCATGTGGCTAAGATCTTATCTCCTTGCATTCAGGTTCTCAGAAGAATTTATATTCAAAGAATTAATATTCATCATTGTGGACTAATATAGATTGCAGAAAAACATAATTTCTTGGTGCTTGAATTTCTTTTGCATATTGTCCTGTCTACTGACATAAACCGCTGCTATATCTGATGATGCCCTATAATGGAAACTGACAATTCAAAATTAATTTAAATCAGGTCAAGCAGCTTTTGGCTGCTGATGGGCGGCTTCACATGAATCTTGAGATAGCACCAGCTGGGAACTCTCACAATTACACCAGGTCTTATTACATGAATGGAAGGGACTACATCATTAGTGGGAGCTCTGAGGAGCATACTGTTCGCATCTGCTGTGCTCAGACCGGAAGGCGACTAAAGGATGTTTATTTGGAGGTACATGTGAAATTCTAATATTAAGTCTCATCATCCTGGCATTACAGACTAGTAAACTGATTTTATTATTTGCAGGATTGTGACTCTGGGAATCCTTTGTGTGTGCAGTCCTTGAGGGGCGATCCCTTCCGCGTAAGTTGCCTCCTTCAAATACACTTATTAGAACGCATACTTACAATAACCACTTTTTTGTATTGGAAGTAGAAGGCCAAGAAGTGATTATCTTACTTGGTATTACATAAAAGAAGCAATTCAGTTCACATCATGGATGTTGACTATAGAACGATCAAATAATCATGGTTCGCTGAGCATAGAATAATAATAATAATAATAATAATAATAATAATAATAATAATCATGGTTTATACATGAAATTTAGACATGGGTTCCTGCAATTGTGTGCTACGGATGCATAAATTACAGGAGTGATTGCAGATTGCACCTCTCATTTTATGTTTACTCAACATGAACGCTGCACCTTTTTCTTCATTAACATGCATTGACACCTTTTTCCTTGCATCACGGATGTTAGTGATTTTATATTAATAGATGCATTCCTATTTGAATAAAAGGAGGCAGTAAGTGCACTTAGTAATTCATAAGGCAAGCAATGTACCGCACGTATGTGCTTCGTTTAACGAATAAAGTCAACCATGCATGTGAGCATTCAGACATATTCTGATGTTATAAGGTGTTGGCATGCAATTCTATAGGAAAGGAAGCCAAATACATATCGCATAAACTATAGGGGGGCATTGCGATTTGCCCTTGAAAATATTCGCTTATCTTAGTGTCTGGCAGGAAACAAGTGAAAAGTGATTCTGATTCCTAATATACTATCTTTACGGTCGAACAAGACGCTGATGTTTGAATTTACTTGGTCTTCATCAGGACTTTCACATGAGTGTTTTAGCCGCATCTAGACGGCCGAACAAGAAGAATGAGATTATAAAGGTAATTTCTATCTTCACCATTTTCCTTCCGTACATAATCCATTGAAGAATCATAAAGTAGGGGAACTTTTTTGACGGCCATCTTATATTGCAGATTAATTTGCTCGCGTCCAGTTACCCCATTACAGTCTCCTCTCAGAATCATAATTACCGTCCGTCTTATAGCCTTGGAGGCTGATGTTCTATTGGATAGAAAATCCGCAGAAAAATGCGTAGGATTCCAATACATATACAGATCGAGTATTCCATGTTCCTGTCTTCCACTTTTGAAAAGTTCTCCATATTCCGGATTTGGCACTTGGTTCAGAACGTTGCGATTTCCTCCCTCCACCCCTCCCGACGGAAATCAGATTTAGCTGCGGATTCAAGCTGCCTGAAGTAGTTGACGTTTCAGTGATATTCTGTGGGGTTTGTTGCGGTTCCACGATGTTCTCTGTATGCAGATGGTATCTGTTAAATGTGTAAAGCTTGTTTAATACGATGATTCGAACCTTGATCTTCATGTATGTTCAGAATTCCACGAATATAAGAATAAAGTGATATTTATAGTGCTCATTATTATGAACATTAGAAAGAAGTGATTCCTCCGTAGATGATTGTTATAAAATTCTATGAATATAAAAGCCGGATATAATTTTTTGTTTACCAATTTGTTTAAAAAAAATTACGTGCATGATAGAGATGCCATACTAAATTTTTTTTGATATTGTACACGATTTACTTGGGTCAAGTTGTAACCAATCATACTTACTATTTACCCCTTTTAAAATATCTCTTTACCACTTCATGTAATTTTAAGTTTTTTCAAAAAGTCGTGTGACTTAATGCAAGTTTTTCTCGTTGCACAATGCTTCCATCTGTCCCGTAAGAGTAGGATGACAAAACCTTTAAATTTAGGGCTTCTTTGGATGGTCAGATATTAGACATCTGTATCGGTTTGGTTTGGTTAGTTTATTAATATTATATTAAGCTTGAAAAATAAATAAAATAAAATAAATAAATATATATACACAATAATAATTTTTTTGGGTTTAGTATAATATTAATTTAATTATAAGTTGTTTCAAATCCAATATAAATTAAATGGATCTATTTTTTGAATATTATATCAATGCAAAATAAAATTGAGGCACAGGCCAATGGCCTATTAGATAAGTAAGCACATACACACAGAGGAGACTAAGGTTCGAATCCAAGCAAAGGAGGAAATTTTTTTTTTTTTTTTTTCTGAAACAGGCACATGCACCACACGCGCCAACGCATTAATGTGTGTGGGACACGTGTCGTCTTCTTCATGATGACAATTTGTTTTTGCATTCTAACCTATCCATTTCAAGCTCTTTTTTTTTGGCCAATTTTTGCTTCGATCTTCACCAAATTAATGAGGAGAATTTAAAGAGGACATAGGATAATACGATTTCGAACCAAGAATTCGTCTTAAAGATCTTGTTTTGATACACGAATTTCGATCCAAAGATTGCAAAAACACTTGTTTTTGCCCTCAAAGCGAAGTCCAAATTCAGATCATTTCAACAATTTAAGCTTCTAAGATCACAGGGTTAAACTCATTTCAACACGTTCTATACATTTCCAAAGTTAATTACACTTGAAAGATACAAAACGTGTTCAATCAAGCTTAGGAAACTCAACATTGCATGCGCGCTTCATCATTGGAATTGACCCATTTCCTACCCGATTCGACCTCTAACTAGTATAAATAGAGGTCGATTTCTTCATTCAAGCATCAGAAATCAATAAGAAAACACATTCCAAGTTTGGATATGAGATATAGGATTTTTTCATCATTTTCGAAATTTTTGAATTTGACATGTTTAAGAAATTCTCGAGCAATTTGATTGTTCTAAGAAGCTTCAAGTGAGTTCAATCTACCTATTGAGACTATCAATCCAACCTTAGAAGACCGACAACCACTCGACACGAGACCACCATCGATCGCCGCTCGTTGAAGCTTATAGCCACCAATTGAGGTGTTTTCGAGCCAAGCAACTGCCACAGGAGCACTCACCACCTCTCATTTGGTCATTCCGACAAATCTTTGGCCGCCCAGAACCACCAGATCGGCAATTTCAAACACCGTTGACCACCTGTGAGTTGCCTTCAGGATTCGACCCGGCACTCCAGTCCGACCCAAACCGACCGCTCTAGTCCGACCTATCCATGTAAGTTTGTTATTATTATTATTATTATTAGTAATGGTTAAAATGAAAAATAATAAAAGTGGAAATATGAGGCATGCATGAGCCATCCTATTATATATACATTTGTATAAAATAAATTTTTTTGTCACTTAGAAATTTTTTTTTAGTGATAATAAACATAAATAAATTTGATAGCTTATAGGTTTATGCTTAAAATTTGATTTCTTTTTTTTCCCCAAAATTTAAAGAACTTAAAATGAAAAGAATTCATAAATCTAAAAAAGAAAAAAACAACACACTAAATTTTTCTAAAAAAGAACTACATGTTGTCTGATCCCGATTAGAGGGTACATAGGCACTTTCAGGGTGATATAAAAAATGAAAAAAAATTCTTTTTTTTTCTTTTTTCTTAAATATCAATGTCATTTTTGTTTATTTGCCAATATTAATGTAAATACTAAATTTATTTTAATTATAATAATAATTCGTAAATACTATAGTTTGTAAATATTTTAACATTAGCAAATTTATTTCGAGCATAAAAAAAAAAAAGATAAATTTTAAATTAAGAATTAAGGTGGTAACCAAATGGTTTTAATAGGATAACCTCCGAACTTAGTATCTCTAGTTCATTTTGAAATTAATTTTACTGCATATTAGTAGCAAAATTAGGGCTAACCTACCCATTAGTCCTAATTTATCTTTTTCCCAACTTTAGTTGGGTGGTGACTCCAAATTTATTTTTAAATTTTAGAAGATTCCTTTAATTCTTAATCGAGGATTCGTATTAAATGGGTTAGGGTTTAATAGGAATCGGATTAAAGAAAATTGAACTAGAAAATGAAAAATCTATGCTCGACAGCTTGGCAACTCCACTGGGAACGCTTATATATATAAATATATATATATATATAGAGGAGAGAGAGAGAGAGAGAGAGCTAGCCACCTAAAAATTCTTAAATTAAATCTTTTTAATGCTCAATTCTTGTATGTTTGTATGATATATAATTATAAATAGTTTTACTAATATGATCTTTAAGTGATGCAGATAAAAGCAAAATTTTGTAAATAACCCTAATAAAGGCAAATGTTTCTTTTGGGAGGAGTTCATAAAAATGTGTGCTAGGTACGGTCAGAACCAGACAATCTTAGGATCTTAGGTAGGGAGGTCACTAGTAAGATCCGAGAATTGTACCACCCTCTGGTTTATGAAATGACCTCCCACCTCGATTTAGTATTGATCCACAATCTACTAAATCGGGGAATCTTTTAGAAGCCACCAAATATTGCATTCGCTTTCACGCGATGACAACTATAATATTATGGTGAATCTACAATATGGGAGTTGTGTTGTTTTTCAAAAAAATTAAAAAAAAATGTATTATATTTTTTTTTATGTAAATTCTTTGTACATAAGGCTTAGAGTTTTTCTTTTTCTATTCTAAAGTTGGTATAATTTAGGAAATGTTGTCCTTAAGCGAACATCGTGTCAAAACTTTTAGGGATCCCATGACTTTATTGGACCAATGGATGGTCAGTTTTAATCCTATGCAACAATCATCCATCAAGGATAAGTTAGCCCCAATCCTTTATCTACCAAGAGTCCATGTTCCCTGCACTATGTTTCGAGCTTTGATCCACTTATGGGAACTAGAAGAGGTAGCTTTTCATTTGGGTCAACATGTTTTGAGCGCAACTATAGAAGAACATGCTAAACTTTTGCAAGCTCCACCTGTCACGCCCCGAGGGGTACCATAAATGTGGTTGTCTGCCGTACACAATATTAAAGCCTAGGAATGACTACCTCAATCATGCAAAGGCTTTCATATCATGTACAAGAAGTACATCACAACCAAGGGAATGCATCGGAGTAACGTAATTTATATTGATAATAAATAAGTAACAAGGCAAAGAGAATACTTATCATAAAATATAAACATATTAAATTATAATTCTTAGGGGCATGTCCCTCTATTGTCTTCAAATAAATATACATCTTAGAATCTCCAAAATACTAACATAGAATTCATTATATATAAAGAACCTTACAAAATTACTTCATCTTATGTTTCCATTTCCTTCATAGAAGCTTAACATCCTTCCATGACTTCCATAATGTCATGATCCTCAATTTAAGCCACGGATATACCTGTTTTAACAAAATCTATAGGGGTATAAGCTACAACTAGCTTAGTGAGATATTCCTTTTCATTCGCACCATGTTTTCAAACAAGTTCATTTAAATTTTCACACATATGCTATGCGTACAATACAACAATCACGTGATTACGCAAATATATATATATAGTTATTCGGAAACCATATATAGAACGGATTTACCCCTCCGATCGAAGGTTAAGGAATCGGTGATGAAGATCCTCGATCTTTTATTGCTAGTCCCTAGGTCCTCACCCAAAGCGTTCGGTTGGCTCGGCTCCAAACCTAGAGTCGCATTCCCCGGGCGATTTGGATTCTTTAGGAAGGAACATGGCCTGTGTCACAGCACGACAACAGCTCATCCAACTCTATGTGTAGGAGTAGCAGCCTTCCGAAAGAAATGTGACTCGATGGATGTTATGCGTGAGCATTTTATTTTTCTTAAGCCAAAACTCATTAAGGTTTATTAAGGGGCAATCAATCAATTTAGCAAATAATAAGCAGTCATACAAGTAGGTAAACAAAAATACTTAAACAGGCAGTTTGAAGTTGCGATATTCTTAATTCTCATTTCACGCATAAACATAGAATCACCTATATATACATAACCTCGAATTCTCCAAATATATATCCATTTTTATCTTTTCTTAGTATACTAGTGCTACTACTTTACAAGCACAAGCAAGGTAACGAAATTAAGAGGAATAACTCACTCATCCATTTCGCGATCTTCTTAGTCGTAGTAATCCTCGGGTAGGGTATTCTCGTATCCTTCGTCACCTAGACAAAAAAAATATCCCGGATGAGTATTTCGTAGAAATTCTACTTAAACTTTCTAATTCTATTTCACTATGTTCGTCAAATTCGTATAGAATGAAATTCCAATTTAAAATGGCCATAACTTGCTCATTTTAACTAACTGGAATTTCGTATATAATATACCGTTTTCTACCTATTCGAAAAGATCTATCCATTTCTAAGGTTATCTTTATCATATAAGGTCATTTGGGTTCCGAAAATGTTGGATACAGATTTAAAACGAAAATTTCTAGATTTTACAAAACCATTTCCTAACCCAACTTCATTAAAAAATCCTTTAAGTATATAAATAAGCTCACTCCATATGCAAAAATTCTAATGATAGTGTCTCAACAATTTACTTCATAAAACAATTCTTTTTAAAGTGTTAAAACTTAACTTTGATAAATTTCTTTTCAAGTATTTTGAAGAAACTTTATATCTTCATAGGTTATTATAAATGAGTATATTTTTATTTTATTTTCTTCATTCCTTTTTCTAAAACAAGTAAATTTTCTTTTAACATTAATCTTTCATAAATTTTTCTTCTATTGATAAAAGACTAAAGTTATAAAAAATGTATTAAGTTGTTGAAAACCTTTTTATAAAGTTATATTTAGAATTTTTTTAGAAAATGAATCTTGTCTTCTTATATTTATTATTTAAAATATAAATTTTTGTTTTCTAAAAACTTGTTTTTTTATTTCCTTTGAAAAGGATCCTTTTTATTGATAAAATCCTTTGTTTTAAATCTTATCTTATTTATATTCTTTGAAAATAAGTTTCTTTTTTAGAAACTTGAAAATCATTACTTTTCTAAGTGGCTTATAACTTTATGGGTTGAATTCATCTTACCTTTGAAAACTAGTTTGTTTTTTAGTTTTGTTATGGAGTTAAAAAGAGTTTATTCTTAAGCTTTCTTGTGAAAACTTTAAATATTAACAAATTATTTTACTAAAACTTAGGTTGCCATAATGTACAAAGAAAGTATTCATTTCTTATGTTTCTTTGGTAAAGTTATCTTTGTTGTTTGAGAAAACTTGTATTACTCTATTTCTATATTATTGATAATAACTTCATTAATTTGTGACAAGTCACATAATAGAAAATTTAGTTTTAAGTTCCTTTAATAAAGTAAAATTCTACTTTTTAAATTAGTTGAGACAATATCATTATGTAGATGCAAGTATTATGAGCATGCAAAATAATAAGAACATGAGAAAATACTAGAAACAAATAATAATAAGGAAGATAATAAAAATATCAAGTATTGGGAACCTTAGCTTCATCAAGGTATCCCGGTCAAGTATTGAGAGCCTTAACTTCATTAAGGCATCCCGGGACTAAGAATAGACTAGTCCCAAAAAGAATAGAGAAAATAAAGAAAAGATTGTTTTGACTTGATATGGACAAGTCTAAGACTAGAAAGACTAGTCTTAAAGAAATAAATGAAATAAATAAATTGCAAAACATGAAATTAAATAAATAACAAGTGAGCTTATATGCTCTAAAGATTATATATAAATACATAAATATATTTAGTTAGATATGAATAATAAAATCAACATAACAACATAATAAATAGGATGTTCATGTGCAAGAACAAAACATGAACATGTTATTACTTTTACTACTCATATGAGTTTCAAAACAACACCATAGTCATGTTAAGTTACATGATATGGGTAAATAAATAGTTGGAAGAAGTCTACCTAAAGTGTTTATGTGGTATGAAGATGGTAGATGAAAAGTCGTATTATGTGGTTAGTGATATGTAGTAGATAGTTTGTGTATAAGGAATGATTTTTTGTGAAGAATTGGTTTAAGAGAGTTTTGGTAGAGAGAAATCTTAAAGAGAGGATTTGTGGAGAGATTTTGAGAGAGTTTTGGTGGTGAAATGAATTGTGTGAAAGAATGAATGAGAAATGGGGTGTTTATAGAATTTTGAAATGAAAATTAAATGTAATTAAATTAATTGAAAAAGAAAATAATTGGAGAGGGAGGAGAGAGAAGGGTGGACGGCATCAAGAGAGAGAGAGAGGGAAATTTGTTTAAAAATTAATTTTAGAAGAAAAGTATAAGAGAAGTTTAGTAATATGTGGTGTAGAATTTTTATAGGAAAAGAAAATTGTAAGAAATAGGTATGTAGGTATAAGAATAGGTAGTAAGAAAAAGTAGAGATAAAAGAATAGTAATGAATAGTAAAAAAGTATTATAAATAGTAAATTAGACAATTAAAATACCAGAAGTAATAAAAATAAGCGTATAAATGCGATATCTTTAATTTTTAGCTACCAAAAAATTCTAAAACTGTTATTTTTGAAAATCTTATATATTTTACGAGTCTATTGGTATTTACGGAATATTTTTGCCATCCGGTGTACCAGGGCACGATTTTTTAAAATTGATCCCGTTTGGATCCGAAGGACACTAGAAATTTGCGAATCTGATATTTTTAAGCTTCCCTATATTATTACGAACTATTATCAACAATCAGTTTCATTTCGTTGTTTAGGGTTTAAGAGCGCAGGATTACCGATCTTAAACACTAGGTTTGTTTGTAAGCTTTGTTGACTTTTAGAGTTCTGGTTTGACTTCCGGTTTCGTTGAGTTATTCGTAAGATCGTATAATTTTGGAGTTTTGACCGTTTTATATTTTTAGTTCGATATCTATGGTTTATCTTATTTTATTTGTGATTATTTAATAGTTTTCAGTTTTCAGGATCATTTAACTGAGTCTAGGGTTATGAGTTGACTCAGTCTGACTTTTGGTGAAAATTGAAATTTCTGATTCCAAAAATCCACCGAGGGTTTTAAGATCTTAGCATTTCATTGTCGAGCGTTATTTAAATATATCGTTTTGATTTGCGTTTTAGGAATCCGGTAGATGATTTGATTGGCATACAGATGTTGATTCAGCCGATAGTTGGATTTTATATTTTGTTTCAAGGGTCCTCATTTTCTCAAGACTAAGAATTTTCGTGTTTGACCTGATTTATAATTTGGTTTTAACTTGGGTCGATTTTCGGGATTTCAATTTTGATATTAGACTTCCAGGATTATTTTCTATGAGTTATGAAAGTTTCAGGGGTTTACACCACCTACTTCTAAAGGAATCTGTGTTTCAGACCTTATTCAAGGCCCAACCTGCATTATTTTAGAATTCTTGGTAATAAAGAGGGCCTAATAATTTCATCTATGAAGACTTGTAATGAGCACTACATCAGACTTTCTACCCTAATGGAGATTTGTGTGTCATTAGACATCTGGGAAGACAACAGGGTTGATAATTTCATCATTACTGCTTTTGCCACTATCTTGTTTTCGCATGGAGATTTGTTCATTCATTACCGAGTGGTGGAACTAGTGGCTCAATACTTAGCTAGCAAATCCTACATCCCTGCCCTGCTGGCTGAACAGATCAAAAGCCTAAACCATTTCAAATCCAAATGTTAGGATAGCTTCAAAGCTAGTATGCATTTAGTGATAGTATGGTTCGCCAACCACACAAGGTACTATGGACGCGATTCGGCTAATGGAGCCCTTGCCAGTACCAATTACGTTTTAATTCAATCCTTTATTGAATGAGTCCATGTAGAAGATGACGAACCTTAATAGAACTTACTTGTCCTTTTGGAAGACATGACGCTTGAAGACTACTTATGGCAAGCTCATTGGTTTAAATGTCTAGCTGCCATACTAAGTTACAAAGAATATCCTACTATTCCTTTAATTAGCATAATAGGCTGTACGAGTTACTACCCCTCTAGTGTGATAAGACAATATGGTATGCTGCAAGATATCACCATTTCAGTGATATTCTGTGGAGTTTGTTGCAGTTCCATGATCTTCTCTATATGTTGATAGTATTTGTCGGTGTGTAAGCTTGTTTAATGCGATGATTTGAACCTTGTTCTTCATGTATATTTAGAATTCCACGAATATAAGAATGAAGTGATATTTTTAATGTTGATTTTTATGAACATTAGAAAGAAGTGATTCTTCCGTAGATGATTGTTATAAAATTCTATGAATATAAAAGCTGGAGATAATTTTTTGTTTACCCATTTGTTTAAAAAAAATTACATAAATATAGATAAAAAATTACTTGCACGGTAGAGATGCCAAACTAAAAATTATCATTGATATTGCACAAGATTTACTTGAGCTAAGTTGCAACCTATAATATTTACCATTTACCATTGTTAAAGTATCTTTACTACTTTGTATAATAATTTTAAGTTTTTTTTCTACAAGTCATCTGTACGCGATTTAAAGCAAGTTTTTCCCATTGCACAATGCTTCCATTTGTCCCATAACAGTAAGGGATCTATTTGAATTAAGTCACTTACTTATTATACCTATAATTTTTTCAACATACAATCTATAACTTTTATATATAACCTATTACACTTGCAACCTATCACACTTACAACTTTTTAAATAAACATATAACTTTATGTAAGATCCAATGATGAATCTTGCATCTTTTTTATAAGTGATTTGATTCAAGTCTAATCTGCAATAGTAATAATAGGATGCAACACCATTAAATTTAATACCTGTTTTGTCTTTTAAATCACAGTTTGTTTGTTTTGCATTTTCATATCACTATCCGTTATAATCAAATTTGCTGTCATTCTGTCTCATGCGCTGATACATATAGCTTTGCCATTAATTTGATGAGCCCACGGCGACATCTCTCAACGAGACTCTTCTGATAAGTGATAAGTCACTAAGTCACAATTTTAAGTTTTGCATACATTATTATTTCGCATTTTGTGTTATCGTACATTCATTTTTCAATTAATTTTATAAATTTTTGTTTTTTTTTAATTTTTTGTTAAGTTTATCTTGATTTATCTATTAATATTTTCTAGCAAATAAAATGATGTCAAGTATTAAATATTAATGAAAAAACCTAACCATGTTAAAAAAGTCCTTATTTGCGAATTTTTATAAAGGTTGAGTACTAAAAAAAAAATTGTGGCTCAAATAAAAATAAAATAAAATGTTGAGGCTAAAAACATGCTTTTCCCTTACATTTATAACTCGTCTCCTACTCTCTTTAAATGTGTTGTTAATTCTCCTTAACCAAAAAACCAACTCTCTTTTCCTTTTTTTTTTTTTCCTTAATAGCTTGCATTAAAATTTAAGAAAAAAAAATCTAAGAATTTTTTATTTAAATCCAAACTATTTAGAATTTTTTTGTAGCTCAATATTTTAACATTTTATGATAATTTCAATATTTTACAATAAATTATTAATATTTTTGAAATTAATTTTTTATAATATAGTATTGTGCAGCACAATGGGAATGCAATATCCATTAGTTATTTTATAATATTTAATTATATACACATATAACATTATATATATTCTCATACAAAGATGTAAGTAGATCTCAGCACTAAGTCACAAGTTAGGATTAAAATGACCTAGAATTGGCTTGGTTTGACATAGGCCCAGCCTGACCCGTGCTTTGGTCTAGATAAGAGGACCTTTCCATGGCTATCATGATGAGTATTTGCTTTCTCTTGAGCTTCAAATATTTTCAAGTGTAATCCTTGTCGTTCCCACTAACATGAAATTATTTCCTGTTTAGGATTTTATGTAAAATTAATTATTCAAATAAAATAAAATTAAATTTAATTATCAAAATATAGTACTAAAATTACAATTTAAAAAAAATGTAGAAATCAGTGAATATCGCATCTTATTATCATATGTTGTTATCACAATATAAATAAATATCGCAAGAAAAAATCGTAATATATGTCTAAAGTGGAAATTACCATATGACTATAGATGGCAATGGGAAAGTCACCACAAAGGCAAAAGTGAACACATTTGCCTAGCTACTAGTGGGACCTACGATCCACCATCGTTTATTGGAACGAAGAGGTGGTTGCGCCAAGGCCCTGAGCCACGGATGTTTGCAAGGAAGAGGTGGTTGAGACATGCAACCGCCACCATTTCAGCCAATAACGACAGCTTTAATGGTCCTCCTTCAGCTAATGGATCTCTCTTTAATCGAATCTGAACATGTCTCCTTTGCCACTGAATCTAACGAAAGTCGCTCTTGGTGTGGAGAGGTTATTATCGCTGTAAAGTGCTAACGTAAATCGCAATGGCATAGTATGATTTACATATCCACTATTAAATCGTGTCTTACAGCCGCGATATGAATACACTATAAAATCTTAATACCACGATTTGTACACGTAATTTATTTGTTGAACAGTAAAATTATGCTCATTAGATGTGGTTTTATGATATATTTTAATACTTATTTTTATATAACGTATATTTTGGTAATTTTTTTTTTAATAATCATTGTAGACATGTTCTTATACTCCTCTAAATTCCTTTATATTTCTATTATATCTCTTAAACTAATGAATCCTCGTATAGATCATGCGCATGCACTCGTGAATCTATAGAACATCTTGGTCTATAATATATCAAATCTGTGTAAGAATTGTTCCATATGAATTAGAAGTGGTCCTAGTTAGGAGCACGACATCCTCTTGTGTGAGTAGACACAACCAGTTTGGTTTGGAAGCCTTGGAATTCGCATCGAAAACATAAGGTTGGCTAGTTTTTGGACTTGTTTGAACAGATCTCTATCATCAATGGTAGACCAAATGCTAATTTCTGAGTGAGAGTTAGCATGGTGGCTTGGTGCATTTAGAAAATGGGATGTAAGGTGTTCTTTGAAGGAGGAAAAGTAAATCCATTGGTGACCCTAGGAGATGCAAGAGGCTTAGTGAATGAGATTTGTAGAGGAGATGACTTTTTTTAAAAGGAAAAAAGAGCTGCATAAGAGGTTGTGAATCAAAGGATGAAACCGTCAATAGATAGATTGAAAATAAATGTGGATGGTTCTTGGGTAAGTGCAAATGATCGTGCGACCGTCAGTCTGGTGGTAAGAGATTCTTTAGGGAAGTTGATCTTTAGTTATGCGATCATCTGCCAAGGACTAACAGTAGCGGAAGTGGAGTGTAAAGCATTATTGCTCGGGCTTGAATTAGCCATGGATATGGGTAGGACAAATATCGACTTTGAATATGGTTATCTATATCTTGTTCAAGTAGTCATAGGGAACAAGTCTAACCTCCATTGGGCCTCCAACCCTTTTTTGGCCAAAATTTAGCATCCGTTTTGTTTAGGCCTTCTTAGTTTTTCTGTGTGTCATGTCTCTAGAAAGGAAAATTTAGTTGCCGATTGGGTATCTTCAATGACAACGAGAAGGATGTGTCCTATGGATTGGTGGTTTAACCCCCATTCCCATCGCCTTAAACTTATCCATTTAGATGCGCAAAATTGTATGTTATCTATTGGATCTTATCTCTATATATTTGATAATGGTTAGTTTATGTGACGAATCTTTTAAGAAAAAAAAAAAAAAAATAGAAGTGGTATTATCAACTTTTATAATTATTACTTAACACTAATGTATTAGGATATTTGAATCAAACAACTTAGGCTCCATTTGTTAAATTAAAAATTTTTTTAGGGAAATACTTTTTCGTTTTTTCATATATTTTTTTTAAATAAGATAAATTATTAGAAAATATTTTCCCTTATCATGGAAAATTTCATTACTTTGTTTGGAAAAACAACTTACAAGCCATAAAATTGTAAATAATTTTTTCATCGATTTACAAATTCTATCTACCAATCATTTATTACCTTCTAATATTTTTTCTACAAATAGATTTATTTCTCTTTATTAAATATTTATTTATTTATACTTAAAATATATGAGTTACCTTGAAACTATATAAATAAAAGAAAACGATTTTCATAAAATTAGCCAAATATTTAAAAAATATGTTACTTTTCGGAAAAATCTTTTCAAAGAAAAATGTTTTTCATCAACAAATAGTTTTCCTTAAAACAAACAGGTGTTAACTAAATTAGGATTATATAACAAGGGAAGAAAACCTAAGAGCTTATAATACATATACCATGATAACTTTTAAAAATAGGACTAATAAATCTAAAATCTTACACCTATTATATCCTCAATAGTTTTTTTTTTTTTTTTATCTAATGGTCAACCCATGTATATGAGACAATAGTGGTGTCCAGGTGCATGAAAGCACATAAAATTTTCGAAGTCCTAACAGGTATTGTATAGTTCTTTAACTGGACCGTACCGTACATACGCCTATCGGCTACACCACTTCTCCAAGTCTCAGCACACCCTTATAACAATCTACGCCCCATATCTTTCTATGTGTTGAGCCCATGGGCTAGCCCACCATTTAGTGGACAGATCCAATATTAATTAACGTACACATCAAAAATTAAAAAGCTTATAGAATCTCTCTTAAGCATATAAGCTTCTTTTACACACTCTCTTCCATTTAGGTGATGCTCTTAAATAGAGGTGAATATGGAGGGTTGCCCCCATTCCGCTGGCCCCGATACGGCCTCCGAAGCGCCGGAATGGGAATGAGGTGTCTCAAGAATCTCAACGACTTCAACCCTTGCACCCGAACTAGGCGCCTTGGATAACCGGTTTATCACTCTCTTTTTTTAACCGAACTAAAGTGATCAGTTTTTCAATATCTTAATCCGAAATTGGTTCATTATTAATGGTTAACCATTTAATATTTTTGGTTTTAACTCTTCAATATAATGGTTAACTAAAAGCTGTCATTAACTGTATTTTTTAATTATAACAATAAAAAATTAGACCCTTTTGTTTCATAATTACTTTAAAAAATTGCAAATTAACAAGTCAAATAACATAATTACATTAATAAATTGCAAATCAACAAATTAAAAACAAAAGTCTAATACTAGTTCATGAAGTGTAAAATTCAAAACCAACATTACACAAATAAATACTGCATATCTTCTCCATATTTCAAACTACAACACAGCAATAATATATATATATATATATATATTTCATACTAGTTTTAATCATCGATTTATGTTGGTTATAAACCGAAATCAAAACTAAAAAAAAAAATTAAAAACTTTAAACTCAAACCGATGGATCGACTAGCCATATATTTTGAATTGGTTTTCTAGTTTCGGTTTAATTTTTCAGTTTAATTGATTTTTTTGACACTCCTACTCTTAAAATTTTAACTCTTGTAACTAGGTTTCTTATTTCAATAGTTGGCTCTAAATCCGTCCATTTCTCATCCATGTAATGTTTGCATGGAATTTGATAGGAAAACTTGGACCAAGCCTATGTGGATGGGCTATACTTTGCATATAGATGAGGAAAAACAAGATTTTGGGTCAAAGTGGTTTTATCCTTTCGATAAATGTCACATTTGATACCTAAATTTTGCTAGTATGTGTTATTAGTTACTTGAAACTTTAAAGTATGAATTTACAATCTATAGATTTTTTAAGTTCATTTATAATATCTAAATGGGGTAGCTAAGTACATATAGTAAAATTCAGCAGCTAATTACAAAATTTAGTAAAGTTCAGATAATGCATTGTAAAAATAGATAAACTTTTAGGTACTAAAATAACGTTTTTTAACTTTAGATAATTGATTGTAAAATAAATAAAGTCTAGGTACCAAAGATCACAATCAAGCTTTTGCCTTCTTCCTGAAATTTTATGCGTAACCACCACCACCACTCCAACTTAAGATTAAGTAAGGAAATATGCGTCATTGGTTAACCTTTTCATTGAATAATTTTAAAGCCATTGGTCAAAGGTTATACCACTGAATAATTTGACACAACATGTGGATGTAAGTAAATCCATAAAAGGAATGGAAATCAAGAATCTCGTAATCAATGTTTTGAAAAGGGAAAAAAAAAACAGGTGAATTATAGCATTAGAAAACAATGCTAATCCATAAGCACAAGCATTTACTCTTTCACAATTACAAAAGACCCATAACAACACTTGGCAAGTTTAAGGTATTACCATTAAGCCAAAGCTTTTTATCTATATGGTTTTAAATAAATAAAAACCAAGCTTTTCAGGTTAAAAAGCAACATTAACTCGATGTTTATCTATAATTTTTTTTAATATGATTCTAACGTCTTACAAAATAAGTTTGAAAAAACTTAAATATGATTCATTATAAGTACATAAGTCATAATCAACCCACATCAATGGAGATATTCCATGCTTACAAACCATGAACCATCTAACATGGACGAGGCACCAAATTGTTTAGCCCATAATCCATCCCACAATTTCAATAGATAGATCCAATATTCAATCTAGCCTATATTTGTAAGGTTAGAATTCATTAATCAAGTTATTTTTTACCTTCATGCAATGTGTCTCATAATTTTACCTTCAATATAATTGATTCTCAGAACATCCATCTTAGGAGTTTTGTCTATTAAGCACAATTAACCTCAGAACTCGGATAAGCTCTAAACTATTATACCAAAAAGTGCCTCAATGTTTAAGTGTTTTTCACATAGTTACACTATTAAAAAGATATTGCAATTTCCTCCCTAAAAACACAATGCCCTTACTACATCATGTGTAAATGTATCATAGACAATCACTTACTAGTAGATGCATCATTTAAGAACAAATCAAGGCAATAGTTGGTAGGCCTATATCAATCAGATTTCAAACCAAAGAACAATTTATAAAGAGAGTAGAAAGTGTCCCCAAGGTGTGATTATTGATAGGTTCCAAAGATGACAAAAACTCTATGAAAGAAAAGGTGAAAAAAATCAACCAAATCACAACATAAAACACTAAAAAGGAAATTACAACCTCTCTCTTGCAATTGTGTATATATTGGTTACAAAAATGCTAACTTTTCAAACTTTTTATATGTTAATTAAGGACTATATATATGTGTGTGCGCGCACGCATATATATAGATTTTTTTATTCACACACACATTTAGATTTTTTTATTTTTCCTTCTGTTCTGGTTTACTGACTACAAGAAGATAACATAAGAAAATGCAAAACACCAAAAGACTTGTGATGAAAATAGTTTTCCATGAATTACAATAACAGTGTATAAAGGACAATAAGCATGATAAGTTCGGTGTCAATACTTGCCATGCAAGCATTTCGAAACCTAGACCTGGAACTCTTTATTTGAAACATTATGAAGTCTACAATAAAGCTTTTATTTTATTTTAAGTTTGCATGCACTTTATGCTCTTAAAACATCGAATGTAAAAGAAGTCATTCCCGCAAAACGAAAAGCCGTAGAAACACCATACAAAAAGCATTAAAATCAGACCTCCTTTAATTTATCCCATTTTTTCTGTGCTTGGTGAGAGATTTTTAGAATAATTTAGTACCATGTCTTTTAATATCCAATCTTACATTTTCACGTAATTACTAGAAACAAGAATAAACTGGTAACAGAAAATAAAAAATAGACAGCAAATATTATATACATACATACATATATATATATAAAGAATCAAAAACTCAGATAAAGTATAGTTACCAGTCATAACAAACAAGTACAGGTTAACGACAACCCTAAACAATAATAAAGAGACGGTACGCACAACGTCGGGAAAACTTGAAATGAAAACAAGCTAGACACGCTAAGCTTTTACAAGGATTCTCTATTTGGCTGCTCTTCTACACGGATTGAATAGATCAAGAATTTGACTTTCAACTGAATAGAAAAGCTTCTACCGGGAACATGAGGAACAGATAAAACGATAGTTTTCTTATTCCTTTTTGTTTAATTCAATAGGTATAAGAACTAAGCAACATCTCCTATTTAAAACTCCGTATCCCTCATATTTACCCCTCCAGTGACGTGTGATTCAAATATGATACAGCAACCTATACTCTCAACCACATCATTCTATACCACTGAATCGACTTGAAAAACCCGAGGTAAACTTCAAGCCGAATGTGTTCATTGCTATGGCACCTGTTACCTAAGAAAGATAGGGTTTACCATCCACCACATATGAAGAGACTGCAACTCAACTTTAGCTCATATTGGTTGGAGTTCTTGCTCTGGACTAGTTGAATCGACAGGCTTGTAGGCAGCGAGTGTCTGTTGTCTGCGTCTCCAGATGTACCATATACCAGAAGCTGATAATCCAATGACTAAAGCCACGATGGTTATTGATACAGCAGTCAGATAATGTTTCTGCCACCAAGTCCTGCAGTAATTTGTTGCAACTTAAACAAAGCCAACAGTCATACTGACAATGTAGCAAATGCAGATATGACATGGGTATGGATGACGTCGAGATTGGTTGATGCAAAAATAACCAGATTTTGAAAGATGCAATATCTATGGAGGTGTGCAATGTATTGTGAAAACTTTTATACAAACTTCACTATCGTCACATGATGGGACAAGAAAGTTAACAACTTCAACCTGGTTCTTATTCTTCAGAAACCTACATTCCTACTAATTCTGTGTATATAATCAATAAGTCTAGCTTAACTATCATTCGATGCTCAAAAATAAACAACCATCCAGGGGAAAAAGAGAAATGGGATCATTACCGCTTTACTGTAGGTTCGACATGCCACTCAATAAACTGATAGCTGCCAAAGGTTTCAGGAAGCCTCACACGATGTTCAGCAAGCCGTGCAATCAAGTCCTATGAGCAATTATTAACTCATTAGCAACAGTCTTCTAAAAGTTTTTTTTTTTTTTTTTGGGTAATTGGTCTTCTAAAATTAACTTCTCAAATTTTAGAAATAAATGCACACATACCTTTGCAGTAGAATTTGATATATAATCACTTGGTGATTCAGGAACTATGGCCCATCTCGTAAGAGTATTGTTTCCTTTGGGTATAAGACTCAGTAGTTGAACCTAAAAAGTTATACAAGATAAAGACTTCAAACTAGGATATTGTGTCATAAAGCAAGCACATGTTTAACAATTTAACAATATCAATCAGAAATTCATAAAAAAATAATTTTAAGCCCAAGGCAATAAAAAATTAACCCATCAACAATTCATTGAACCTGAGAAACATTGAGATCTAACTCATGGGCAATATATTTAGCAAGCTCGGTCTTGTGAGGTTTGAGATTCATATAGCTGATGTCCAAGGACATATTAAATGTAATCTGGCCAATTTGAAATCCTGCAGACCACAGAACAATCAGTAGAGTCAGCACATGCATTGATGGACGCATAAGCACAAAATACATTTTAAACTTAACAACAAATTGCAGATGCAACTTCAAGTAGCTAAATGATTCTAAAATTAGTATTGATGCCCACAGCATCTTCTTTTATTTCTTCTATTTTAACTCAGTGAATGGGCAAAGGGTAGGTTTGGGCACTATAGAGGAACAAAATGTTCAAGATATCTTTTCACAAAGAGAAAAATGCAAGAAGAAAAATCTTAAAGGCCTTTTCTAATAACTTTTTTACAAGGTCATTGCATTAGGCAGAAGATTCTATATAACATACTAAAGTCATTCAATTAGGATCTCTATGTGGTTCTTCTCTATTGATTCCTTTCCAGACAGCAGCAACAGTTGAATCCAATATTTTAACCTACGGTTTAGTCAAATATCCTCCACCACTACTAATGTCATCACATACTTGAAACATTATAACACTGAAAAAAAAAAAAAAAAAAAAAAAAAAAAAAAAAAAAAAACCATCATAAATAAGATGCCTCAAAAATTGAGCCACCATATCTAATTGCAGCTCATTCAAGCATGCGAATTGCAAACATCAAGGTCATCATTTCAAGAAGCCAGTTCAGGTCCTTCTTGATTAAAGTAAAGAAAAGAAGGTATTTAGATCATTTTAAACATTGCCTTAATCTATAGGCATGCACAAGTTATTAACATATGATGCTAGGACATTGCATCTTATTACAGATCTGAAAAGCGAGAACATCATCTTGCGCTGACTTTCCCAAGCAATTGTCTACAATCAAAGGTTTATTCTCAAAAATCCTCATAACTAAGAATCGCATATGCATCTGAAAATCAGAAAGCTTGGGAGGGAAAGGTCTATAGGAGCTGAAAAGAAGAACAGTGAAAAATCCAAGGGAAAAAAACATAGTTTTATAAGACAAGGACGAGAGAGAGAGAGAGAGAGAGAGAGAGAGGGAGCTTGTCATCCTGTTAGTACTGTATAAGATGCAAAAAAAGGAAGGCTGTTATAGTGGTTGATAAAGTTTTTTTCTGGTAAGTTATTAAATAGGTTTTGCAGTCAAATTCAGTTAAGGATGACAAGACCTCCTATGAGGGAAGAAGATAAGAGCAACTACTCTACCATTACTCTTTTTCCTAATAAAATCAAAGTTGTCAAAACAAACGACTTTGATATAACATGAATTTTTCTAAATCACATTAGCTCCTGAGAACTATTTTCAGCTTGCATTTTCCTTATCAAAAATACAGAACTTACAATGCAAAATAACTTAAAAAAAACTTAAATGGAAAAATTAATCTAGACCAGTAGATTTCAATCATGAATTCAACCTCAATAAATCTAGCAATTTATCAATTTGATCAGGATCATTTCAGCATTCACACAGTCCAAAGCAGATATGTTAACACAACTGAAATTCTAACAATTACAATTCAAAGACAGAATAGCAAGAAGAGACAGCATAGTGAAAAATAAATAAACAAACACCAAATAAGGGAAGATAGGAAAGCAATTTGAGTTAACTACCTGAAATGTTGTAATCTAATGGCTCTGCAGGGGCCTGTGAAGGTGAATGTGTAGCTGAATAAGTTTCATTTGAAGATGAAGGTAGTGGTGATGAAGCACTAGGCAGATGAAGTCTCTCCCATAACTCGGAACAATTTGTCTTCCAAAAACCAATCTTGGAATGTTCACGGTCATATGATACAAGTGTATTGCGAACAATAATCCCTGTAATGAAAATATGTCATAATGTCAGCAAAAAGAGCAACCAATACTTGACAGTAGCTTGCTTTGGGCACCTAACTCTCATGTTATCATAAAGATTAAAAATTAAAAAAGAAGGCATGAGTAAGGCATTATTCTAGGCATATTGTTCAATATACAAGAGTGACTTCTTTGGTCTTGATGAAGCAAAAATATTGCTAATACTTGCTACAATGCTACAGGCTAAGATGCTTGCAAAGTATTGCAAAATGCATTTCACTAACTTTATAGTTCTATGGTCTCCAGTTCATAGATTAAAAACCGCAGGACAAAGAACAAAGACTTGCCATTTTTCTTTTTTATTTTTTCTGCGATTTATAAAAAAGATGTCAGGATAAGGACAACCTAAATTAATAATTCAATATTAAATACCATATAGTGCACACAATACAAGAAACTTTCAGCTGGTTTAAAAGATTATAAAGGAAATAACAAATCTCCCTACGAACTTCTCAGTAGCATTTGACCATCAGATGCAGATGAATTTGCAATATGACAGACCTCCTAAAAGAGTTGTTGGATCCTTCCCATTTTGAAAAATTCCAAGACAGTATGCACCACGCACCTTTGCATGCTTCAGAGAAACAGAACCGAAAATCATTACAATCACCATTATAATGTAGAAAAACATGTAGACCTACTCCTTTTCAGGTCAATTATCCTTACTTTTAGAGAAATGAAAAACAAAAGGGCAAAGTAACATACCCTGAATAAATAGTTTTCAGGAGTAAGTGACACCTTTTGGTTAGTTCCAAATACCATTTCTACCGAAGGGAAAGTTTTTGAGAGATGAGAAATATCGCTACAGATAATACAGGGGACAGATTAGTAATTCAGAAATGATAAATAGGAACAGGATCATCCAGACAATAAATTAGTCTTTCAGCATGCCAAATACCTTCCAGCACCGGAAAAACATATGTCATTATAGTTGGGATCAGGACCACGGATCTGCTTCACAGACTTAACTTCTTTCATAATCTGCAAAAATACATACCACCAAATTATAATAACATTGGGTCAAAATGTCATATAGCCTTGAACATAAGGGGAGGAATAAAATATTAATGCCAACAATATAGAAATCACTAAAGCAAAAGGTTGCAACTCTTCGAAAAAGGACAAGCTCACAATGACCTAAGTGGAATGAGAAGGTAAGCACAATATGTAAAAGGAAAGATTAGAATAATGATAGAACAACTTTGCAGATAATTAGCAGTTTCATGAAATCAACTGATTCTAAAGTTACATCAGAGGGAAGATTGATTGAAGAAATTGCTACATGACATTGATGAAGCTCTTCAAGTGCATTAATAGTCTTGGCAAGCAATATTTTTAAAGGCCAAATCACAGTTACAAAGACAGCTGAGTCTTCATGAGGGAAAGAAAGAGCTGAGAACAACATCACTGAGTAAGGAAAGAAAAAGACCTACTTTCTGGAATCATCATAACTGAGGAAGACCAGAAGATAGATATACCATTTCTTAAAATAACAAAAAAGAGTTTAACAGCGTATGTTTGAGAAGAAATAAGTAAGGAGCGCAAGTCTTACAGCTTCCTTAAAAGCTAAAAAAGCAGGCTCAGGTAGGTATGCATATGTTGTGCCACTGTCTAGGACGGTTCCATGTTTGCCATCAAAAACCATTGGGTCTAGGGGCAGTTTCTTCCCAGCAACATGTATCTCCTTCAGATCAATATTGTAATATGGACTGTTACAACCCCGAAACTAGAGTAAATGTGTGAGATGCTTAAAGAAATTTTCCAGGCTGAATAAATATAAGGTGTCAAGAATTTAGAATTTACCTACGTCCAGCATCTGAATAAGCAAATACCATGCTGAGGGTGGAGAAATTCCACCAAGAACCATTGCACCCCTCCAATTTCCATTCCACCATAACATAACGAGAATGAGTCATTGATGGCACCTTTGTCAACAAGTTGGTCAACAATGCTAAGATCACCACGACCCAATCCCATTATGCCATCAGCATGCTGACTGTAGAGGTCACCTGTTTCAACATTCTCACAGCCAAAAACAGCACGCTGTGGTGAAAGTTCACTTAGGTTACCAAAGGATACCACATCTTCACCCAAGACACCACTGCTAGTACTCATTTCCGCATATTGTCTCTCGTAAACACACTGTTCTCTGTCATTATCACAGCTGCAGTCAGGGTTGCACTTAACAGGCTGATACGTGCTTGACAACTGAGGCTGAAACTTTGGGTCCTGGAAATATAACAGATCAAACTACATTAGAGTAAGGACTATCATCCAAGCATCAAGGCAATACAACAAGGATGAGCAACATCATTAAGCCCATATGCTTTTCCTACTTGCTTTGCTCCCTCGTCTATTACACGCTTCTGAGCTCGGAGTCAGCAGTACCATGAAGTTAGCTCCAACTTCACTTATTCCTCTGTACACGTGATTCAGATCTACGCATCTTCCCACTAACTAATAATCCTACCTCCTCTCTAGACTATAAGCTAAATAAAATAACTAGAATATTTGTGCTCAGCACAAACTTAGGAAACAGTGGAGCAGCTGTAACGAGAAGTCAAGCCCATCAGTAAACTAGGAAAATAATCTTTCCCTACACACTCTTCGTGCTAATTGTTGCAATTCATACTACTTACAAGAATGCTATCAATTCCCAAAAAAACAAAAACCCTAAACTTTTCAAAGATCTCAAGACAACAATCTATGTGTCAGACGTAAATTAGATTGTGTCACCAATATCAATTATCACAAATACCTCTAGCAGCTCATCTTCACATTCGGTATCGCACTCCTCAAAAAGAAATTCCATTTATCTCTTACGAAAGGCACCTCAACAAACATTTGAATCGTTCTCCTCGACTACGTGATGCACTTACGGACCAAAGTCTTTTTATAACTCAACTTCTATATTCTTTCAATATAAACCTATTGGGAAGCGATGTTACCTGATGATTTCCACATTGCTCACAGTTCGAGCAAGGCACATACGTCACCGTACTGCCGGTATCCACAATCAGGGCAAACATCTGCGGCGGTGTCCCGATCCAAAGCCGTGTTGTATAATACCTTCAAACACGAGTCGATTCAAAACCAAAACACATCAACACACAACAGAAATTTCCAAAGTTTACTCGATAAAGAATTATACAAATCTACTTATTAAAGAAATCTATAAGTTTTCAATCATTTATAACACATTTCAGATTCCTCCAGTCGGACTAACCCGTTGAGTAGGAGATCGTCGTAGAGAGACATTCGCGCAGCGTGCGGATCAGAGTTCTGCAGATGCCGGCGAGAGGAAGCAGCAGACATTCTGGATGCATTCGGAGGAGAGAGAAAGAGAGGGAGGATCATGGGGGGACGGGAATTAACGTTAGAGGGGAGAAGAAGGAAGTCCTCGTGCGCGGCTGAAGAGGTGAGGAGTTGGAGAAGACAGGTGGCGAAGGAAACGAAGAGAATGGCGCCGGTTTGAGGTGGGAGTGGTGGAGGAGCCATTCTGGTCGGCGCGTGTGGCGCGTGGTGGAGTGTGAAAATGTATTGGATGGATGGATACTGGTTTTATTTCTCTTCGTTTGGCTCTTCTCTCCTCTTCCAAGGTCCAAATCTAAAACAGGGAAGTGAGAGAAAGAGGGAGGCAGTGAATGAGACAGGTCAACGGTATGGCTATCGGATTGGAAGGCGCGCACGCACGAGCCAGTTGAAGGCATTTGAGTGGGATTCAAGCTGAATTTTCTTTCTATTTTTCAGTTTACTGCCAAAATCATGCTCTGGGATTTTTCACAATGGTTTTTTTTTTTTTCCTCTTCTTTTCACCAAACTTGAAAATTGTCCTAGGCACCGTTAGGTACGAATCCAAAATCAAATCAGAATAATCACCGCAGTTTTAAAATCAAAACTAAATTGCTTGGCTAGTTCTCAACCAGCTAAGGTATCGCTAATTTTTCGATTATCGAGCGGTTCTACAAACTAAAACCAAATGAAATCAGCGATTCTAACTAGTTCTATAAAATAATAATAATAATAATAATTAGATAAGATATTTAAAAAATTATATTAAATGTATGACTTATACTATTTCATATAAATAGTAAAATTTACTACATATTTATAATATTTATTATTTTATTATCAATAATATAAATAAATATAACTTAAAATTATATATAATTTAGTTTATATAAACTTCTTCCAAAAACAAAATTCATTCTTTACTAACATAAGATTATTTTTTGTATTGTAATCTTCTTATTATCCTCTACAGTATTTTGTAATATCATATTACTAACTATAATTGATATTAGTTGTGTTTGTATATAAATATTTATGTATTCTAAAAAAAAAATTTTGGATAAATAATTTAACATTTTCGGATCCAATAATTAATTATTTTGAGTTTAAAATTTATTTTATTAAAATATAATATTCAATTTTTTTAATGAAAAAAAGGTTTTGCGATTCCAAAATTGGATCCGGAAACCAAGGTTCCATAGAACCGAACCGAAATAGTGGGAGACGGTTTCTGTACCATTTTCTCATTTCCAAGACCCGAAACCAGCAATTCTAGTTTCACGGTGCAGGAACCATGCCAATCTTTACTTAAAAAGGCTGAATCCTTAAGGAAAATCCAAACAACCTTACTTTCATCACAATGCACATTGATTTTCAATAAATTAATAAATAAATTCAAGAAAAGACTTATGCTCAGCTTAAAACAAAAATTAACTTTTTTTAATAGTTAAATATAAATCATGAGCCTCCTAGGTCCAATCCAATTTGTTACTTGTTTGGTTCAATCTATTCAACTCAAGCTCAACCCACTCCAGCTCAAATCTAATAAGATTCATGATTTCCTTAGCTCAAGAAACCAACTTGCCAAGCACTACGGCCAAGTAAGCCCCAAACCAAGGCCACTTGGCACATTACTCCCAATTGTTGACTAGTCCCACATGCAAGCATGACTAAGGCCAAATGTGGTTAACAACACTATCTTGCATTCCCAATAATCGTTGCAAACCATCCACAATCTCATGATCCCAAAATACCCATATATGTCTTTGTTTTGCACCACTAGGAAGGTAATGACACTTTAATATCACTATATTATCTTTACTTTTGCATCTTTAGGTACGAAAGTAACTTAAGTATTGGAATAACTGCATCAAGCAACTCCTAGCACACCACTAATCATATTCTATTTTGTAGGTCCAACATATAAGTCCAAGCCTAAAGATCATTTTCACCTCTATCGATTTTAAACAAACGACTTTTGGCATCCTCTATGAGAAACTAACTCTTGGAGTAGTTTCTTGATTTTTTTATTTCCTTTTTTTTTTTATTAACATTACCTCAAGATTAACAAAGTATTTCAATAGTCATGTACCCATGTTCAAAGGTTAAGAAGCTAATCTAGGATCTTGATCCTTGGAATAATTTAGACTTCGTCTCGAGTCCCCTAATTCTCAAGAGCCTACAAATTCCCAAGCGGTGGTTTAGAGACTGAGTGTTAAAATTTGTATATTTTCTTTTACTAAATCCTTATCTAACCACTATCTCCAAAAGGTAAGCGCACTTATCAGTGTAGCATAGTAGAAAGATCTAGATCGTAGTCCATGGGACAGTTGATGATTACTTGTACTCACTCTTTTCCCATTATTCAGTTTATCAAAAATAGAGGGAAATTTATCTAACTAAAGATCTACTAAGCTAAGCCTAAACTGACAAGTTTTGCAGCAAGCATAAAAGAATTAGGATAAATCAATTCACTAGGGTACTTAAGTCATGTTTCACTTGAGGTCTATTCATGTAACTCAAGAAATTCTTAGTAAATGTTGTGTTGAATTCTTGAACTATTGGATTCACTAATGCAAGTTAATGTCTCTCTCACAGTCAAAAACTCTAGATCTAGATTATACCACTAGAATCTCTTTAGAAGCTATTAGCGACCTAGATCCACAAAAAGATCAAGAATCATTTGAAAAAAAACCCATTTTAAAATCAAGTAACAAAAGGTTTCACCACTTCTATCTCTAGACAGTTATGAGCAACCTCATCAATAGACTAGATCTATTCATTAAAATGATCTCTCGATCTATTTTAACAAAATTAGACATAAGCCTATATTGTGCACTATACAAATTCAAAATCTATTAAGCTCAAACTATTAAATTCAATAAATCAACACTAGTTCAATTTAATCACAGCAAAGTTACATGAAATTAACCTAAAGATCCACAAGACCTAAGCTAAATCAACTACTCCTTCATGGATGTAACTGTACGAATCAATAGTTCAAAGAAGTAATTGAAAAGCATGACGAGATAGAGCAATAAAACCGTAATCCTTAGTGAATTGAAACAATGAAGCTCAAAAGCCGCTATGAAATCCTAAAAATTTATAGAAGTCTACAAAACCCTCTCTAAATTTCTCTCTCTATACAAAAGGAATATTTTTCTAATTTTTTAAAACCTATTTCGCACTCCTTCTCTGTAAGGTTTTGTGAAAAGCAAGTATTTATAATACAAAAATGCTAACATGGCATATTTGTTATAACAAACTTTGTCGTTTTCGTTATGCGCTTTACAGGGCTACATGTGGCTTAACAAAGGCCAAATTGCAGGGTGAATCACGACCATGAGTTTTAGTCGTGGTGGAAGCTATGTAAAATTCAACTGAAGCATGGTTTGTCTAAGTTTAAACAGTAGGCTAAATTGCAGCCTCAGTTGATGGACGTGATTGGCTCTATTTTCGTTCTTCTTTGCTCTCAATTGCAAATGTAGGGATCACAGTTGATCCTTCCTTGTTGTTTTTGCTCCAATTCTTGATTAAATAACTTTGTTTCTTCCTTTAGTGCTCAATGGAGCTGAAAAATAACAAATGAACAATAATGGCCTAGATCTATGGGAATATAATACAAAAGTTAATCAGATTAAGCACAAATTTCCATGATTTGAATAGAGTGAAATTCACTTATCAAACTCCCCCATACTTAAGTTTCTACTTGTCCTCAAGCAAATACTCATTAAAATAGGACAAGAACAAGAGTAAAACTTATAAAGATAGGAAAACAAATCATTAATGGTAGTTAACAAATTTCACTTCAAAAATTTCATCTTCTTTTAGCTCACTTGTCTTTTTTTCAACCATCTAACAACCTTAGTAATTGTCGCATACCCCACTCAATCTTATTATGACATGTGCAAAGGTTACTATTGCTAGAATTACCAAGTTAATCTAGATAAGTTAGCCTTTACCCTTATTGTTCAAATCAAATCTTGAAGTTAAAATTGAATCAAAGATCAAACAAAGTAAAGAGAGAGTTAGCCAACTTCATCCACTTACCATAGAAGTATAAACTTATTCACTTACCCCTTTAAGTAATCACATCCCAAAGAGAAAAGCATATACATTAACTCAAAACCTGAATTTTCTTTCCCTATTTTTAGAGCTTTAAAGGGAAAGTTTTTGCCTTCTTTTTTTTTTTTTTTCCTCTAAAGGGATTTTTGGCCTTATCTTTTCACTTTATTTCCTTAAGAGGGAGGGAATTTTCTCCCTATCTTTTCATATGCCTCCTTGAGATTTTTTTTTTAATTTTTAATGCAATGGAAATCATCAAGTTAAATATCTCATTTGAACTTTCAACAAAAGGTTAGAAAGTTCATCAAAGCTTATGAAAAGAAGAAAATATTAGTTAGTAAGTTTATAATTTAACCAATTAACCTTACTAAGGACCATACATCAATAAGAACTCTAACAGCCCATTTACTTAGAGGAATGGAATATAGAGGGGATAAAAAAGTTATTTCTTGAAATGGTATTACCAGTAATAAACTAAGAATCATGTATTACCTTATTTACTTCGTCTAGGGTTTTATTATCAAAATATATTCCATTGTTTACTTTAATTTATTGATTATAGTATTAAGCTAGGAATAAAATTAAAATTACCATTATACACTTATTTGGATAAAAAAAGTAAGAAGCTATATAAATATACTCATAACCCATGCCCATAGTCACACATATATGCTATTCATAACAAATATATTGTATATTATGCATGCACATATATATAACATATAACTTATAAAATGTAATATATATGTATATATAACTTATACATATAATTTATATTTTTTATCAATGCCCTATTTAGTTCTCATTTATACAATATTTATAATCTCTAGATTATTAACTTATATATTTTTTGACATTTATATATATGTATATAAATAATAACTTATAAATAAAGATGATATATTATATAACTTATATATGTGAGTTACATATTTTGGCAATATCTTATTTACTTGTAATATATATTACATATATAATACATAGTATTTATATTTAAATCTCTTATATATATTTGTACTTTTTACATATTTATATACGACCGATATATCATGTAGCTTGTATATATAACCTATTACTTATAACTTATAAATCATATATATGAACTATTACTTATAACTTAAACTTATGAAACATAGCTTATATATAATATATATAACTTGTAACTTATATAATATAAAACATATATAACTTATATATACATGTTATAAGTTATAAGTTATAAATATTTATATATAATCTAACTTATAAAATGTAACTTATACATACAACTTATAACTTATATACAAACTATGTATTTTATTAATATACTATTCATTTGTCATATACATAACATATATAATACATAGCTAATATATTCATAATCTCCAGATTATTTATTTATATTTTTAGATCGAATAATATATATAACTAACCACTTATATGTATAATTAATATATTATATAACATATGTATAACTTATAACTCATAACTTATATATTAATGAAAATTATATATATAATATTACTTATAACTTATCTACATGAAATATAGCTTAATATATGTAACTTTTATATATTACATATATGCAAGTTATGAATTGTAACTTATATATATTATTCAACTCATAAAATATAACCTATGTGTATAACTTATAACTTATATATATTTTATCAATACTTTATTTTTTCCATTTATACAATATTCATAATCATTAGATTATGTACTTATTTTTTTTAGGTATTTAATATATACATGTATATAAGTCATAGATTATAAATAAAAATTGTATTGTATAATTTAAAATTATATGTATAACTTATATATAGATAACCCTTATGTATAACTTATAACTTACATATATTAATTACAGCTAATATATATAACTTGTACCTTATAAAACACAAAACATATATAACTTATATACATAAAATATAATTTATATTTATAACTTATAAATTATATATACAACTTACATATTTTATCAATATCCCATTTACTTATTCTATATATATATATATATATAACATATATAATACATATCATTTATATTTAAAATCTCTATATTATATATTTATATTGTTTTTTATATCTTATCTATACAATTGATATACTATATAACTTATTTCTTATAACTTATATATAGCTATCACTTATAACTTATTCATATGAAATATAGCTTAACTTACATGTATAACTTAAGATATATAACTTATGCATTTCACCAATACAGTATTCATTTGTAATATATATAACATTATAATACATATATAGCTCATTTATTCATAATCTAATCATTATTCTATTATTTTGTTTATCCATTTGGATTATCTACACTTGATTGTTGGAATAGTTGCACCAAACGCTTTAGTGGTGCCTACTAACCTATTATTATTTTGTAGGCCCATGAATCCAGAGGTCTAAATCCATTGGTCTCCACTGGAAAAAAAACAAAGCACCAATATTTTGGAATTGTCTAGGAGGGTTTTGTGTAGTGTTTTGGTATATTTGTCAATGATAGAATTTACTAGGGGTAAAATGATAACAGCTTTTGAATTTTGATTCCTATTGGAAATGGAATAGAAAGGTAATAAAAAAAAACCATATAGGATAGGTGGTTTCTTTTTATTCCCTTTGCACAAGGAATGGAAATATTACTTATAACAAATATGCCAAATTCATTTGTGCCACTAAATAAGTTAATAAATTGATTCATAGGAATGATTATTCTATTCCTCCTCTATGACCTATAAGTAACAAACAACTCTTAAACTGTACAACCACTCCCATAATTTCCATAAATTAAAGTCCATCGTAATAAAGACAAAAGCAAGTACCTTTACTTTAAATTTTGGTAATTTAGTATTTAAATCATATTTTACAATTTAGTATTCTTACTTCAAAACATTGTTCAAATTAAT
Organism: Combretum micranthum; assembly: GCA_024138025.1. Lineage (NCBI taxonomy): Eukaryota > Viridiplantae > Streptophyta > Magnoliopsida > Myrtales > Combretaceae > Combretum > Combretum micranthum. The sequence continues at coordinate 115,929 of JAMXBD010002420.1, forward strand.
GTTTCCACACTATGCAATTTAGTGCTCTTACTTTAAAACAAAATTTGTTTCTTTGTCTCTAAGATACTATAGCTGACAATTTGTGTTATTGTGTCGTATTCCATGTTCGTGTCTAAACTAGTTTATGTTTGAAAGACCTTAACTCGAGACCCGACCCACTTATTAATCATGTATGAAAACCTAAACTCATAATTGGACCTATTTATACCATGTCTCGTGTCTCATGTCAACCTGCTTATTGATTAATAAGAAAGATTTAGTACTGTTTATAAAGATGATATATTACTCATATATAATTAAAGGGAAGAGATTATACTATGTAATTTAATACGTTGTTAAATAAGCATTACATTAGTAGATAATTATTGATGGTAAAAGAAAATCGGACCTATATTTTTAACTAACAAATATATTGTCCTATCATTATAACTAACAAACACAACATGATTAAAACCTACAATATAAGAAGCATAACATATTAAAATACTAAATCATATTAAAACACAACATGCTAGGTGTTATTCATATTGTATATTATTTGTTATACATATGTATTATATATAATATTTACAAAATATATGGCCTTTATATTATATACTAATATAAATTTATATAATATGTTATATATGATTTTTATATTATGTTTTGAGCACATACGTATAATATATTCAATTTATGTAACAAATAAATATAATATATATTATATTTATAATTGTAGATTTTATATACGTAAGAATATGTTATATACATAACCATATATATTATAAATATCTATTATATTTGTTATGTGATATACATATATATATAAAGATTATGATATATGTTACACATAATTTTTATTTTATTGTAAATTTAAGTCATATATATATATATATTATATTAATTACAAATTATAAATGTTATATATAAAATATATAGTTTCATCATGTACGTATATAATTTACACATCAATACTAGCATATTCATTTTGTGTAACAAATGAATTATAACATATATATGCATATGTGTGGTGAGCTTACTGTAGCTAGTCGATCAAGTGCGATAAACGTGGCGTTGAATTGAGAGATATCCTAAACTGATGACACATGTAGGATGTTACAAAGAGAGGCATGGAAGGAAGAATAGACAAATCCAGTTTCTTGAGTACGCGAGTATGACAGAAGATCAAAATTAGATAGATTCAATCGTTCTTCACTCATTGTTCGTGAAGTAGTTACTTTGATTATTTTTGGAGTTATTTCAATAGAGTTTTCACGTTACTCTTGATCTTAGTAATGTGTTAAATTCTAACCTGAATGGCTGAATGAGAAGAGCATCCTCGTATTTATAGATATTGGAAACTGATGTTAGCATTTGGATCATTCTTAAGGATCTTACGGCTAAAATTAAAGCCTTCTTTTCTTTAGTAATAGGCTAGGCTTGCAAATGGGTTTGGAAAGAGTTTAATGGCTTTTATAATAAAAAAGAAGCCTATTATTTATTTAAAATAGTATTTTTCAATATAAAAGGGTTTAAGACTTAGTTTTGTCAAATAAAGCTCAAATTAACCTAGGAAGATTTTTTTTAGTTTACCTTTCACGTACGAGAAAATCGAATTAAGCCGAGAGCGAAATGAACCGGTCCAATGATCCCTGTTTCAAGCCTACTAAGCCAAATCTTCTTACGATATCCTTTATTGGATTCGGTCTCTTAGGCCTTGTCAATAGCTCAGAATACAAGCTTCCAGCATTAAGTTGGGTCAAAAGCCGAATTATCAAAATGACCCTCTACAGCATATATAACATGTAAATTATGTATTTATAACATGTAGATAGTACATATGTGTAGATAAGCTTATATATATAGACACATATATATTAAGTTATACATATTTAAGCGATATACATTAAATGTAATTCATACTTTATATGCACTCTATAAGTTACATATATTATATACAATCTACCTATTTTATAAATGTTTCGTATGCAATTTCTATTTTAATATATTTATTTTTATATAATACGTTATATGCATAATCTTTACATTACATATAGATTATGTATTTATAATCTATAAATTTAATATATGTGTGTCATATCAATACATAAAATTGTTATAAATATTTGATTTACAAACTATATGATGTATATGTTGTGTATATATATGCTATATGTGTAGCAAATAAATCAACTATTATTGATGCATAAATTATGCATATATTGTTTGTTTGATAAGATCTATATTATATATATTATATGTGCGTTCCATATATAATTTATTTCATACATGGATAGTTTTGTTATTTGATAAGTTAGTTAGAGTTAGTAATATTATGCTTTAATAAAATACGAATACAAAACATTAATAATATATTTTAACGGGTTCGTAGGTTTGTAAACGCGTTTAGGTCATAAACTCAAACCTGGACACGTTTAAATTCGTATCATTTTTAGGTTTGACCTGTTCATTAATCGTGTTAACTTTTTCTTATCCAAACCCTTTTATAATAGTGTCGTGTCATGTTTGGATTCATGGGTCGTGTCCTAAATTGCCAGCACTAAGGTATTAAACCGAATTTTATTTCAAAGTAAAAGTACTAAATTGTAAAAAGTAAAATTTCAAATACTAAGTTATTAAAAATATGAAAGTAAATACACTTGTATTATAATTATCTAAAATTTTAAAGCACATATTTGGCCCAAGACTTCATAATGAGGGTATTATTTCATTGGTGGCCCAAATCACTATTTTTTCCACTTCTAGAAAGGAAACAACCTCAACTTCCTATGGAGGTTAGTTTAAGGTGCGTGTATATATATATATATATATATATATATATATTCATAAGCTTGCTTTTCAATATTAGATAGAACTTTCACCTTTGTGCGAAACCTTTCGCGCTCAACATGCGAGGTGGGTACATTGGGGTCATCGGGGATGCGTGTTTTTGGCAACAGAGGCTGAAGCCAGCACGTTTTTCACGTCGTCGATTCGGGTCATTTTCGCCTTCAGGCTTCAACACAAGGAAGGGAGGTAGCCATCTAGTCATTCCTTATAAACTGGCGTTCATTAATTGCATTCTCTTTCGTCTAGAAATGAATATACTATTAGTTTAATTGGTTACTAGTAATTTAATTTCAATACACTATAAAGTATTTATACTTTAACTGCTAAAAATTTCATTTATTACAAATTAATATCTATATTTTCATTTTGATTGTAATTTAGTATTTAGTTAGCAATTTAATATTCAAATTTTTATTAAATTGCAACCAACCATATTAAAAGTACATAAGGCCATAAACAAATCGAGATAAAATAACAAAATATTGAGATCAACTTTACTTTGTTCAAGTTTAGAATTTCATCCTTGTACTCGAATTAAGTGGCACTAAACAAATTATAACTGGTCTACTTTAAAATTGTCTGAGTTCTATTTGTTTAAAGTAGATGCTTTTTTTTTATATAAATTCAAATAATATATCTAAACTCGATTTAAATTTTATTAATTCAAACTTGATTAGACTCATTGGCTAACTAAAATAAGAGAGTTACACATACATAAAAAGCGTGAAGAGTTATCTTGCTTTAGTTTATATCATATAAGCTAAGCTCATTTAATATTTATACAAGTAGATGATGTTCAAATCAAGAGATTTTGTGAAGCCAATATATTCGAAGAACTTCAAACCTAATGAAAGCATTGTGTTTGCTAAAAACTTAATTAATTAATTAATTAAAGCATTGTGATATAGAAGAGACTTCAAAATGGAGTCCTTATTCGTCTTCGTTGTCAAACTCCTTTTATTGCAATAAGTTGCTCAAAGAGGCAATGTTGATACATCTACTGACAAGATAAATGACAAAGGCAAGGTACGCTGTTGTCAAAGCGCAAACAACAATACCAAACACGATTCCAGTTACTTCACCGATGAGGAAGACTACCAAAAGATAGCCATTGATCAACATGACCAAGACAGCAACAAGCCAGGAAACCGTCTGCATTACAAAGAAACCGTCAAACATACAGCTTCATCACATAGGAACCTTTTAACTTCATGTGGTTCGCAGGATTAATCATAGTACTGAAAGAACAATTATCATGTCACTGTTTCTTCCTACAAAGAGCATCTCAGTTGTTTCGCAAGTTCTCTACTTAGCTGTATTAGATCAACAAAGAAATGCCATGCCGAGCATAGGGTTTAAGGCGGGTGATTTCTTTTACTCGGATAGTCATTATCATTGCATACCTTAAGAAAAGGGCCAATTGTGAAAGGCCCCATGATGTGCTCCTTGGACACCAAATACAAAAGCGGAATGAGCGCGAAAGGGATCTGAACCGACTGGAGCACGTTGAGCCATTCGTTTAACACATCCAAAGCATTCTCCGAGGTATCAAAAACCAAAGCAACAATTATTGTCGGGACAATGGCACAACTCCTTGTAATCAATGCCCTCACCCATTTCTTCAACCGCAAATTAAGGAAACCTTCCATTATGAACTGTCCTGCGTAGGTTCCTGTCATGGTACTACTCTGCCCTGATGCTAATAAGCCAATACCCCATATATACAGTAGGGGAAATAAACCTCCCCCATATTTTTCCTGAAGATAGTCGCCCGCGTTAAGAAGGCCAATGTTATCAGCTCCCGCGGTACCATAAAAGCCCTTTGCAAACACGGCTGTGACAAGCAGATTGATGACAAAGGAAAGTGCCAGAGCAGCTGTAGACTCTATGGAGTAGTAATTTAAGGCCTCTTGAACGCGGCCTCTATGCGCGGTATCGATGTCTCTTGACTGAACAAGAGCAGAGTGCAAGTATATATTGTGGGGCATGATGATGCAGCCCAAGACCGCCACAGCTTGCCGTATGGTTTTGGAGCTAAGCTTTGGAACCAATATTCCTGGAAAGTGAGATTTTGACCTATTACTTTGCATCTGTTTTGCAGCATATTGAAAGATCATGATGTAAGCGAAATGGTTTTTATGGAATAAGATATACCCAAAAGGAGTTCTATTCCATTTGGTTTTGTTTCACCAAACATCCAAGCAAAAGAGAGTGCCATTGTTGCAATAAGTACAGCAAAAAGGAGCTCCAGTTTCCTTATTCCATAGTTCTCTAGAAACAAAAAGATAAAGCTGCAATAGTATATGTAAATTTGGATTATGATACATTTGTTGGTAATAGAATGTTGAAGATTAACAAATACCTCCCAAAAAAAAAAAAAAAAAAAAAATTAATGGATATAGGAAAGGTCAAAATCAAGGAATAATAAAATTTGAAATTGATTGTAGGATGCAAAATGCCATAATTGGAATTGACGGGGACCTAAAAAAATGACATTATCAGTGTTTCCAATTTATTTAAAAGAAAAACTTAACATGCGTCTTAGGAACACATTTGTTGATATATTGACTTGGAAAACTAACGTTTTCATATACTTCTAAGCTAAGTAACCAATATAGAAAACGTGGCATAATTTAAAATTTCAAGCAATCAGATGTTGGTATATTTGATACCAAGGTTCCATTAATTGATTGTACGTGGCATTTTATTAATTTTTTTTAACGTAGCAAAGTTATATTTTAATTTATATTTTTGTTATAATTAATTTTATTTTTTAATAATTAATATTATTTTACTTTTTAAAATAGTTTTAAATTCATTTGTTAGCCCAAGCTCATCCATATTAGCTAATAGAGCAAACCCATTATTTCTTCATGGGTTTTTCTTCTTCAATGTGAGTTTGCTCTAATTTTATGTTATATGCAAGTTCATTTCTCAAAATTTTTTCCACGTGGAACTAAATACAAACCAAAAAAATTCATTGACTCGTTGGTCTTTTCTTCTCTCCATCTTTTTGCTAATGAAGTTGTCCAAGACTATTTCAGGCTTATGCACACAAATCTAATTTGCATAGGATCGATTTAGACAAAAGTAAGAAACAGAGTTCACTCAAATTAATTGAAGTGAGTATCGGCAAATCGATCCTATCCAACCAAACAGAGACTCGTTGGGGGTTTGGTTATTTTAGCATGGGTATTGATTTTTGGTCGTATAAGTTGTTGAGGGTGACAGTGTCTGTGGGTTTGTGTCTGGCGATAGTTTAATTTGATTTGGTTATAGGAATTGTTTGGTTGAAGGTGACTATTTAATTTTTATTTCACTAATGCAAATATCTTTGGTAAGTTGATGTTTTAGTTTCAAAATGAAAGGACAAGAGGAAAAAATGGTTGTCTTTTAAGAACTGGAGCTTAAAAGCTCCATCAATGACGTTAAACTAATTAAGGAAGACGATGCGTGCCCAAACCCTCTTCCATATTAATGAAACATGGACATGCACGGAGTGTATGTGGAAGAGAGGCAGACAGAAGAGAGAGAAGTCATGAGCGAGAGAACTTCAATGTGTGATGGGCACTATTGGATACTCCTACATTACTAAAACTTAAGTAACTTGTCTTCTTTATAAGTAGCAATTTGACCAAACATCATTGCAATTATAATATCAAAGCATGGGCCCGTAAGAATACTAGTAGGTCATGGGCTTTGCTAGAAAAACGTTACTAGGCTAAATGGAATTTTTAATATTGTTTCAAAAAATATAATAATATTATAAATAAGATAAAATTAATTATAATGAAAATATAAATTAAAATATAACTTTGGCATGTCAAAAAAAAGATAAAAAAATTTAATAAGATGCTATATCAGATGACATGTGTCACATTGTGAATGATCCATGACAAAATTGAGATACCAAATTCGATATTAACCCTTAAATCGATAGGCTAAGGAAAACATAGAAACTTTTAATTTTTTTTTTTAAAACTCATAATAAATTTTACTAAAAAGCAAGTAAAACTTCTCTTTTTTTTCTTTTCTTTTTTTGTCGAAAAATAATTTTTCATTTTTAAATGGTAAAATAGTGAGACAATTATTGCATCATGTCACATACTTTCTACTTTTACAGAAGTCACAAATCTACTGTAAAATCTTATACACAAAGTGGTAGGTATGATTATTTATAGTAGGTCATTTCAAAAGTGAGATTAAAAAGTAATAGGTCAGCTTCATTATGGTAGGTTTATTTATTAAGTTACTTGATTAAATAAGTTAATTGGAAAAAGAAAACTGTATTATTGTATTCATAACATTATCAGCCAAAAAAAAGAAATCATAATAATAGCCATTGGACCCACCATGCTAAAATTCAATACTTCTCGCACCTGCTTTACATCTTCTCACACGATCCAAAACATACGTGCCAAGTCAGTGGAGTGGAAAGTTTTACCCTGTGTTTGGGCACGGTGGAAAGTGGAAGAAGCTAGAGGAAAGTAAAGGAAGATGAAAGAAAGCAATGGAAAATTAATGTTTGGAAAATAACGGAAATCAAATAAAAAGGCTGGAAATAGGATAAAAGAAGTGGAAAATTGGGCTCACCCTTTTCTCTCTAAATTTGGGGAGAAAGCTATAGAAACTATAAATAGTGGCGTGAAATTTTTGTTTTCTTCCCTGTAATTAAAAATTTAAAATTTGATGAAAATATAATTGTATCAATTATTAGTTTCATTACTCTTCTTTTTTTTTTCATTTTCTGTATAAATTACTAAATATAAAATAAATATTTTATTTATTTTCATTTTCACACTTTTCCTTCCATCCATTTCCATTCATTTCCAGATTTAAAAAGTTCCCTAACACATCATATACAACTCTTCAGTGACGTTACGTAACTGAACGTAAGTTTAAAATCAATCTTATCCCCTGGAAATGGTCTTTTAGATCGACACAAGGGTTTGTATTATATTTAAAACTGTACAACTTGAACATATCTGTTACTTAGAACTTTGCTCAGAGAACAGCCACATTGCCACATAAAAATTAACTTTTTCCCCTTTTTTCCATATTTAAAAAAATCATAAAAATTTCGTATAAATTGATTTTTAACAATCTCTTACCAAATAAGCTAAAGTGAGAAGAATCTCATAAAGACAGTAGTAATTTAATTACTTTATCTTAAAAAATATATAATTATATTATGAAATTATTTATTTAAAAAAAAAAAGAGAATAGAATTACCAATCAGCTGCAGTAATAGTGACACCTGACCAAAGAGGCAGTGCTCCATTACTCAAAATCTTAATAGCAATAGCACTCCCTATGACTTCCTGAATGTCCGCCCCAACAAGTGCGACCTCTGTCATCAACCACAGAGCTATTCCAGCCCACCTTGGATATTCCTCCCTACACAGCTCAGCTAAATGCCTCCCCGTCGCAACCCCAAGCCGGGCCGCAAGCAGCTGTACCAGCAGTCCCATGGCTGTGGCCCAAAGTAAGAGCCACAGCAATGAGTAACCGGCCGTTGCCCCTGCTTGGAGATCGGCCTCTAAATTGCCCGGGTCCAGGAACGCTATGCTCATCAGGAACCCAGGTCCTGTGAACAGCCACAGCTTCTTCCATGAGAAGGGTGGTGCTCGTGTCGTGTCGTGTTCGGATTCGGATTCGTCTACCGAGACTATGTGGATTTTTTGGGAGGGGTCGTAGGCTGTTTCAATGTCTGAGGCGTTTAAGAGGGGTTGCTGCTGCTGCTGCTGCTGGTGGCAGTCGGGGTCTTGGGGTGGCATCTTGGTTTGTTTCGATGTGTGGAAGTGAGTGCAGGGAGGGAGTTTTTGGCGGCTGTTTTGGGGGCCGTGGCGACAAGATAAACTGACTTTTTGTATCTCATTTTATTACAATGGAGTATCGGCACGTAATGGAAATATTGACTAAATAAGCCTCTAAACTCTTATTAAATTTATCGAGTACATTAAACATCTTTTTTTATTATTTTAAAATGAAGGCCAAATTTCTGTCCCATTATAATGAAAAAAAAACATTTAAAAAAAAAAAGCTTCTTACCAAATAGTACGAAACCAATACTTTTAAAGGATTAATATGTTCGGAGGATTGTTAATTCAATATGACTGCTTAATAGGTCAATTTATATATTTTTAGTTTGTCTTATTTTTCAATTGTGTTCGGTGTTATTGGTCAATTCCTTTAGTCGTGGTTTTTCAAATGAAAGCTACCATTTCAAATTCAACTTATTTGTTGTCAAAATTAAAAAAAAAAAAAAAGAAAAGAAAAGAAAGGAAAAACATGTCGATCAAATTTAAGGAGGGTGGTTGGGGCATTAAAGACGACGTTTATACCAATTTGATATTGTGGACCATTGTTTTTGGTGGTTATTATATACTAATGATATTTTCGACAGGGTCGTAGTCGTTTTTTGAGAAAAGGGGACCTTAACAGCATTTTCATCATTTTGTACATTGCCTTGGTTCGTCGATACGACAGACAACAACTAGTCAACTACCAGTCTTTATCACAGTCACAGGTCCCTCGTCTCATTAATTCTATTTCTCTGTTTCCGCTTCCATTGTGCTGTGTTTTTGTCTATGTTGCTTTGAATAATTTGGTAAGGAGAAACAAAAAAATGGAATTATTTGGTATTTCCAAGGAATATTATTCATAATCTTGTACCCAATTTCGGGCCTATTTGTTTTGTCATATTTTATCATTTTGGTATAATACTTTTATTGTTTTCAAACGTATGTTTGTCAAAAACAAATACTGATGAAAAACTGATTGTTTTACTCATAAACAGGCCAAACAAATGCGATACAAATATGATACCGATAAGTTACAGATGCAAATTTGATACAGATACGATACAAATAAAAATTCGATAATCCAAATAACCTCGAATGAAAACCAAATTTCAAAAGTGGAGGCCACTTTTCAATTCCAAATCTTACATTACAATTTTTCTCTATCTGTTATGATAACTTGAAAGGGAAAAAGAAGAATAAAAAAAAATGACTAATCTTAATTTAGTTTGGGATTTTAACTTCTGACAAATTCGTAGATAGAATCTTAATGCAGGGAAGATTAAGAATATCAATAAGATGGATTAAGTACAACTTCCTAAAACTTTGAGTGTGAAGTTGGAGCCTTGATGGATATAGATAGAGGTGGGTATCTGTAACCGCTCTTGTGTAGTGAAGCAAACTCGGCCCGTAACTTTTCAAGACCATGTGACTATAAGATCTTTTCTTAGTTGTTCTTTTCCTTCTCTGAGCTAAGGATTTTCTCTCATTTCATTATCCTTTTTTACTTGTTTTGTAGTTACACAAACAAATATAACTTGAGCCCTTAAGATATCGTCTTTTTTCTCTATCAATCTCATATGATTTTCGTAAGTTGACTCATCAAAAACTCTAAGTCCATCCATTTCAAGCAAGAGGCCTAGGTCCATTGCTCTGTTTGGTCATCACTTGTTTGAAACATTGGAGTGCTATGTAGCCTTTCGTAGAAAGTTTCCAATGGGATTATAGGCACCTTTTTTTTTAGTAAATAATGTCAAAAATAGTACCTGAACTTTTACAAAAAGTTTAATTAGATACTAAAAGTTTAGACTTGAACAATTTGACACATGAATAAAGTTTTCGTAAACTTTTTTCATACTGAAGTTTGGTTTTGATAATCTTGGTACCTGAATAAAGTTTTCGTATATTTTTTTCGTATCTGATTGAACTTGCTTCAAGTATAAAAAAAGTCCATGAAAATTTTGTTTAAGTACAAAAATTATTAAAACCAAATGAAATATTTTGCAAAAGTTTAGGTATCATTTTTATCATTAACCATTTTTTTATTAAGCTTAAAATATATAAATAGAAATATTTATGTATGTTAATATATGATGAAAATAAAATACCTTATTAAATAAAAAAACCCACATTATGATGCTTTAGGAAATAAAAAATTACATGAATATTTAATTTCATAAAACTTATCAAAATTGTTCGGGTTTAATATAATATGATTTTTATTATATATTTAATTTATAATTAATTTAATAAGCCTAGATTATAAGCTTTGAATATATTTTGTTTGCATACATTGATAAGAAAAAACCAAATGACTTAATAGTAAGCACACACATATGAGAGATCTTGAGTTTAATTCTAGCCAAAGACTCAAAAGTGCCTATTATATTCATCACCAGTAGAGACACATGGCAGCACATCATTAGGCCATGCATGCACCACGTCAGATGACGTCAACTTTCTTCTTCTTTAAGCCACCACACAATTGTCCGACAGAGTTACTTTGAGGTGACTTTTTGCCATTTTAGCTCTGCAATTTCACCAAATTAATGGTGAATTTGCAAACTAGGGATGGAATATTTTACATTGATACCAAACTTGCAGATTAATCTAGGGTTTTTGTGAATTAAATCAAAAAGGGAAAATTGGGAAAAACCATTTCATCACTTTCCAAATGTAAAGACCCGATATGCATCAAAATTAAGCACATCAAGTCCCCAACCACGTATAACTCTTACGAATTATACGTAAGGTTGTCTTAAAAGAAGGTGTTTATGTTGAACATTGCTAAACCAATTTTAGATTGTGAAATCATTTAATTAGATTTTCAGATAACTGGATTTAGCAGCGGAAAATCAAATTTTATAAAACAACTTATAAACTTCTACTCCCTACAGAGCAAACCAGTTTTCTAAGAAACTAACTTTATAAAAACACTTTATGATCTACTCTTAGGGGTAGATAACCATTTACAATCAATTGGGCATTAACAAGCCCTTAAAAGAAAATACAATGTATAAAAATATCCAGTCCTCTTACAAAACAAAACAAAAAAAGAAACAAAATACAAGAAATGTCTCGATCCTATCACATTTCACTCATCTCCCAAATCTTCAGAATCGCCCAAAACCCGAGACAAACATCACCAATAGCGACAACATCATCACATCAATCATCATCACCATCACCATCCTCATCAACAACAATAAGAAGAACAACAACATCAACAACCTCCACACCATCATCAATTTCATCAACATCGTCTTTATCAACAACAAAACCTGTAAAAAGAATAACAACAACAAGAATGAGCCGAAGCCCAGTATACAGCAACACAATCACATACGGAGTGGCACACGAGCTTAACTAAATGCAATGCACAATCAACAAGTTATTATCTTTCTTTAAAGTAAACAAATCAACACGGGAGTATTCAAACTCCGGGCAACAAGGATAGTGGGGGATCCTGAGTAACAACCTTGACGCTCAGGGGGTTGATATAAGCAGTTCCGATACTTATATCTCCTAGATAATTTTATAGAAAACACAATCTGAGCAGGGTGCCGCTCCCCGAACCGGATACCAATTCCATCCCAGGCTCACCCAATCTGTGAGGGGCGCCCCTAGGCACTCATGCCACCCAGGGCAGGGATTGGATTTAACGACGTAAAACACAAATCAACACTCACAATTAAGTTTTTCTTAATATATATGTTTTCAAATGCCTATCCTAACACAGAGACAAGCTAGTTACTGCGTACCTTGAATATGAAATCCAAACATAGCTTCGGAAGGAAATTTCATAAGATAATCCAGAAGATAAATCAGAATCCACTTCTGTTATGGAAAGAGTTCGTATAAGAATAAACTAAACTAATCATCCACTTCATCAAATTCATACAAGGACTTATATCAATTATTCACTAATCTCTAACTCATTTTATTAACTCCTATTTGATTAGACACTAATGTGGAACCCCACTATGGCTGCGATAAATCGCCCCGCCAAAATATGGACAGTTCTCATTTATCTGTCAAAGAATTTCTTTTCACTTTAATTATAGTTTCTTATCACAAAACATAGCATATAAAGCATTCATACATAAAAGCGTTTATATTCAAAGCAAATAAACATTTGAAACAACATATTCCCCATGTTATTCAAAGATCACCCTAAACATTCATTTAACTCTATTATTTGTTACTAACCCATTTTAGCTTAACCTTAGCCATTTAATTCAAAAGCCAAGCCAAGTGATAAGCTTAAAAATCTAGTTCATTTTAGTTTAATGAGTTCATTAAGTCAAACTCATTAGAATTAATCATTTAATCTAATTACTAAGCCAAAGTAATTAAACTAACTCAATCTAATTTTATTTTAACTCATTCAAGTCTATTTAATCAAGTTGAACTTAAGTTTGTTAACTAAGTTTCATTTTATAACTAACTTCTAGATTTAATCTAATTATTTGTTAAATCTATAAATCTACTTAACCCATGTTTAATTACATGAATTAATTCACTCAACACATCAAATATCACTTATCTATCTCATTTTATCTCAAAAAGATCCATTTCCTAAGCAAAAACACATTTAACAAACAAAAACAAGTTTTGACTTTGTTTTGAAAAGTGTTGCATCTGGAAAGAATCAAAATTTAAGCATCGATAAGTTTCGAATTTGTAAAAACTCAAAACATGAAAATTGTAGATCTCTTTTTAAGCTTTCCAACGCAACTTAAATCACCTCAATCGGAGGTCGGGTGAAAAAGTTATGGCTAAAATACAAAAGCTGCGAAACAGGAAGTCTGTACGACCGGGTACACGACCGGGTACACGCCGTGTATTGAGGCCGTGTTGGGTAAAAAAAATGACCCAGACAATTTTAAGATTTCAAGGCCTACACAGCCACGTACACGCCCGTGTAGCAGGTTGTGTACACTGGACCAAAAAATGACGAAACCCTTTGTTCCTTAAATGCATTTTACACTTCTCAAAGTTGTTTAAACTCATTCCAAAGTTTCCCAAAGCTTGTTTTATGATCAATATAACATTCAAACAACATAAACTTCATATTCACCACATCAAACATCTCAAACTTCATCAACCCCCATAATCACTATTCATCATTCTTCCTCCAACCACTCCCATATCAAACTTCAACTCAACAATTACAAAAATAAAACAGCACTTTCAACCCAATTCAACATCAATTCATCGATTACAATTGTAAATAACAAGTAAAAGCAAAGAGAAATAGAAATAGAAACTTATCTTTTTGGCTAAATCATGCAATCTTCTTGTACTTCTAGCTTGTTTTTCCTTCATCTTGTTCATCTCCTAGCTTTGATTCATCCTCTAGTTGGCTTTGATCTTGAGATCAAGTCTTGAATTTGGAAAAGAAAGAAAGAAAGAGAGAAGAAGAAGAAGAAGAAGAAGAGGGAATCGTAGGAAAATAAATGGGAAAGAAAGGGCAGCCAAAAAGGATAAAAAAAACAAAGTATATAGTTAAAATTAGATATTTTAGAAATAAGGTATGAGTTTAGAACTATCAGATCAATATCTAGGTTCCAGAAGTATTTAAAAGATGATTCTGAACCAATAGGCTATAAATTAAGATCTTAAATAAGACTTAATTTATAAATTTTTTTTGGATACAAAGATATTTAATTTGAGTTCGGTTTAAGAACTGATATTTTTATTCAAGCAAATGAACTCAATTTTACTGAGATTTAGGAAATTAGTATTTTTGGTCTAAATTGAATTGTTTAGGAATCCTCTAAACATTTTTAGAACTGTTTGGGATTTGAGGAATTTCAAATCTCAAACCAACTTAATTATTAGCTAATTAAATTAAGCCAACTTGTCTAATTATATTCCTATAATTCATTTTATTTTAATCTATTTAAACTCAATTTCTATATAGGTAAATATTTGGGGTATTTCACCAAAATATCAAGATTGATCTGGATTTGCAAATTTCAAGTATATTGAAAGATTTGGGAAGCTTCCTAATGATCTTTAAGATGTAAATATATAATTCAATTCGAAAATAATCTTCAAAATTGGCTAAAGCCCTAAATTCGTGCTAAAATTGAACTAAAGAACCCTAGATGTTCAATTGATAAAATTAGCAAGTTTTGAGGACAAAATTGAAACCCTAGCACTATAAATAGGTTATAAGCATCACAACCTAGGGAGGTCTTGGCTCTAATTTTTTTTTAATCTTCAATTCATGTTCTTAGTTAGAAATTAGGGTTTTGAAGATTTAATTTTTAACTCGTGTTTGTATAAGGAAAATCGATCAAATTAAAAGTTATAGGAAGTTTCAGGGGATAAGATCTTTGAATTAGAGGAGTTGATAGTTACCAACAGCTATTGAAGGGCTATTGTCGTACTCCACCACTATTGTTGTGGCATCGATTAACCTTCAAAATCACTAGCCCCACCACCCCTTCGTCATTGTGCTACCCTCCTTTAACCATACCAGATTGCGCCCCATGCTCGTTGATAAGGCCGACCCACTATCCCTTGCCTTTGATGACTCCTCCAAGCATGCATTAGGTAAGTTTATGATTTTTTAATTTTATTTTATTTAAATAAGCAATAATATTATAATAAAAATTTTTTTGGTATAATTATATATGAATGTGTTGTGTTGTCTTGAATATATAAAAATATATGTAATTATTGTGATGCCCAGTAATTTTACCCTATTTAGAATATAAGATTTAATAATTAATTGGCAACTCAAGTGGTGATTGAACCCCAAAATACTTAAAACCTTAATAATGTGACCCTTAAACCCTCATTTGAAAGTAGAAACCTTAAATCTATATTAAACCTTAGAATATAAGGAATTTTAGGAGCTTCAATTAAAAATTTCATGTATACAATTGTGACATGGATATCCAAATTAGTAAGCATTGACTTTCGCCTAAAAATATTATAGAATGTATGTTATAATAGGATACCGTACCACGTATAAATCGAATCCTATTGAAAATTCATCCAATACGTTTCTCAAACAACCTCATGATACATATCACACCCCCCCCCCAAAGGATGCTAACCTACTCCCTTTTTCACTTTCCTGATTTTATCTTCTTTGCCTTTCTCAATTTTCATTCCTGACTTCAAAGAAAGTATTCCAAAACTTTGAAAGTCCAACTCACAAAATATACCTCGTTTCCAAATCCTAAGTTGCATTGTGATCATAGCAATGTATTCTCTAATTCAAATCATGAAATCAAGCAAAAGAAATCAAACATAATAATACAATGGGTGCATTGACATGCATGCATTCGTTTTTAATTATGGTTTCCTAGAGCATATTGCGTAAAATGCTCGAGTTCTTGTCCATATTCAACCACAGATTCGTCAAGTTGGTCGAGGGCTTGAATGTTAGCCTCAATCTAAGCTGTGCTTTCCTCACAAAAGTGTGATTTTTTGTCCAGCTTCAGTCGTGGGTTGAATTTAGGGCTCAACACTGTGATGCGATAGAAGCTGTATCATGAAGTCCAAGGCTCGATCATCTAAATACAAAGTCAGGGTCATGTTATGTGCTTGATCTAGGTGCAACGGGTCTTTTTCCTAGTTTTACCTTGTTGTTCTCTCGACAAGTCCTTTGCAAGCCGGCCAAGTTCTACTTTGTACAGTTGTTGTTGCTTTGCTCCAATCTAGTTCAAATCACTTCATTTCTTCGTTCTTATGATCTTAGAAGATGAAAAACAACATTTAAGCAATAAAAGCACAAATTTCATAAGAATTTATAAAAAAACATGTATCTATTCAAGCTTAAATTCCTATTAATGGAAAAGAGTAAAACATACATACTAAGAAAAGCCTTCTTTTCTATAGTGGTGTGCTGAGTTGGGCTTAGAAATGAGCTTAAGGGCTTTTATAATATAAAGGAAACCCATATTCCTTTAAACAACCATTTTTAATTTAAAAAGGGCTAAAGGCTTCTTTTGGTCCATAGAAGCCTTTTTTTTTTAATCAAAAAAGCCCAAATTAAATTAGGAAGGTATTTTTGAGTCTATTTTTCATGTATGAGAAAACTAAATAAGGTAGAAAGTGGAATAAACTGTACAATGATCCTTGTTTAAGCATATCAAGCTGAATCTCTTGATGACGTTCTTTATTGGAGTCGATCTTCTAAACTCTATCATATGCCCAGAAGACTAGTGTTACATCCGGGGTACCTTAAACGTGGTAGTCTGTTGTACACAATATTAAAGCCTAGGAATGACTACCTTAGTTATACAAAGGATTCCATATCATGCACAAGGTATACATCACAATCAAGTGAATGCATCGAAGTACGCAATTTATATTAACAACAATTAAGTAATAAGGCAAGAGAAATACTTATCATTAAATACATATGAGGTCATTTACAATTCTTAGGGTATACCTTGCTAATGACTTCAAGTCTACTTAAATACATATCCTAATTTTCAAAATATCAACATATCACATTTTTGCTTATAAAGAAATTACAAGAAAGTAAATTCATTCTATGTTTCCATTTCTTTTAAGAGCTCAAAGATCACCAATGATTTCCTTGATATCCTAATCCTCGAATGAAGTTTCAAGCATACCTGTTTCATAAAAGATCTATAGGAGTATAAGCTTACAACGAGTTTAGTGAGATATTCACTTTTATTCACACCGTAAGTTCAAACAAGTTTATTGACTTTCATGCATATGCTATGCATGCTATGCAACAATCATATGATACAAACAATTATGTATGGTTGTCCGGAAAACCATACACAAAATGGATTTTGCCATCTGTATCGATGGTTAGGGAATGGTATTTGAAGGTCTTCACGATCTTCACTGCTAGTTATCGGGTGCACCCTACTCTTAGCGATCGATCGGCGCGGCCCATCATTAGGGTGTATCCCCAGTACGCCTTGGTTCTCTAAGAATGAGCATGGCTATGGGTCTCTTGGACTCGAGCCATCCCGATTCTTTGCATAGGAGTAGCAACTTTCGACATGTGACTCAATGGATGCAATGCGTGTCCATTTAATTTATATCTAAGCTGGGTATAGTTATGATATTCTTAAAGGCAATCAAGCAAGCATCATACACACATAACAACATATAATATTAATGATATACTTAAACAATCATTTGTTGGTTTTGATATGCTTAGCATCCATTGTCACACATGCATAAGAGCATATACATACAAACTCATAACACTGTTTATATTCATTTTATCTTGTATTTATAAACCAGTGCAACTATAACAAGCATAAGAAAGATAACGAAATAATGAGGGAAGACTCACTCGTCTATATCACAATCTTCTTAGTCGTAGTAGTCTTCAAGAAGGGGAGTTTTGTATTCCGCGTCACTTAAACAAAAGAAATACCTAGATTGAGTGTTTCATAGGAGTTTTACTTAAACTTTGTAATTCTATCTTGTCATTTTCATTAAAATTCGGATTATGTGAAATCCCAACTTAAAATAATCATAACTTGCTCATTTTAATTCAGAATTTTGCATATAAAATACTTTTTTTTCACCTACTGAAAAGATCTATCTAATTCTAAGGTTATTTTGAACATTTGAAGTCGTTTTGGTTAAAAAAATGGGTCAGTACAGTTGTAACACAAAAATTCCAGCATTAAATTGTAATTTTTCTAAATTCTATTTCATCTAAAAATTTGATAACAAACACATAAATATTTATATAGTTGAAAAATCTTTTAATATATACATAGACTTACATTATATGCATGATTCTAGTGATGTTGTCTTAAAAAAAATTTATAAACAATTTTTGTGAGATAGAGTTTTGTGAAAGGTCATCCTTTAACTTGTGATTAAATTGCCATTTTGTAAATTTATGACTCAACAAAAAGAAAATCATAATTCAATATATATATATATATATTTAAAACTTTAAAGGCTCTATGTTTGTTCACAATTTTCTTATTTAACAATTTATTTTATAAAACATGGTTTTACCTATTTACAACATAAACCTAAATATATTTTCCTTTTAAAGAATTTTCTAAGTTTAACTCTTTAAACAAAATTTTAATTCTTAGATGTTGTAAATGTGAAATTTGATTTTAAAAAAATCATGATTTCATATTTATTTTGAGTTCATGAATATTTTATTCTCACACTAAACTTCTTTTAATTAATTATTTTCCAAAACATGACTCTTTATGTGGTTGTGAGAAAAATCATTCTAAGTTGTATAATAAAAATGTTTTAAGTTTTAACATAACAAAAAAATTAAGTGAATGACTTGTTCTAAACTTTTATACTAATAATATTTCTTTCTTTTTTTTAATTCGTAAATTTTCAACACATGGACCTTTAGGGGGTTGTTAGAAGAAAACTAAAATTTTTAGTTGTTACAAGTGGGTGTCTACTTATTATAACTATTATTCATATTTTCTTAACTTGGTTCCTTAAATTGTATGCAGATTTTATTTCTACGTGGATTTTAACTAGTGAGTTGACCTTAGCTTGACTTGAAAAGTTTGTTTTGTTTTTAGTGTTTATTAAAGTGTTGGTAATAATCTCATAGATAAGTTCGTAAGAAAAGTTTGCATAACAAAGAATTATCAAATTATAGTTTAATAATGAATTTATTTTAGTGTTTTAAAAGAGAGTGAGAACCACATAATTAAGTATTGGAGAAATTTTGCATAATATTAACACTAAAAATTTATGATGAGCTATTTAAATTTTTAAAAGGAATGTTGTTGAAACTAAATCTAAGTTTTAAATGAAAATTTTTACTAAGAGATAAAAATTATTTTTATAGAGATTTTAGTTTTATTTTCTTTATAAAAGAAAGAACCCCTTTTATTTTTTTAAGACAATAACAATATGATCATGTATGAATAGAAACTTGTAGTTATATAGTATGACAAAAATAAATCACATAAAGAATAAAAGACATGGAAATTAAACAAGCACATAAGTAAAGATCAAGTATTGGGAAGTCTTAGCTTGTATCAAGGCTTCCGGACTTAGACATAGGCAAGTCTTTAAAAAAAGCAAGAAAATTAAGAAAATCATGAGTTTTTATTTATGTTAAGGCTCCTGGACTTAGATCATGGACAAGTCCAAAAAGAAAGAAGAAAATTTGTTTTTATTTGATGAATACAAGTGTAGACTAGAATTATTAGTCTTAATAAATTGCATGAAATAAATAAAGTGCAAGAAAGTAAGAGCATAAATTAGAAGTTAGGTTAGTGAGTTTAGGTCTAATATCATATATATACATATACTTAATACATAATAAAAGTTAGATTAGTAACATGAATGAAATAACAACATAACAACAATAATAATAGATGGACATAGTGTTGAACAAGACATGAACAAATTGTTATTTCGTGACTTCTTTTCTAGCAACAAGCTCATGGGATTTTAGAAATCAAAATAACAAAGTGATCATGTTATGTTAACATGAAAGGAAAAAGAAGGATTTAGATTTTTACCTAAGGTTTATGAGGATGGATGGTGGTGGATGATAGATGAATGAAAGAAATTTTTATGGAAATTGTTTGGCAAGGGAAGGAGATTCACGGTTTAGAGAAGGAGGAGAGAGGGAGTTGTGGAGAAATTTTGCAAGAGTTTTGTTATGTGAAGAGAAAAGTATGTAAAATGAGAATGAGGGAGGGAGTATTTATAGAGTTTTGAGATGAAATTTTGGAGTTAATCAAATAAAATAAAAAATAATAAAGGGTAGAGAGAGATGAGGTGGCTGGCCATGTAGTGAAGGAGAGAGGAAAAGTGATTAAAAATTAATTTTAGTAAATAGAAGTAAGTAAAATGTGAGAGAAGTTAAGTAAAAAATAGTATTGGTGATGTAAATGTAAAAAATAGGTGTATAGATTGCAAGAGATAAGTTTAAAAAAAAAAGTAGAGATAGGTGAATAGTAGAAATAGTACAATGAATAGTAAACAAGATAAATAAATTATCAATAGCAAAGAAATATGCATAAAGGGCTATATTTGATATTTTTAGATACTGAAAAATTACGAAACTGATATTTTATGAATCTTTATGAAATTACAAATCTATATTGATTTTTGGATTACTTTTACTATCTTGAGTCTTGGGACACATTTTTTGAGAATCGATCCTGTTCGAGTCTAGAACGATCAAATTTTTTACGAATCTGATTTTTTTAGGTTGTATCACATTATTTCGAACCGTAATTTTATGTTATCTCATTTTTATTGTTTTAGGGTTTTGCGTGTGGGATTGTCGGATCTAGATTCATTAGGTTTGTTATTGCTCTAGGTTGACTTTAGGGTTCATGTTTGACTTCCGCTTTTAAGTCTTATTCATAAGATTATATAATCTAGGGTTTATGATTACACTATATTTTCGGTTTGAAAATTAAGTTTTACTTTAATTTTATGATTCATTTAATATTTTAATATTTCTTAGGATTATGTACTCGAGTCTAGGATTATGTGTTGACTTGGTTTGACCTTTGGTAGCAATTTAATTTTTTATTTCTAAGATTTACCGAAGGGTTTAAGGTTTTAATATTTTGTCATCGAATGTTGCTTGGATATACTGTTTCGATTTTCGTATTAGAGGTCAGATAGGTGAATTTTAGCTTATTGTTTTTGAGTAAAACATTTATTGATTTTTTTTAATTTTGTTTTTGGAGGTTCACATTTTTTTAAGGTTAAGAAATTTCGTATTTGATCTTGTTTAAAATTTAGTTTTAACTTAGATCGGTTTTTAGGATTTCGGTTTCGATATTTAACATAGGATTATTTTCTAGGAGTTTTGAAAAGTTCAGGGGTTTACAACTAGTCCATGTCATTAAATTGGGCTAAGAGCCAAAATACTAAAATGATACTCTACAATTTATGATTTTGATATGATCTTATATAATTATGGAGATTTGAAAAAGAAAAAAAAGAACGATTTCGTTGCAGTAATTCTCTAGAATGCTTATAACTTGTAAATGAATGTATTTTAAATTTATTAAAATAACCGAAAACTATCAAAGCATGTCGTTTTGATGCTCCTATTTTATCCTAAGAGAAGCTTATTAATCAATTAATTTTTTGTCTGACTGTTTGGAATTTTACTCCATATAATTAACTAAACATAGCTAAAAAAAATCACTGAAAATGATCGCATATCACTATGTGACAATTTAAATTGTTTTTTTTTTTTTTTTTTAACTCCAATGAATTGGTTTCTTGAAAGAACAGGTTCGACAAGCTAAGCTTATATCCTCAACAGACGAGAATTTGCCTATTTTAAGATTGTTTTTACAATTTTTTTCCTTAATCCGAAGGAATTGGAAAAAAAAAAAAAAAATAAGGGCCATAATGCTAGGCACTGGATTTAAAATCCTGTCGTAACACTGTGCAGGCCCGACTAATCAGGCTAAGTCCATATAAGAACAGGGAACTAGCTAGAAGAGATCCATGATGCTTATTATGCCCATGTTGGAAGACTGATGACTAAGACCTAAAGATACATATATAAATGGAGTTGAACACATGTTTAAGTTGATTTAAAAAAAATACATAAATATAAATTATAAAAAAAATTACTAAAATAGTGTTTCTATATCGCATCTTGGAGTGAAGATACAAGTATTTATACTTGTATCGCATTTTCGGATAGAGATATAGCAATCTAGATAAAAAAAAAAAAAAAAAAATTAGCTGCTTGAGTATCGCCCTGTATCGCATAACCAATGAGCGATACACGTATATTTATAGGTGTATCACTTATTGGTCATGATACACATGTAAGTGTATCGCACAATCAATATGAGATACACTTACATTTAAAAAATCTGTATCACATCACCAAGATGTGATACACAACATTATTTTTGTAATTTTTTTTTACAATTTTTTTTTATGGAATTTTTTTTTTGAAAGTACTTAGGACATGTAATTTCCTCCATGTAAATACGAAGTGGAGATTTCACTTCTCACTAAATGCAAATTCCAAGAAACTAGGTATCTACGATGCCGTTTATCATACGGTTCAACGTATTGTGCGTATTAGTATTTAATTATTTATACATTGTAAAAGTTCTGCAATCCATTATATTACAGAGATTAGAAATACATTAAATTTCAAATGGAAAAGTTTTGTGGACAATCCTTAAGAGATCCACTACTATGGAAATCAGAATGATGACTAAACATTTTTTATATTATGATTGCTCATTCAATAGAAAAATTAAATATATTAAATTTGAAGTGAATTATTTGAATACTTTGTATTTATATTATTGCTTAAACTACATCCCTCTTTTAGCGTTCCTCATCTGTTTGAAAATTTTTATGATATGACAAAGTAAATATAAAGAACTTAATTGACCAATTCAAAACATAATAGATTTAATTAAATTTTAACATAAATATAAAGGATAGAAAAGAATAACTATATATTTTTTAATATCCTAGGATATATATACACATATCGGGGGAGAGAGAGAGAGGAGAGCTTTAGATAATTTACCCTTGATAGTTGTTGTCATCAACACATTAGTGTTCGCATTTAATTGTAGAGCTGAATAAGATATAAAAACTAGACTGCACTGCACTACGGGTAGATTCATGTAGTGATTCGGTTCATCCCTTGAACTGCACCGACTCATATATCATAGTTCATTTTTCCTTTTAAATTCTAAACTAACGATGTGGTTTAATTCATAATTTTTTCAAAGTAGGAAAAAAAACATATTTTGGTAGGTTTTGTTTGCAGTTCGAATTATTTTTTTGTTCTTTATAAAAATGCATTCTCTCAAAAAAATCTCAATTATATTTCTTATCACCAATTCAAATATAAATAATTGTAGTAGAAATTAATTATTTACCAAAATAAATATGTAAAACTTATAAACTAGGGAGAGATTTTATCTATTATAAGATTATAATCATACTGAATTATAATGATATACTAGATTTAGTAAAATAAAAATATGCTATCCCATTATGTGATGCAAATTTTAATTCATAGTATATATCTAATTAAACACATCATCAATTATATAAACTAATAAGTAACTAAGTAATAGAAGTGGATTAATTAGTAAAATAAAGGGAAAAAAAACAAGAATGGTCAAAACACTAGATTAAAATCTAATAGTTATGTTATTTGTAGACATACAACAACAATCATAACATAATAAGACCATTCCCATTTCATTCTCATGGGTGATGAATATCTAAATAATTTTTTTAAAATAATTAATTTCTTTTGATAAAACAACTAAAAGAAAAAAAAATAATATGTTGAATTTTTTTTAAAATATGTAAAACAGTTCAGTTTTGTTCGAACCATATAATTTGGTTTTGAGTCCCAAACTGAACCGCGAATAATTTACTATTTACTAAATCAAACTGTTTCAAAGAAGACTAAAATTTTTGTATGGTTCGATTCACGGTTTGGTGGGTTTTCTTACATAGCCTTACACAGTATAAGGAATACTAGACAAAATAATTTACTTGTACTGCATTTCACATGCTTGATATTGGATAAGGATTTTTGTATTGTCCTTTGTTTAATATTCATAAATACAATACAAGGATATTATAAAAGGTTTAAGTTATCCAATAAAATTGAATTATCCAATGAAAAGAAGAATTGTCTCATCATTCATAGAGTATTATCGTAACACTCTAAATTAAGTATAATTTACAACCTACCATGTGTTTTCGTTTAATGCAAATACACTAAGGCTCATAACCTACAAACAATCACATTTGATTATCTTTGATCTCCCAACACACACTAATATATTAAAGAGATAATGACAAAAATGGTATCTGAACTTTCACAAAAAGAATAATTAAGTACTTAAAGTTTTGTTTTGAATAATTTGGTACTTAAACAAAGTTTTCATTGACTTTTTTCATACCTGACATTTGGTTTTGACAATTGTGGTACTTACACAAAATTTTTATGGACTTTTTTCATACCTCATTTCATTTATTTTAGGAATGGAAAAAAAAAACTTTGTTCAAGTACCAAATTTATCAAAACCAAACTTTAAGTCTGAAAAAAGTTGACGAAAACTTTATTCATGTACTAAATTGTTCAAAACTAATTTTTTGTGATAATTTAGGTATCATTTTCATCATTATATTAAATTGAGATCAACAAATACACAATGATTAACTCTATCAAACAAACAAGAAATCATAACTTACATAATAACTACATTAGATGGCCAAGAGTCCATTAATTTAGATATTAGCTGAATAATCCTTTCCACTAGCATTCTCCTCATAGCCCATGATAACATTGTGTCCAGACAAGTCAAATGCCATAGGAGTCTCATTTGTATCTGAAAAAGAAAAGGGGGTGAATTGGAGCCTAGTATGATATATTGATAATCACATGTGTGTGTACAAGCAATAACAAACTCACATGCATCTTCATATTATAAATGCAACAAATATTCCTTTAATTATCTGTTTACTTTAGTCTAGCAATTAATAAACGGATAACTTAGTATCTCGAGACATATATAAATATTTATATACACATATATTGATTATTAGACACTTCTTAATAACCATAACACCAACACTTCTTAAATCTTCCTACATTCTTCCTAGGCACAACTCTACTCTTGGTCAACGCCATACATGAATCATTTGATTGCTGTGGTAATAGTGCGAGTACTCCCCATTTACTATCACCAACTACTCACACGTTAAACAAATTTCTTATAGTCAAATATTCATTTGGTCTATTACAAGATATACACATACCTAAAGTATTGATTTGTCCTGAATTCTAGAATTCACTACCTGAATCACATATCAAATAAGTTATTAGAATTATTCATGATTCTACGCTCAACTATGATTTATACTTTTATAGTTCTCACCTATATCACGTTAGAATCTACGTTTTCAAATCTTAGAATATATGTAAGTTCTTAGAGGAAGCGGTTAAATATACTTTAATTAATTTTACAAAGGAACAAGTTTATTTCAACGAGGTTTTAGTGTGTATGGGCATGTTCATGACCACACAGGCTGTGCACGCGCGTGCGATCCTGCGGGGGGCGGGGGGTGGGGGTGGGGTATATGCATTTGGTGGGGGTGGGGCTTATGGAGGTGGGTCATGTAACTCATAAATAGACCAACCATGTTACAGTTAGGTGCATGAGTGCACAGGCACTACATGAGGCATGCATAGGCTGTGCACAAGCTAGAGTAATAGGTTGCGAGCTTTCAAGCACAAAATTTTAAGTCATGAAAAGGTGTACAACCTTGCGCATGTGCTTGTGTATAAGTCGTGCACTTCCAGAATATAATTTTTATCATTCTACAAAGAGCTACATGGCCTAATGAATGAGCTGATGCAAGGATGATGCACTTCCCAAATTTGTTGTATTTGAGTTTTTGATAGCTACACGATCTAATGCACGTGCCTTGCATGGGTCAAGTAACTCCAAAAATCATCTTTTTCATCGAATTTTCCTTTGTTTTCACCACAAAGCGTTTTAAACTTCTTTTGACGTTATCATTACATACTTTCAACATCTTCTTTACATATTTATATTCAATTCATAAGAGGGTCAACACTAAGAGATTGAATTCATATTAGGACTATCTTACCCTTTTGAAATTCTTCAAGCTTCTTTTGTAATTCCTTTATCTTGTGTCCTTTGAGATTTCTCACGAAATCGCCCCCAAATCCATTGTTTCACCATTGAGTATGGATGCCACATCGAAATGCCAGGAAATTGATTTCTTAATTACTAATCTCGTCGTAACCAATCAGAAAAAAAAAAAATATTTTACACTCATCGTGGGAAATCTTCTTGAAACCTTCAATTATTGTGAGTGTCTATTGGAGTATGCCAAAGAGTTTCCATAGAAATTTTGAAGGGGGAAATAAGAGATTAGTTTTTCTCTTGTATTTAATACGTTGATTAGTCCAACGTTTCTTTCAAAATTTAAAGTGATGGACCCTCGGATAACACCCTAATTTACTTTCCTGCCCTTGAATATAATTATATTTATTTTAATGTATTTCAATTATTTTTCTTCAAATTTGTCTAGTTTGTTAAGATATGTTGTTCAATACTAAAACTCATGATGATAACCAAGTTGAAGATAAGGATTTTTGTCCAGTTAGTCTCACAAATTTATGCAAACCATATACTCTTCATAAGTATTATAACATATCTATAATTTTTCTATGTATCTAATATAATTCTTTAATAATGTAACAACTATTAATATTTTCATACATTTTTACTTTTGATGATTTATCAAAATGGAAAATCTAAAAAAAGAGCTCTTTTGTTATATTAATTTTATATAAATTTGATTATTTTTACTATATATTTAGTTTTTCCCCTAAAAAATAACTTCTTTTTTCTCAAATAAAATCTACTTTTAAAATGATACTGCCTTTTTCAACTCCCGTCCTTTAAAAAGACTAGAAAAGTGGGACCCAAACATTGTAAGAAAATATTAGCAACAAATGTTCTGAAAAAAAAAAAAAAACCAAGTCCTGTGTGCAAACAAAGAACGTTGTTGAAGCAATTTTATGAAAAAATGCTCCTAAAAAGATTTGCTTCTAATAAATAACCTTATGTTTGTGTAAAAGCGTTTTTCAAGGAATACAATGGTACTAACGACATGAAAATTAAAGGCCCATCCAACAAGAATCCATTTGCCAACACATTTTAGAAATAGCCTTTAGATCTTGAGTTATCGCCTGCAAGCTAGTTCATTTAATCCATTTAAAAAAATGGGCTACATTTGGAAAAAAAAAGTATCAATTTTATCCGACCCATTTAGCTTATCAAATTATAAAAAAAAATAACAAAAAAAAAAAGTTTAAGAATCAATAGAAATTTCAAATAAAAAATTAATATAATAAAATATTAATGATCATTTATGATATATTACATGGATGGATTGATGTATACACCACATGTATTATAATATTCTTCTTAAGTATATATTTATTGGGTCAAATGTAACATGATAAACATATAGATTATTTTAAACTTGTTTTTATTAATAAGTAATTAAAGTAGCAATAAAATTAATTGCTGAGATATTATATATATATATATATATATAACCCTATTATAATTAAATGTTCCTACTTCTACACAAATTAAATTTGAGAAAATAAAAAAATAAATCTACTTTGCTCGTTAGCTTGCAGACTAACGTGGGCCATGCTAGGACTAAGAAATTCTAGCCTGTTTAACTTGGAAGTCGACTTGGCTCGGCCCATTTGGCCTGTATGCCTAACTTTAGTTGAGAAGGTGATGATAGGGTTTCTTAAGAAAATACTCTTATATTTAAACTATCGGATTTACATATTAGAATCAAATGGTGTAAGCTAAACCTCAAAAACTCAAGGATTTATATTTGATAAGTGCAAAAAGATCCTCATTTAAATGAGATTTTTTAGGCTTCATTTTTTTTTTTATTTTGATGTATAATCTTATGATATTGTTATCTGCTTTGTTTTTATTTTGGTTCCAAGGTTTTAAAATGCAATTCACGTTTATGGAAAAGATTTCTAATGAATTTCTAAGTTTTTAAGAGGTGATACTCAACACCATAATGATATGACTGTTGGATGGTCATGTCTACATAATTTTTGAATGAATGTCAACATGTGTAGAACATGACCATGTTTAGGGGTCATGTTGAGAATAGAAGCTCAACACGGGAGGTAACATGCCTGTGTTGCCCTCATGTTAGAATAGGGGAAGATTTTAAAAATATATAAGAGACAACATAGCAAATTAAAATGATCTTGTTGAGGTTATGTTGAGAAGATTCGATAAAGATATTTTGAAAGTTAATATAACATGACCATACATATGGCCATGTTGGCGATCATGTTAAGCTATATTTTAAAGATAAATATGAATAGTTTCCAGATTCGAAAGAAAAAAACAAAAGAATATTGGGTGATTTGAGAATTACCGAGAGAGAGAGAGAGAGAGAGAGAGAGAGAGAGAAGGAAAGATAGAGAGAGAGAGAGAGAGAGAGGAACAAGTCAAGAACATAATGATATCATTAGTGATTGCAAGAAACATCATCAAAGGGGTGTTAATCGTTATATTCATGTTGTTCTATATGATTAATGATTTGTTTATAAGACCTATGAAATGATAAACTTCTATATTATATTTCGGTGAAATCAATTGAAATCACTCAAAGCCAAATGTAATCATGTAGAAGCTAAAAGGGTAATTTTTTCCCCTCAAAATTTTTCAATTTTCCCTCAAACCAAGAATCCAAATTTGAAAAAATTCAAAATATCAAAATAAGGTAAATTAGAGTTTAAAAGTGGTTTGGATGAAAATTTTATAAGAAAAACGAATAACAAAATTAGGGCCATTAGGATTTTGCCCTTAACTGGGAATTAGGATGAATTAAAATTTGAAAATTAATTAAATATATAAAGTAAAACTATTTGAGTAGTTAAACTCATAATTTATACCTAAGTTGGATTACAATCCTAAACTATTCAAATTACCAAATTTATAGCATATGTAAAATTGGAGATGGCCTTGATGGTGTTATGTAACACCATAAGATTAATAAAAGAACAAATCCCTAGACCTTCTTCAATCTCAAAAATTCATATAGCTATCTTTGCTCTTATTTTTTTCCTCTTATTTTCTCATTTCCTTCATTTGTTCTTCATTAAACCTCCCTAAGGCCCAATAAGGTAAAATACCTCCAAGATTTTATCTTTTAAGTACTTTTAGTCCATGATTAAATTAATGTAAATGAGATTAAGCTGGGAGTAGTGTTTCTTCTTATTTTTTTAAAGGAAAAAAAGAAGACATGAACATCAAAAGAGCTTAAGCTGCAAAATTCATAAGATCCAAAACTAAGATAAGAAATTTGAACTAAACTTGAGTTCTAACCTATATTAATACTCAATAAGCTCTCTTAGTGAGTATGTTATCATTGGGTAATAGTTTAACGTTAGGAAATGAAGGAAATGGAGAGGGAGAATTTACCCAAGGTTCATCCAAATTCGTAATAAAATACGAGCTTGAAATTTTCAAGGTGTTATTAACAAACCCATGTGTATTTAAGCTTAAAAAGTAACATGGATATATAGATAAATGTTTTGAAAAATCCAAAAATCAAGTTTAGGAGGATTTTGGGTGTGTTATTTTGAAAAGTTATTCCAATAAAAATCTTTTACCATGTTTCAAAAATATGTTAGAAAATTTAAACGTAAATATCTTATCCTAAATCTTCTCAAATCTTAATTAAGAAGTTCGCGTTCTCAATAATCATCGACTCGAGTCGTTGGTATTTGTAATCGTTCTAATTTAGAAGAATCATATACCAAATTGGCTTTAAGCCATTAGTAACTGCTATATGTGCTTATTGATTTGTAAGACACACGACTTTTAGAACATTTCTCTTTTCCGACTTTTTTCTTTTTCCTAGACATAGTACTGAAATTTTTTAAATTTTAAATAACGCAGTAAGAAAGCACACACCACCAACACATACGTATATCACAGTCACATCCTAAGCCTATATGCATAATATCTAATTCACATACGATGCAAATAGTGTATATATATATATATATATTATATCCCCCTGGATTGGGTATGAATCGGAATCGACTTGAACTTGTCATGACAAGTCCAGTATTGGACTCGTCTTGCCAGAAGACCCGACAGATTGGCAGGTCCTATGGATCCATTTCATGGACTGTCAAATTGCGAGGTCCAACAGAAAGAAAAAACAAAAAAATCTGTTAAAACTTTTTTTTTTTAAAATAAAAATTGGACTCATTTGAACCCATCCAAAAACCGATAATTCACAGTCCAACCCATCACCGGGGAGATGTCTATACATATATCATGGTAAATAGTAACAAGCAAAATCTGGAAATTAGTCTCTGTGTTTCAGTGATAATAATGATATACTATTTATCAATATTTATAACATTATTCATTTCATATTACGTTTATCGTGCTTAACAGCCATTCGTATTTTGATCCGCTATCTTAGCACGTTTTATCTCCCATCCATAATTGTAATTGGTCAACAGCTTCCCTCTAGATGTTCCACTTTATTTGTCGTCACAATTTTGCTATATTGATGTTCCACTTGTCTGCAAACATTCATGCCTAATTATAAGGAACTTATTTTAAGTATTTGGTGTCCAATAAGAAGTAAATACCAAGTCTATGACCTATATATATAAGAAAAGTTCTATGGTCTATATCTATTCTAATTGTTAAAATTTTTCACAGTACTTTTTTTTTTTTAAATAATCAATCAATGTAATTATAATATTAATAGCAGTAAGATACATTATAAGACCGTAGAAATTCCTCATATGGAGAGTGATAAACTTACATTTTATACACTTTCTATCTCTTAATTGGTATATAATATGAGTTAATTTTTATTAAAATTATAAGAATTGGTACTGTGATGTGTTTAAATGTGTTAATTCAGGTCATTGAGGACTTAGGATAATAGAGCATGAAAGTGAATGAGGTTTTGAGCAAGGATCCATCTTAAATAGAGATAAAAGCAAAGCAACACTGGCTATTCAAAGGAGTAACACTACAACATTGCAAGGAGAAATTAGTGAGGATGCAAAGGTTCATTGAACACCGGCAAATCAACATTTAAAGCCTTCAGCGTTGATGGTGGTGTTGATCATCACATAATCAAAATTCGTTACACTGCTTTAAACACTGCCAATATAGATAAAAATCTAGACAGCTTCTATAATATGTTGTTACGCCAACAAAACGAGAAGTTACGCTGCCGGCGTAGGAGGCAGTGTTCGATGTGCTCAGATCCCAATTCTTTAACGCTGTCATCTACACCGCCGGTGTTGAATATGTAACTGCTGGTGTATGTTTTGGCAGTTAAAAGTTATGCTTGTTTGTTTTGTTATTTGAAAGAGGAAGTTCCGGGAGAAGAATATAGAGAGCACGAAATAGAGACTTATAGAGGAAATTTTATAAATCTTGTACTTAGAAGTAGAGATTTATTTTGAAATTCATTGTTTAGTGATTTACAAGCCTTGAGCACACATTTGTACGGTTTGATTTCTCAATTAATTCTCGTTTCTATATTTCATGCAATCTAATTATCTTCTAGTATGTTCATTATGCATTTAGTTGTAATTATTGATTTGTCAATCGTTGTTAATACCATGTATTGCTAAGTTGTCATGGTGGGAACTTGATGAAATTTTGAATTTCCTAAGAGGATTGTTGAATTCATGTTATGGAAATGTTAGAACTGTGAATATTTGTATTGAATTCCTATTATGAGTTATTATATCTGGAAAGAATTTGATTCGAAACGATTTTGACAACTGGGAGAGCGTCGGAGTTTGAATGGAATTTTTGAATTAAGATTTAAGAAAAAAAAGTGGGAGCTGAGTGATTAGATCTATTTAGGAATTCTCTTCATGATTAATGCAATGTTTATAAGACAATTTTTCACTAAGGGATTAGAGAACTTGACTTTATGCATTAGGAAATTAATGAATCGAAAGGTTCTCAATTGTAATTTTGAATCATTGGTAATTTGAGTAGCGGAAGCTACTAGATTATTTAAAGGTTAAAAGGATTTTAGAACTTCAATTAGGAGTTTAGAATAAGAGAGTTTCATATAAATATCCACAAGTACTACTAGTTCATATAACATGAATTCGGCTTGATTAGCAACATTTGGAGTTAATCGGTGTTCCCAATTAAATTCATTATACATATATGATTTTATCATTCTTAAGTTAGAATAGTCATAAGTAGAATTAGATAGTTTAGTGTTACTTAGATACTTGACTTGAAATGTGTTGCCTAAATATTAGTTAGAACTAACACAAGTTTAGTACTTAATTATTTTTTGTGGAAACAATACTCATCTCATCATTTTACTACTTGATTCGATTCAATACACTTGCGGTGAATTCGCTTTTACAATTATAAAATCATTTTCAGCAGATTAGAGAAATTACTAGACGGTGTTGAGCATCAGCAAAAAAAATTCTGAAGGCTCTCAGCGGGGAAAAAAAATTTAAGGCTAGCTATATATAATTTATTTTTCATTAATCTCTGTAATTTTACCACGTTCACACTCAATCACACAAGCCAGCATTAACTTACTCGGTTAATGCTCACGACGGCGTCTTTATCGTAGCAGAGAATTAATGACTAGAAAATTAATAAAATAAATAGATAAATTAGGATTTGACGCTTAAATACATCTTAAAAAATAACTTTTCTAGATTCTCTAGCTTCACCAAGAAACTCACAAATTTGAATCGACCATTGACTTCTAGAAAATGGCTTGTTGGCTTGGTCAACTAAATACCCTTTTTCTCTCCCAGTTGATCAAAACATCCAGACATATTTTTTTTTTTTTTATTGAAAGCTCTTCCTATTATCAAACCCTTATATAGACTTTCAATTCATCATGTGGAAGTTTAGTTCACCTTAACTAGTTTATAACCTCAGTTTTCCACCAAACTTAAAAGGTAAAATTTGATGACCAGCCTTGAACATCTCATGCGCCACTTATAGCATCGCATGCACAGTAGAGATGGGTCTTAGTCTCATAAGCCACCTTGAATATCTCACACAAACTCAGAAGCATAGATTAGAGTTTCTTAAAATTTGACTTCATGAAAACATCATAACAAGATCTATTAATACATTGTATTATGCAAAGTTTTTGTCTTTTGTGTTGTTAATTTTTATTTATATATATATATATATATTACCTTTAATTTGTTATAATGAAATTATCATTCTACTTTATTTTTATTGTATTAGTTATTCTCATATTTGATTTGTAAAAAGTAATACATAAGCAATTTTATTTATATAATGTGAAATGGATAGGAAAATTTTATTGTTTCCCTAAGCCAAAATGATACTGATATTTATAAGTGTAACTTTTATTTCAAAAAATACCTGATTAATATAAACCAAAATAACTTCAAACTAATTGCTATTCTTTCTACCCTTATAATTATATAGGAATTTTTGGAGTGGGCCCTGCACATGTTAGCATTTCTTAATGAGGTTTAATTTGTACTAATATGCTTAAATTGCACGTTTACAAGATATTTAGCCGTAATTTGGATAGTATATATTAAAAAAAAAAAAAAAATTCCAGCGCGGAGCATTGCAAATAAAGAATGTTGGTGGGTTGGTGGAACTTGGAACTTGAACCCTTGATTTCTAGTACTAGAAGTATTCGTGTCGTTTCCTCTTTTTGGTCGCGTAAAACTGAAGAATGTTGAAACCCTGGGGAACATTAACATCGCTAATCTTTTTTGCTTTTCCTTGTGTGTAGACAAGGGTATCATCCTTGTGCTTCGATAAAGCTCCCAGTTTTTTTTTCGTTGGTTGATCAGGTCCTATTCAGGCATCAAACAAATAATAATTATGTGTTTGCTTTGCTGAAGGGTGGCAATGACCATTTGTTAAGCAAATTCGAAAAAAAGAAAAAAAATAGTGGATTTTGAAACACTGGACATTTTTTTTCTTTATTACAATGGAGAGAGATTTAAGATTAATATTTCCCACTTAAAATACCCGAAAAGATGTTATCAAATTATAAATCTATTAGCTACTGGCTACGTGTTTAATGAGAAAATGATGATGATGATGATGGCGATAAATGAGTGCATTCAAATGCAGAATATTCCACGTTTTTCGGTACACTATTAACTTTCGGAACTTATTAACTACATCCCAAGATATAATTTCTCGAGCTATCTTTACGTTGCTATTGTTCAAGTAATGTTTATTGATTGTGGAAGATAATATAAAAAATAATAATGATTCTATTTGTTTGAAATGGAAAATATTCTCAGTGGAAATTGAGAGTTTCAATAAATGCTGATCATTTCCACTGGCCATAGGTTGTGCAAGGAATTGTAATTTGTTTGTTTTGGGTATAAAATGTCACAAAGTTTAAATAATCCCATCATTCCTACTTTTGTGATAAGACTAGGGGCGTGAAGAAAAACCAATAAAATCGAAAAATCAAATCAAAACTGAAAAACCAATAAAAAATGGTTAACTAGTTTATGAGTTTCGGTTTAGAATTAGAATTTTTTTTTTTTGGTTTTCGGTTTCATTTTCGGTTTATTATGACAAAAAATCAATGGTTTCGGTTAACCGGTTCGATAATTATAAATATATATGATTATGTGTAATGTTAGGATTGAATTTTAAACCTCATGAACTAGTATTAATTTTATATTCTTGATTTGTTGGTTTTACAGTTATTTGATTTACTTATTTGAAAATTTGAATATAATTGCATTATTTGACTTATGAATTTGTAATTTTGTAATGTAATTATGAAACAAAATGATATAATTTTTATGGTTATGACTAAAATAACAGTTAATCGCAATATTGGTTGATCATTGCGTTAAATGATTAACGTAATGGTTAAAAACCGAAAATTGAAAATGTTAGTCGAAAAAACTATAAATCGTGAAGACGGATGATCATTAATAATTGACTGGTTTTAGATTAAGACATTCAAAAACCGAACATTATGGTTCAGTAAAAAAAATGAGGTTATAGATTGCTTAACTGAGCCATAAACTACTCTAGATAAGATATTATGGATTTTATCTTGCACCATTGGTTACCATCAAAATCTACTGTTGATTGGGCTTTTATCTTGCACCATTGGTTACCATCAAAACCTACTCTTGATTGTAACCTAAGATTTGACAATTCTAACACTTTAATTATAATAAATATAGAAAACGTTTTAGGAAAACTTTTTTCGAAAAAGGAAAAGATAATATCTTTATGGCAACTTTGCTTCATATAATGTAAGGTTAATATTATGAGGGCACTTAAACTTTGATAAAATGTGTCATTAGGTACCTAAATTTTAAAATTTATCAATTTAATATTTGAACTTTGAAATTGATCAATTGAATACCTCAGAACTTTTTATGGGCACACATACTACCTTTGTCAAATTCTTTTAAATACTAAATTGATCGATTTTAAAGTTTATATATCTAATTGCATATTTTATCAAATTTTAGGTGCCATTTGTGATATTATCCTTATAATGTAATAAGGGAAGAATAGATTTAAAACATTCTAAGATATATAGTAGAGAAATAATTTTTTATTTTGTTTGGTTTTGCTTAAAATAACAATAATAATATATTAGAAGTATATTTGAAATTATCAATATGCCTTTACTCCAATCCATCACTCAGACTATTAGACAAGGCATAAGAGTCTCATGTAGATAAGAAAATATGTTGGAAATATTAAGTAATAGTTATTTCTTTCACTCTGAAGGAATACAATTTTTTTAATTCGAAGTAATAGGAATTCAATGCAATAGCTATTTAGTAAAGAAAACATATGGAAAATAAAAAAAAAAAAGGAACCAATCAAAACAAAATGAAATTATGTTTTTTTTTCTTAAATATAATCTATAAAATTCTCAGCCTAAACCGAGTTGAAAATTTGTAGTTAGGGGGGTAAATTCAACCACATTCAAAAAGAAATTAAAATAAAACAAAACCGCATCATTGCAAGAATCAAAGTGACTTTTAACTTGTGATTGAAAAAAAAAAAAAAAAAAATTCTTTTATAGGGACAAAACATTTAAAAAAAAAAGAGAATCATGAAGCTATATATGTATTTAATTTTATGACTACAAGGCATGGCATAAGATGACTCAAAATTTATATTATATACTAGTTTTATGAATGAAATGGATGTTAAGACACCATGGAATTTCCTAATCGTATAAATAATGACTCTATCGGTCTTTTCTTTTCAATGTCAAGACCAAGACCTTCAAAACATAATAAGATAAGCATTTTAATTAGAAGGATTAGGTTTGATATTCCCCTCCCTTAATGTTGTAACATGTAATAGTTAGCAAAACTATGTGATTATATTTCATATTTTAATTCTTTTTAAATTATAAATTATGCTTAAAATTATAAAACCAAATTAAACCAAACTAAATATTAATCATAATTTGTAATTTGATTTGATTTGAAAGGAAAATTGAACCAAATCAAATGGTAACATATTAATAATTTTATAGGGTTGAAATAACTATTTTATTTCATGGTTGTGGAACTAATAACCATATTATTAATTCTTTTAGGGAGCTTTTATGGTCCCATCGATAGGACCGTTCAGTCAATTATCTAACCGTAAATAAATACAGTAATTAAAATATAACTTATTTTAATAATTCAATCATTGTTGAATAGTGATGGTAATAAAGAATTTCCCATCTTTTACATACCAATATGGGCAAGCTATAGGAGAAACTTTGACAGAGAGAAAGAAGCTAAGCCAGTCAAAGATTTCACAGAAAATGAAAAGATAGTAATGTTGATTCATTGAATGCTGTAGGGTTGAAGAATCCCGGCACCCAATTTGACAATAATGTGGACTGTCTTTGCCTCACGCGAAATCATGAGCACCCTGTTTTGTTGTGGCCCGCCAGTTGTGTTTATATGCAAATACTATGATGATACTGTATATTAACATGTATAAGGGGTGTTTGGCTAATGCGTGTTGCCAAGGATGGTAGCAGCGGTTGCCAAAAGCTCAAGGTGATGAAAAGTGTTAGCGCTGGGGAAACGAAGACCACTGAATTATTAATCAACAAGAAAACATAAAAAGTGAATGTGACGGAGAGAATGGGAGGTCATGGAAATGGTTTTACGTGAGGAATACTAATATAGGAGGAAAAGAAGGGGAGAAGGAGAAAAAAAATCCACATGCAATATAAAGAAATTTAAAGAAAGTAAGATCCCATAAGGCTCTCAGAAGTGTTTCATTGACAATGGTGCAATATTAATGAAAGCTGAGATATAAAATGTTCTAAATGAAACTTTAGAAAAGGATGATTGTATGGCCCAATATCGAAAGGGGGGTTGCTAATAGCATTTAATTTCCTCGATGAAGTTATGTTCTTTAAAGACTAGAGAAATAACACACACACACACATATATATAGGATTAGATTGGGTTCCATTACATGCACATTCACTTGGATATTTCAATTGGATAAATTACATTAGAATATATCAACATTTCAGATAATTGAAAAGATGAATTATCATTCATAAAATAAGTTAAATAAGGTATAATATTTCATAAAATTTATTTAAGGTATTAACATTTAAAAGATTTTTTAATAAATTTTTAAATTTTTTTTCATAAATACCTTATTTGACTCATTTTACAAAACATTGATTTCTCTTTTTGATTGCTTAAAATATTGATATCTAAAATGAATTTACCTCAAAGATAGTTTCTATAACTTACCCAATTTTTATAGGAACTTCTAAAGTCATGTTGACAAGACCGTCCCACCATTAATCTAACTATTAAAATAAATATAATAATTAAAATATCAATTATTTTAATGACTCGATCACGATTGGGTATGGTATGAACCATTGGATGGCGACAGGATCGGTCACGTCAAAATTAATGGTGGGACCATAGGATTTTCCAATTTGTATTTATAAGTTAGCAATTTAATTCCTCTTAAAAATGAATTATCTTAATTAGTAGCAACTATCCCACATATATTTATGTCAATATATAAAAAAATTGTACTGAGTGCATGAATTCTAAAAATTAGCCTATCGTGCACGTGGCTAAGGCTATTATAACATTTTTTTTTTTTACATAAGGCTATTATAACATAATAATATGATTACTAGTCTCTCTAATGAGATGACTTAGGTATGATTCTTTTTTTCCCTAGTTGTATTATGTGAATATAATTGGCAAAATCATACTAAATCTATTTTGATATTCATACATATCATATATATCTTTCTAAGTTTTCCAAAATTCAGTTAATAAATTAGTGGCGACATTATGATTCGGAGGTCATGAAGATAAAATTAGCGAAAACATTTAAGTAAATGAAAAATAGGGTAGATGTCACAATTTATCCAAACTTTGGTAAAATATGAGATATTTGAACTTTGAATTTGATCATTTTAGTACCCAAACTTTGAAATTGATCAATTTAGCATCTAAAAAGAACTTTTTGTATATGCTAACAATATTTCCATCATATTGGTAAAAAATACTACGTAGGATAACGCCAATTTGATGGATGTACTATTGGCAAATATGATTTTTTTTTTCAATTACTAAATTGATCGACTTCAAAGTTTAGATATCTAATTACATATTTTGCCTAAGTTCAGGTGTCATTTGTGACATTAACTCATAATATATATAAGACTCATAATACGATTAATCCATTAAAGTATGCCTTCTCCCGCAACTTACTTTAGGTCATCTCAAAGTAAAGTGGAGTCACTAAAAAATATAATGGACAATGCCATTGTTTATACCTCAACTTTATGCCTTTTTATAAATATACATGTAAAGTTTTAAATTGTCATTTATATACTGATTAGACATGTAGTTGCTACCGTTTATGCCTCATATTTTTGTGCTTTGCACTCATGATGTAGATTTTTTTAGTTATGTGATAATAACGTGGCATTAGTACAAAATAAAACATTACAGGCATCATATGGTAATCAGTTATCTGTGATGATAGAGATAATAATAGTTAATAGAAAGAGACAAGGTATAAACAGTAACAATTAAACATCTTATTAGGTGTATAAATTCACAATTTAAAATTTCAGATGTATAATTGTAAAAAAAAAAAAAAAAAAAACATAAAGTTGAGGTGTAAACCATGACATTGACCCAAAAAATAAAGAAACCACCTATCACAAAAACAAAGAAAAGGGAAAAAAGCACTTCATTAATTTTGTGCCTATTGAATTGCCTTTAGGGAAAAAGAGTTTTAGTGAAATGAAGGAAATAAAAAGAAAGAAAAATAGAATATTTAAACTATTTTTGTTTCATGAAAAGCTCTTTTTGATAGATATTATAGGAATTATAAACATCATTCAAATGCCATGAAGGGACGTTCAAATGGAGTCACAATTTCTTGTAGATATGCACATCATGGACTAACATTTTGGCATTGATACTGATTGTTCATCTTGATGCTTTCAGATAAACTTCATTTGACCTTTAATTATAAGTGCTAAGATATACTAAATTTGGTTATTTTGGTGACTAATATTTTAAAGGTTTAATTACAAAAAAAAAAACTTATTTGTGTTTTGGCATATTTGCAATTAATTGACCCGAATTATTTTATTTTATCTTATCTTATTTTATTTTATTTTATTTTTTTTGACAAGGGATAAACCTGTGATAAACTCTATCTTGTTCCATTCAATTCCATTAATATTAAAACACATGTCAAGCTAGTGTGAAAAATGCAAAAAATAAAAAATAAAAACCAAATTTACTGTACATTTCCTTTATTTCATCATAGTATAGGTGAAGAGGAGGCTTGCTACTTGTTCCACTGATGGAGAAAAAAGGGGGAAAAAAAAAAAGCTTGTTGCACAGAGAGAGAGAGAGAGAGAAGAGAGAGAGAGAGTTGAACCAACCAGAAAAAGAAAGAAACAAGAAAGGAAGAGGAAGGAAGAAGAAGGAAGACAATATCTCACAAGATCAAATTTCCATCATATTTTACATGTTTTTGCACGAATTTGATAAAATCATCACAAAAACTTGCAAATAAACACTAGATTCGCTTAAAAACTAAAAGAACATGAAGATTAAGATTTTGACAAAATATATGTTTTCTTAAGAAATTGATTCAAATCAATCCAGAAGAAAATTCTTAAATCTAAATGCATTATTATGCATATTTGGTCATGGAGGACATGAAAATAACAAGGATTACACTTAAATAAGAAGCGGACCGTGGATCTTCTTTTTTTTCTAAAAAAAAAAAATTCCATGGCAGTTGTTTTCTCTCTCTTTAACATATCTAACTTTATACAAAATTGAGAGAAAACAAGTTCATATTTGAGTTTCTAGAGATCTTTTAAACAAGAAATAGCCAACTTTCTTGGCAAAATAAGAAGAACAAATCCTCCATTGATTTTCTCTCTCCAAAACCCATATGAATCTACTTCAACTTCTCCCTAAGATTTCTTACCTTAAAGTCAAGATCGAAGTTCTAAATTAACTTCATTGGATTCTAGATGCAAACTCTTCCATAAAAGCATAAACGTTCCCTTCAATTTGTTAAAAAATTCCTAAATCCAGCCAACCTAACATAACCTCTTAGCACATCTCGTGAAATGCCACTGCAACCACACCTTTCTAGGTCAAACTGTTGCTACCACATGATCCTGTACCTCTAAAAACCCAGATCAATACCTTAAAATATGGAAGAATAGATTGTTAACCATGATAGGGTTGAACAAATGGAGAAAATGAATTTTTAAATGAAGAAAGAGAAATTGTTTGCTCCTTTTTTTTTTAACATGTGACTATCATGTGATTAGTAAGGACTTTTTAATGGGATAAACTCTATCTTGATACGTGTTTTAAATTGAAAAAAATAAGATGGAGTTTATCACATGTTAGTCATTTATTAAAAAAAAAAAAAAAACTCGGGTCATTTAATTGCAGATAGGCCAAAACACATGTAAGTTTTTTGTAATTAGCCTTATTTTAAAAATAGCACTTAATTTATTTTTAATTTAATTTCAAGTTTCCAAATTGTTGATTCATATAAAAAGAAGAATTTTTTCAACTTTCATTCATTTTGGAAGCAATTTGATCAAAAAATGAAGGATCTATGAAGAGGACACAAGAGATATAATTGTGTCTAAGTTGTGTTACAACAACATAGAGCCTTGTTTGGCCAGCATCCAACTTAGATAAAAAAACTCATATTTTCAAAAGAGGAAATCTCTTATTTTAGGAAAGAGAAGACATTTTATGTTAAAGGAGGAAAGTTCTAATGACCAAAATTCTCTCACTCATAAAGATTACTTACTTTCCTAAATCAAAGATTTTATTTCCTATTTTGAAGATTCCTCTTTCCAAGTCATAGGAAGACAACTTTTCACTTTAAAAAGGCAACATTTTTATTTAAGAGAGAGAAATCTTCTAAATTTAACTACAGAGCGACTCTATAACAAGGGGAGATCCAAGATTTCCAAGGGATATCCACTTATTATGGAATTCTCTAAATCTAGGCAAGTCAATGTTCAGACTTCAACCACTTTTCAAGATTGCATTGTAATAGAGGGTTAATTGTTTCATTCAATGTTTAAATGTACTCATTGTGTTCTTATTGCTAATTATATGGAGGGGTAAACTCCTTATCTAGATTTTAATGAGCCTTAGGTCACTAGTAAAAATACGACCATTTGAGGTGAGATTATTCGCCTCAGTAGGTCTAAATTTCGCCTTAGATCTTTGCATGAGTAGGGTCGTTGTGTTAGGTAAAAAGAGAGGAAATTCGCCTAAAAATCTTTTGATTGAGATGAATTTCGTCTCCTTGAAAAATTGAGTCGAAACTCACCACATGCATGTATATATGAGATGAATTTCACCTTACACATGGCTGATAGACTACATAAGTTGATGAGGCGAAACTCGCTTCATTGTCTGACGTGGCAAGTCAGCCATGTGTAAGGCGAAATTCGCCTCATAAATACATGCATGTGATGAGTTATGCCTCTTTTTTTTTTTAAACAAAAACTGTATTGTTTTTTTAATCTGATGTTTTAATTTTTATAATTTATGATAAGTTATATTACCAAGTTTTTAATATTAATTATAAATATTAATATTTTATT
Source organism: Combretum micranthum (assembly GCA_024138025.1). Lineage (NCBI taxonomy): Eukaryota > Viridiplantae > Streptophyta > Magnoliopsida > Myrtales > Combretaceae > Combretum > Combretum micranthum. The sequence goes on from JAMXBD010002420.1 coordinate 158,291, forward strand.
ATGAATATTATACTAATAATCATAATTACTTACATTTTTTTAGTTAATTTTAATAAATAGTGAAAATATTATATTATCATAAATATGTTTAAATTTGTGCAAATATTACACTTTTCAAACCATGATATACTTCAAACATTAAGCAAAATTTATCAATTATTGAAGAAATATTATGCAAATACAAAAAAAAAAAAACTCTAATAATAGTAAGATATTACCTTGATTCTGATATTGTTGAATTTGCAGTAATAAATTGATAAGATGATCTAAATCTGCAAAATTAATACATAAAAGCTGTAGTCTAAAAGCTTCATAATGCAAATTAAATGATTTGAAGGGAAAAAATCAATAGTTTCAGAGAGAAAAATGAGGAGAATGGAGAGAATTACGAGTTCTGAAGATGAAGAAAATGAAGAGAAAAATAGAAGGGGAAGAATACATAGAGGTGAGTTGAGGGGAAGTTTGCCTCAAGTGAATAATGAGGGGAAATTGGCCTTATGAGAACAATGAGGTGGAGTTTGCCTCATTATCCTAGTCATGAGGTGAATTTCGTTTCATGACTAGGAAAGTGATATTTTCCCGTACTCGCCTTCTCAAATATTTGATCCCATGCATAATTTGGCTGGCTAAATTTCTAAGTTTTAGATTTTTTTTTTAATTATTAACGATAAAAGTAGATAATATTTTTTGAGTTGATTATTAAAATTTAAATCATATATGTGTAAAATATATATTGATGGTCGTTTTTTATAAAATTGAAAAGACTTCTATAAATTTTACGTTTTATAAAAATATTATTATTAAAATCCATTGTTTATAATATTATAAATTAATTTATATGTAAAGTGTAAATATATATTGATTGTATTTTTTATGAAATCGAATAAACCAACATAAATTTTGCACGTTTTATAAAAATCTTATTATTGAAATCCATTATTTATAATATTATAAATTAAATGATTTGTGATGTGTAAATTATATATTGACATAAATTTTGGACCTTTTATAAAAATCATATTATTAAAATCCGTTATTTATAATATTATAAATTTATTGATATGTAATGTGTAAATTGTATATTGATGGTATTTTAAATAATATTGAATAGACCACTATAAATTTTAAAAGTTTTATCAAAATATTATTATTAAAATATGTTATTTATAATATTATAAATTAATTGATATGTAATATGTAAACTAAAGATTGAAAGTAGTTTTTTTAGGAATTGAGCAAACCAATGTAAATTTTGCACGTTTTATAAAAATTTTATTATTGAAATCTGTTATTATAAATTAAATGATATGTAATGTGTAAATTATATATTGATAGTAGTTTTTTTTTTTTTTTGAAATTGACAAACCAACCTAAATTTTGCATGTTTTATAAAAATCTTATTAATAAAATCCATTATTTATAATATTATAAATTAATTGACATGTAATGTGTAAATTATATATTGATGGTAGTTTTTTTATAAATGTTACACGTTTTATAAAAATCTTATTATTAAAAATCCGTTATTTATAATATTGTAAATTAAATGATATGTAATGTGTAAATTATATATTAATAGTAGTTTTTATAAAATTGAGCAAAACCAATGTAAATTTTGCATGTTTTACAAAAATCTTATTATTGAAATCCATTATAATATTATGCTAAAATAATCAACTTTATATTTATGATATATAAAATCTAAACGTGAAATAACTGTATGCTAAACAATAAGCATCATACAATGTGCCAATACAAAACAACATAAACATAATACGAATCATAATGACCCACATGATCAACAATGCAATGAATAAGCGTAGAGAAAAAAGAAATCATGTAGTCTAAACATAGAAAACAACAAAAATATAGATAATAAACATTCTTGGGGTGTTTGATGCTGGCACTATTGTGCATGCTAAACACCATACAATCTATCTGAACAAAATAACAAAAATATAATACGAGTCATAATGATCCACATGATCTATAATACAATGAAGAAGTCTAGAGAAAACAGAAATAACATAGTCTAAACATTGAAAATGATAAAAATATAGATAGTAAACATGATGCGTCGCTGATGCTGGCGTTGTCGGGACGACTTGATCCTATGATAGACGTTGTCTAACATACTGTAGTCGGGGAATTTGAAGGTAGTGTCGAATGATGAATAGATGGCCATGTGGGGTTTGTGGAGGACATAGGGATGAACTCAAATCTATAGCTGGAGTTGTACTTGGGAATGTGTACGATCCAAAGGGGGCTGCTCATAATGAAAATTGACAAAACCTAGACCCCCTGACCATTGGCCAAAACCCGATAAGGGTTGGCCTATTTATTGTCTAGAATTTCTTGGTAACCCAAGAGATAGATCAATGCATGCACGAACATAGATAACTAGTTGACCATCCCATTAAAAACTTAGAAGAGATGCAGACGAGGTGCCGCTAGTGAGAATAGTATAAAGTTAAGTTGGCTGGGATCTGGGTCACTACTAGGAGTATCCATGTGTGGTGTAACCTGTTGGTATGGAGGGTATTACTTAAAGGAAGATATTGAAGGAAAGCGAACATAGTTCATCATATTAATTTGCTCCTATATCTTGTCCATCTGATGTTGCTGCATGGTTTTATGTACTTAGAGTGTACTAAATCCTTATCACATGGCTACTCGAAGTAGTCAATCCTATGTTGATCTATTGGCATACCGTATCCAAAGCCTTGACGAAAGCTGAATTTGTGCCCCAAAACCTCCTCCATAATTTCCTAATTTGGCATAGGTCGCTAACCTATCGCAACAGCAAGTCATCTTCCTCCTTCCTCTAATGCCATGCATGCCTGGTTAAAACAAAGTGAAGACAATATCAATATAATGATATAAAATGATAGATATGGTGTATTACTGTGAAATATGAAAATCGAATATGCTTACATAATTCTACATGGTTACCTTCGACTCCCAAAGATTAATCAACTATCCATTCTCCTTCCTCAAATGCGTGTCTATAATTCTTTATTGGTGTGAGACTTTGTAATACATGATTAGTGAAATTACCAAAAAATATAGAACATACTCATACACTATGAGGGTATCGTGGCATGCAACAAAAAATATAGTTATAATACTTATATTCGTAAGTGCATGGTGAAGCATAGACTTCATACTACCCCTATGCACTAATTTTTGCTTCTTCTTGTTTGCTATATTCACCATGGATCGAATCCATACGGTTAAAAAAAGTAAACAAACGGAATAGATAATTGGTTAGTTATTCTACCACATGTGGAATTGTACTTTGTAATCCAGATCATTCTCTATGAAGTGGACGAACCCCTTCCACTTATCCACTTGGTGCTCAAAACCTAGTTGTGGCATGCTAGCAGCTTCCTCACCTCCACCTTTAGATATGATGTATACCTTCAGCTTATAGTGGAGCTGATTATATGATTTGCTTGCTAAATTGTTCAACATTATCCATCACTTATGCACTTTTTGCTAATTCTCTAGTAGTTCGAACTTTTGCTGCACATTAAAAACAAGTTGCATATATTAGTGAATGGTCAAGGCTAATTTAACGGTCATAAGTATGTTTTTAACTGAAAATAAACTCATCATAAATCGCCGGATAATGCCACGTTAATAGGCCTTTGGAGATGCTGATTACGCCTTACCTTTAGCTCACAGAATGAACAACTTAGTCAACGTTCTATGGTGGAGCAAGAACTGTAACCCAACCATCCTAAGACAATGAGCACATGAGACCTATATATCCATCTAGCATGTTAACGGTCGGCCTACGACCTGTTCTCCTAAACTCCTCCTCCGCTCAGGTCCCCTTATACATATCCTGCCACCTCTCAAGCACCATGTATTGGCCTCCTCCTGCTTAGCAACTATAGTAGCCTCATCATGCTCCATTGCTGTGGCCTTTGGGTCCTCAAGGTCCACTTGATTGGGTAGATCATTACGAAGGTCATATGTGACATCCTCCCTTATTCCCAAATCATTTACCTACCTCGGTTGAGTTTGAATAGCCTGACTTAACTGGATGTTGGTCTCTTTGTCTTACTAATTGGTGAGTAATGTAGTAAATGATCCTCTTGTATAATCAAATAAAAATATTAGTGCATCATTCTAATATGGATGTGGAAGACAAAAGATTAACTATTCAAGGTGAAAATCTCACTAGTGTATTGCTTAGGGCATGCCTCAGCGTCCTCCATAAGCTGATCGTAGAAATATGAGCACTACATCCTGCACATTATAAAAATATCAATTTTTACTGATTCATTACTTTGAGTTCTTTACAAATAAACATATGTTACAAAGAAAAAAAAATGAAAATAGATATGCAATCTATTCGTTTGAATCATTATCCCCCACGCCACTACAAACCTTTACATGGGTCTATTAGGCATGTAAGGTTTCTTAGGTCAACAATTATGCAATAGATTGGAATCGTCAAAGGCCTTTCAACTATATGTTACATTGGCTCCTCAGTTGGAGATAACTCATCCAATTCATTATCTTCTATGGATTCGAATTGGAAGAGACCATGAGTAAATATATGACAGTGTAGAACTATCTATACAATCCTCCAATCGCTAGATTGTTTGCTTGGGTCTGTAAGGTAAAATACCTGTTGTGCTTGGTTCACAAGAATGTATGGGTCATTGTTGTATCATGTCCTTGCTGTGTTGATTACGATGAGGTCTCTATTGATACTTTCTTATATGTCTCGGTCTGTGTCAAACCACCTGCACCTGAATAAAAACACTTGCCTGGACCCCATATAATTTAATTGAATAACTTCCATAAGAATACCCAAAAGGTTTTTCGTTGCTCGTCATCTGCACTAATGATGTATACCGCTGTTCTATCATTTTAACCTCACCTCCTTTGATTTTGTGTTGTATTGGAGCTCGTTCACAACACAAGCATTGTAGCATTATCAACGAATATTTAGGCCCCACCCTAAGGCTTCTAAATCTCTTGACACCTGCCGCCATGGACAGACCTAGGTTTCATAATCTGCAAAGGATGAGAATGATGAAGCTTACCTTTAGACATATCAATGAATATTTCTTTCAGATAATGTGAGTGAGTTGCAACCTTATTTTAAAACTACTTTTAAAATGTTTACATGTTATTCCTCCAACATTGTAGGCTCCTTGCGCATTTAGTTCTTGCTAGAACTCCTTAGAAGTAATTTCATTATAAGTCCATATTAGGAAATTGTGAAATTATTGTGTTTTTAGGTCATATATGAATGCAAATGACACCACATATCTAATAAACGGTTACACTTCCTTGCAATTATTTAACATTGTCTAATGCATTCTGTTGAGTTTAACATCCGAGCTTGATATAGTACATGCACCTATTGGACGTATAGGGCATGTGAATCCTCGAAATGATGAGGATGGAGCTTCTTTTAGCGGTTTATCCCATTGTCGTTGTGGCCTATTTATTCTTGATTCCATGTTCTTGAAATACAATGAGCAAAATTGAATGCTCTCTCTCATAACATATGACTCAGTAATGGAACCCTTAAGTCTTACCCTATTCCGCCAATCTCTCTTGAGAACTCCCATATCTCTTTTAATAGGATACATCCAACGATCCTAGATAAGGTTATACAAGCATGCTTCCTTCGAAAGATGCATAGCTAAATGGATCATGATGTTAAAAAAGCAGAATAGAATATCATCTCTAACTTGCAAAGAGTTAGGATTATGGTTTACTTTGAAGACTCCTATAAATTCACACAAAGTTCTTTAGCTGTCAATTCCTTGAAGAAACAAGAGACATCATATACAACGTCATAAATTCATTATCGAAAAACCCACAAATGACTACTAGGAAGATCTGTTGCAGTAGAACATGACAATCGTGGCTCTCCAGACCCGTTAAACTTACTTAATCAACACTTAGGTAGGATGATATATTGGAAGCATATCCATTTGGCATCTTTACATCCTTAATTGAGTTATAGGCATCTATCATTTGCTGAGTTGATAGTGTATATACAGTCGGTGGCTTGAATGTGTGATTGCTACGTTCTTGTAGATGTAGCTCAGAATGAATACCCATTTCTTAGAGAGTAGGACTCATCTTATATGTGTCTTTGACTTGCCCTTAAGATTGAAAATAGTCCTAACTAGGTTGTCACATATATTCTTTTCAATGTGCATCAAGTTAAAGTTGTATTGCATGCGCAGTTCATTCCAATATGGCAACCGAAAGAGCATATTCTTCTTACACCAGTTTATATCGTCTTCGTTTCTTCAACAACAGAGTTGCTCTTGCATTTTTTCCAATATGACATGCTCATACTAACTCAATTGATCCACAATGTCTTCTCTAGTGAAATCCCTTGGCTAAGGCCTTATTTCTATAGTGCCGTCTAAACTTGTACTATCGTGACACCATCTCTGCCTTAGAGGCAAGAACCGTCTATGGCCCATATAGTGAAACTTACTATTTGAATGCCTGCTTTTGCAATTGACGTTACATATAGGACATGCTTTATAACCTTGGTTATCCAGCCTCATATGTCACTATATGCCAAGAAATCATTGATAGTACAAAACAATGCGGGATACATTTGAAATGTCCATCCTTCTAGCACATCCAGTTTCTTCACACCACTTGCCTATAGTTCTTTTAGCTCTCCTATAAGGGATTGTAAGTACACATCAATGTCTCTATATGGAGATCTCCCTGGTATTAAAAGGGACATCACCATATATGGCTCTTTCATGCATCTACATGCTGGAATATTGTATACAAACATAGTGATTGGCCACACATTGTATGTTGTGCTCATGTTTGATAAGGATTGAACCCATCGATAGCAAGTCATAGTCGCACACTTCGAGGGTTTGATGCAAACTAAGGGTATTTTCCATCTAATCTCTTCCATTACTTAGAATCCATGGGATGCTTCAACATACCCTCTACTGATACGTAATTTTCTTTGTGTCATCTCATCTATAGAGCTGTCTTCTGACACATGAATAGCCATTGTAATCTCAGGATTAGTGGAAAATGTCATAAAACCTTAACTAGTATTGTTTTATGCTTCCTTGAATGAAGCTTCGACCTTTCTTCACCACATGTTGGGCAGTTATCAAGATTTTAGAATTCTTTTAAGAATAGCACACAATCATTTTTACATGCATGAATCGTGTCTACATCCATATCTAACTGCTTTAACAACTTTCGTGCTTCGTAGTATGAGGATGGTAACAAATTGTCGGTTGGTAACAAACTTTTTATTAAGACAAGCAATTATTGAATGATTTCACTGACTGTTTATTGTTAACCTTTAGATTCATCATTTAAAGTACCGCTGATAATATAGAGAACTTTGAACAGTATAAATATACCAGGCTCTTTGCTTTTTCAAATATTCTAGTGTACCATTCCCCATCAAATGCATTACTTTTATCTTTGCTATCAACATCATTCCCCTCAGGATCACTTATGTTAGCGGCAAGGTCTTCCAAAAGTCCTTGATCTACTTCATTTTCAAATATGTGTATTCAGGTGGAATACTCCCTTTATCGATGAAAACATCATCATTTACCTCGTCTTCATCTACATCCTTATCGTGGTAAATTCAAGATGAGTAGGTCCAAGCCACTTTCCTCGTGAGAAGGTGATATTTAATAATCTGAATAAACTATCTTGAACTATTGAGACAATCTTTATAATGGCATCTAATCAATCTATCTACCCTTCTATGGTTTACGGCAGCTAGGAAAAATTCTCTAACCCCATTTCTATATCGCTAGTTGTCAAATCACATGCCATATGCCAAATTCCTGTAGATATCTTAAATTGGCATTTAATCAATTACCACATCTTATTCATCGAAGATATTTCCATATAACTATCCAAGCATCTAATATCGAAATACTATCTTCTAAATTAACATATTAATAAGCTATCTACGTGTCATGTAGTTAAACTCAATAAACATGTATTAAATAATAATATATAATTGCTAAATCCTAAATATGTATAATTTTTTGAATCACTAACAAGAAATACATAATTGTAAATTAAATATACATTGATTAATAACTATATAAATACTACCATTTAAATAATTGTATTCAAATTATCATAAAAACTAAACTAACCTTTTGGTGATTGTAGTACTCTAAATACCAGATTTGAGCCAAACAATTTATTAGATGCTTGTACGAAAATAAAAATATAATTAAAATATTAATTTTATTCTAAAAATATATCTTCATATACAATATCATAAAAATTTATTTGCGTAAAATACGAAGACAGATGGAGAAAGAATACTAACCAATAAAGTGAGCGAAGAAAATTATCATGCAATTTATGAATGTGTGTATGTGAAACAAGTGTTGCGTGTGTGAGAGAGAAAACGAATGCAGCATGTGTGTGAGAGAGAGAACGAGTGAAGTGTGTGTGTGTATGAGAGAGAGAGAGAGAGCGTGTGTGTGCACGCGCGTGTGCATGTGCGCACGCGCGTATGCATGTGCATGTGTGTGAGCATGAAAGGGGTGGTGAGGGAGCGCCTCTATGTGTGTAAGTGAGTGTTGTGTATGAGGGTGAGTGGTATATATAGTATGACCTGAGGCAAAATTTATGTCGTCTAGTCAACACATGAGGTGAAATTCACCGCTTACTAGGACAATGAGGTGAACTATTAGAGGTAAGAATTGCCTTTTATTCCTTAAAAATACGTATCTTGTAACCAAATTTTTACTAGTGAGTTTTTTATGTGCATATTGATTTTTCTTGAATCTAATTGTAATGCATTTATTGTTTATCTTGAATTAATAGTCCAAAGTATTGATTCTTGATTAGATTTCACTTAAATTAATCCACAAATTGCTTTAATAACAATTAGAAGGGGTTGCATGCAATTCTAGGCATAAGGCAACATAAATATCCAATATTAGAGACAAAAAAGAAATTTTAGCTAATCAACCTAGAAATTTTTTTGGCCAAATAATAACTTAGAATTATTTTTGTAAACTTGACAAATACATCAAATTATATTAGGAAATTTCACTGTTCAGAATAATAAAAATAAAATCTATGTGTGTAAGTGTTATGTTATAAACCATGCCATACTTACTATAATTCAATCATTTGTTTATATTAGGTTAAATTTCAATTTAGACATCAAACTTTCATGATTTATGCGTTTAAGAAATTTAAAAACTAAAAGTTTTATAAACAGGTTTAGTACTTATGCCTGCATTAGGTCTTGAGATCGACCTTAATCATTACTGAGTATAATTTAAAAAAAAATATTATATATATATATATTAAAAACTATAATGCAATTGCTCAATATATTAGTTAGAATTGCCAAGATCAAGCATCATGAATCATCTTTCCCCTTTTCTCAGCTAATGTTGCCTACTTCTCCCTTTGATTAGTGTTTGTCCTTTCTTTTTTCTTTTTTTTTTAATTTAGTGTTTTGCTTAATATTATTTATGTGCATGAAAATTTAGAAGAATTCTATTTTGAGAAATTTAATTTTGATTTAGACTTAGGTTAATTCTAATTACTAGAATGAAACTTGAGTTTGTAGGGTTCTTTGAAGGGTGTTTATTATGGAGACTTAATGGTTGTTGACAATGTTCAAATGTTGTTTGGCTTAACTATTGCTAATTAGATGATGCATTTCATGTGATTTTAGTACATGCTCCAAAACCCATTTATGTTGATATTATCGTATTATACATATGTATATTAATGATGTGACAATATTGTTGAACCATGTAGGTTCAAGTCGTCTTTCAGTGAGAATAAAACTTGTCGTTTTTTTTTAATCTCTTGACATATGTTAATTAAAAAAAATTGGAACTTCTATGATAGTGTTGTAAATGCAATTAACATCTAGATGCTAGCCTTGAAGCAGGGCTTAGCAACTAGATGCTAGCCATCTAATACTGATTTCTAAGTAATGTCTAGACGTCAAGACATAATGTTCGGCGTCGGCCTTCTATCCTCAAGAAAACTTGTGTGGCACCCTAATGCCTTCCCTTTGCCGAATCTTTGCTTTTCAAGTAATGAAGTGTGGATGCAAAGAACCCCATGGGACATTTGGATGCCAGGTGGGGTGTTCGAACATTAGCTCTAAGAAACTAGCTATTAAAACATTTAATACTTAGTCAAACTTTGTTAGATGAGGTCTAACGAGTAAAACGTTTAAGAAGCATATAAAAAAAAGACTTATGGTAATTGAAGAAAGTTACTTAAGCTCACTAATTGCTATTAAAAACCCTTCTAATATTGTAAATTAGATTTCCTATGTATCGATCTTAAATTTGCAATTTATTAAAGAGAGAAAAGTGACTAGTACTCATGTGAGCTTTTAGTGAAATTTGTTAACTAGTACTACTCTAGTGGGTGCATTTAAAGTGAGTTTTATATCTTGTGTGTTGCTCCAAATGAGCAAGAATTGCGTGATCAATTAAGTGGTATGAAGTCCCTGGTTTAATGCAACTTGAGTTTGTGGAGAGTAGAAGGCAGTCTAAATTCCATGTTATATCTAAGAGCAAACTTCTCTAACCATATCTATTTTACATTCAACTGAATCATTGTTGTTATATTATTGTTATTATTGCTCAACTTGCTCAATCGCATTAAAATTCAAGTATGTTATTTGATACTTAATCATGCTATGACATGCCTATTGCGAATTGGATTTTAGGTAGAATGTTGGTCTAACGAAATTTTTATTCCATCGTATTCAAACTTCCCCATTATCTAAATTCCTAACATTCTTACAAGCCATACAAAATCAATGACTAAAAACTAACATATTATCTAAATTGTATCACAAAACAAATCTAAGAAAATATGTTAACATGACTTTGAACTCTCTACTCTTCAAACATAATCATTAAGCATGTTGATGTCCTAGAAAAGGAGAAATATAAATCACTCATATATACTAAACATCATACCCACTTTACCTTAAACTGATTCTTGTACATATTTAAAATAAGGTAAATTACACTAGAAGGTATCAACATTTAGGAGTAAATTTATTTAAGGTACCAATATTTTGAGTAGTTAAAAAGAGATATAAATGTTTGGTAAAGTGTATCATCTAACAAAGTGGCATAGAAAATATTGCATCGTGTTCCAAAAAATCGTTGGCATCTATCATACTCACTTTTTTTATCTATTATCTAGCCAAAGAAAATTGAGCAGAACATAAAAAAAAAAATAAAATAAAATTTATTATAGGTTAAGGCTAAATATGTATATGTTTTTAGGGTAAAATTTAAGATAAGTTTGTAAAATTGCAAGATAGAACTTAGGATTTGCTTCAACAAATCCTTATCATGTGATTTCTCAACAAACTCAGGAAGTTGTTTATTGGTGCATTTGTACTATCAGATTCACAAAAGTAATTTAACCTCTCTTAATGTCAGAAATTCTAGATTCAGATCAGACCACTATAATCTCTTCATAAGTTATTAGTAGTGTAGACCCGTAAAGTTTAAGAATTCTTTGTTTAAAAACCCATTTTGGAAATTTGAAAACAAATGATAGAAAGTTTCACCATCCCTTTCTCAAGATGATTATGAGTAACTTCATTAGTAACCCAGATCCATTTAAAAGAATGATCCCTCGATCTATTCAGTTGAAATCAAATGTAGATATAAAAGGTGTACCATGCATTTAGATTTATGAAATTAAGTTTGAGCGACTAAATACAAATACCCAGCCAATATTCAATTGGAAGCACATTTGAAATCACATGAATAAGGATTTGGATTCACAAACCCTAAATTGATATTATTTCTCCATGCATACAGACCTTAAGCATAGATTATGAAGAAATAATGTGGAATTATAGATGAATATTAAAACTAATTCCATAATCTTGCAAAATAAAAACAATGGGTTAAAATGATTTTACCAAAAAAACTTCAAGATTTCTTAGCAAGAAGAAATAGTTCTTTTGCTAAAGATTTCTCTCTCTATTCTTTGTTAGAAATATTTTATATAGTATTGATGCTTATTAAGCATCGGTGCATGTTTTTAATAGTCTATAAGCGTAGAAAATCATGAAGATTTTATTTGCTAACATAGTAGATTATTTATAATAGAATTCATTTTCATCTTCATCGCGAATCATAAATGCTAGCTTAGAGGTCCCCTTTTGCTGGTACAATCGAGCACTCAAAGGATATCAAAATGTGGCCTGCTTTTAAAAAGCTTCTTGAATTTTTATCTAGATTCAATCGCGAGTTTCATCAAGTTTATCGAGGGCTTAAATGTTGGCCTCAATAAGACTTATCCATTGAAGTGCGAAGTGTTGATATCATAGAGTTGGTTGCGACTTGTTTCAAGGGCTCGACTTGGGTTTTACCATTGTTTTGGCTTGTTGTTTTGCCCTCGATGGGTCTTTTGCAAACCTCGACTAGGTTCTGTTATGCATTGTTGTTGTTGTTGTTTTTCTCCAAATCTGATTCAAATCACTTTGTTTCTTCTTCTTTTGATTTTAGGAGTCAAAAACAACATTTAAGCAATAAAAGTACAAAATTCATAAGAATGTATTAAAAAGGGATCAAATCAAGCTACAATTCCTATAAATGAAATAGAGTAAAACAAACTTATCAAATTCCTCTACACTTAAGCCTTTTTTTGGTCCTTAAGCAAACATTAATTCAACACAACCAGGCAAGGCTTTTTGAAATATGAAGATAAATCATAAATAGAAAATTGACCAGATCAATTAAGGTCAAATCACTTGTGAAATTCAATGCTTTGAATATTTAATCATTTTCCACTAAACCGTGCTAAAGTTACTTATGCTAAAATCACATAACTTATCCAAGTAGATCAGCTTTTACCCTTATTGTTGAATAAGAATTCTAAAGCAAAAATTACTCAAAAGATCAAACAAAGGAGGAGAAACTTCATCAACTTTATCCCCTTATACATATAGGTATGCAATTCCTTAATCATCTCTCTAAGCATCATAATAATAATAAAAAAGACATATACATCAGTTCATCCCCCAAATTTCTCTCCTTATTTATGCTTTTTGTATCATTCTTATTGACTATTTATGTACTTTAAAGCTGTAGAGGGGAAGGTTTTTGCCTTACTCTTCACATTTTTCTCTAGACGGGTTTTTGCCCCTATCTTTTTGCCTTTTTTTTCTTACATGACTTATTTAAAATTGAAAGATGGGTCAAGAAATTGCTCTTATAAATGGCCAATCCCCACCTATTTCAACCTTAAATGTATGGTTATTATAATTTTAACTTTTATTTTGCTTTGATTGGATTGAGCACAAGGAAGAATGATCAAATTATGATCATTATTTGAACCTTCATAAGAGATTACAAAGCTCTCAAAATGACTAAATTGAACACAGACAAATCATTTAAGCTTTTATAAATTAATTGAGTAATCTTATTTGGGACCTTAATCGAATTCTAGCTCTAAATTTCTAGATTAAATAACAAGTAAAACTACTCCACATGGATATTAGTAAAGTGATTTACACATAGTAAAGTTAACTCAATCATATGATGATGTTCATTATTTTCTTTATTGAGTTAATGGTGATTTTTTTCGAATATTTGAAAATTTTTGGTCAAATTTGAGTCGTTTCATTAATCTCCTATGATTTGTGAAAAAAAAAAAAAAGATCAATTAAAGCATGGTTACTCTATTTTTTTTTTTTTATCATAACTTCAACAAAATTGATAGGTAGATTCAAATCTTTCTTGAATTTTTGTGCACAGCTTCTTTTGCTTTCCCAATCACTGCCTTAAACATAGAATCCATTCTATTAAAGAATCTACACTTGTCTTAAAAACTTATTTATTCACAAAAGAATAGTTTAGAAAAAGTTAGAAATGGGTTGCCTTCCATAAAGCACTTGTTTAATATCTTTAGCTTGATAAAACTTCCTTTGAGAGCTCAATGAGCTTGCACCAAGTGCAACTCCTCCAACTTTCTTTGTTATATCATATCCCTATTATTCATACATTCAAACAAAGAATTTAAGAAAAATGACATTCATATATGCTCAAAATCATCATTCAAAGATCAATCACAACATTAAGTTAGGTTTTCAATAGAACCTTATTAAAGTCTTTACAAACCATAATTTGGCAAAAACAAATTTAACCAAGGAGAACACTTGTCTTTCTCTAGACATTCACCATCAACATTCAAAGGTCTTTTGAAAAGAAAACAAACATCTAACATCTTCCCCAACTTTGAAAAAAGAAAGGTAGAATGAATCATCCTAAGAGTCTTTCTCTTTCTTAATTCTTGGATTATTCCCTTAGATTAGCTTCTCTGTTGGCAGGTAATGATCCCTGAGGTCTTTTTGAGAGGAGTTCAAAAATTTAGCCCAACTGTGTCTCTAAATTGTGAATAGTAGCAAAATGATTTCTCAATGCAATGTCAATGCTTTACTGCTTTGCCTTAGAGGCCTTGATAAACTGAGGAATAAATTCCTCCAAACATATCGATTTTATATTTGACACAAATGATCCTTGACTTTGTTTTTGAAAATTTTGTGGAGGAAATTTGGGATTTTGAAAATTGTTGTTATTACTCCACCAAAAACTTGGATGGTCCCTCCAACCAGGGTAGTAAGTATTGCTGAAAGGGCCATTTTTAGGACCATTGAAATTTCCAACAAACTCTACACTCTCAGTAGTCATACCCTCAAAATTTATCCAAAATTACCAGTAACCATAATGACCAGACCATTCTCCATACTAAAACCGTCCACTTTTTTAAATAAGACTTCAATTTTAGAGGTTAAAGCTGATACAACATCTAATTCAAAAACTACTCTATTTTTTTCCTTACTAGCCCTATTAGATGACCACTGATAATGGTTATTGGCCATGTCTTCAAACACACTTAAACACTCTTCAGGGGACTTGTCGTTAAGTCTTTCTCTTGCTACTGCATCATTGAGCTACCTAGTACTGTAGTTTAGCCCATTATAGAACGTCTGGACTTGGGTCCGTTAAGGTAATCCATGATGTGGGCACCTACCTAGCAGCTCTTTCCATCTCTCAAAAGCTTCACACAAAGTTTTAGGTTCCAACTAATGGTATGAAGCTATGTCAGCTCTAAGTTTGGCTATTGTAGAGGGTGAGTAATATTTCTCATGACTTGTTTAGCCATTTGCTACTAGGTGGTTATAGAATTTCTAGGCAGTCCATTAAGTCATTTCTTAGCATTACCCTTCAAGGAAAAATGAAATGACTTGAGTCTAGCGGCATCATTAAAAGCTTTATTAATTTTAAATGTATCACAGATTTCTACAAATTGTTATTAGGTGAGGATTTGGGTCTCCATCCTGTAGTCCATCAAAGTGGACATACTGCTAAATCATTTGGATCATGTTGGGTTTAATCTCAGAATTATTAGCAGTAACCCTGGGTCTAACTATGCTAGTACTAGCCCCATCAAGAGTAGGTTTGCAAAATTATAGCATGGTCTTAAGCTAATTGATTCTTATAGGGTCATTCTCTTCTCTTCTTGTATTTCCCTTCTACCATTCTTAGTTTCTACTCTATTAGCCATATTTTCTAGAAACAATCGTTTTTCTTCTCTAGCTACTCTCCTGCCAACTCGTTCTATATGCCGAGGCTTTTGAGTAAAGGAAAATAATGGGTGAGATTGACTCCTAGCCATAATCCCACATTTTTATTTTTCAAAGAATTAGTCTATAACAAAACTATGTTATAACAGACAAACAACAAATTAAACAACAACTATAAAATAACATTATATACAAAAAAGAACAAAAAGAATAAAATAATAAATAAATTAAACAATTAAAGAACAATGGACTAGCAAAATTGTACAAAAAAACTAAAAGGAGCTAAACATGCATATTCACAAACAGATAAAAGGCAAAAGAAGTTAGACGTATTTACAAAAACAAAAAGAAAAAAAATGTTCACAAAAGGAAAATAAAAGCTATATATAAGCTATGCTTACATAAAAACTATAAACAAAAGAATATTCATAGAAATAGAACCAAACAAAAGCAAAACCAAAAACCATTCACACTATTCCCAAGGTCGGTGACTAGCCTAATATATGAAAAATTGTCAAATAATGCCTTGTTGAGCTTCATTTTCATGAATTCAACATCGATTCCTCAGCAACAGTGCCAAAAAACTTAGTTGGTTCATTGGTTAAAAACATTTAAGAATACGAAGTTGGAGTTTTCAAAAATTTATATGAGAAGCCAATAAGTTTTGTTCAACTTCGATTGCAACTATCAACATTAGGCAAGTACATCTAACGAAGTAACGTAGAAAATATTAAGTTGTATTCCAAGAGATCGTTGGCATCTATCGTACTCACTTTTCATCTATAATCTAACCAAAGAAAATTTAGCAGAACATAACAAAAAACAAAAGTTGTTCTAGGGTTAAGGCTAAGTATGTATATGTTTTTAGGGTAAAATTTAAGATAAGTTTGTAAAATGCAAGATAGAACCTAGGATTTGCTTCACCAAATCGTTATCATGTGATTTCACAACAAACTCAAGGAGTTGTTTATTGGTGCATTTGTACTGTCAAATTCACAAAAGTAAGTTAAAGCCTCTCTCAAGGTCATAAACTTTGATTAGACCATTGGAATCTCTTCACAAGTTACCAGCAATCTAAACTTGTGTAAAGTTTAATAATCCTTTATTTAAAAACTGATTTAGAAAATTTGAAAACAAATGACAGAAAGTTTTACCATCACTCTCTCAAGGTGATTATGAGCAACTTCATTAGTAACCTAAATCTACTTAAAAAAATGATCTTTTAATCTCTTTAGTTGAAATCAACATAGATCTAAAAAGTACACCATACATTTAGATTTACAAAATTAAGTTCCAGTTACTAAATACAAATACCCAGACAATATTCAATTGCAAGCACATTTGAAATAATATGAATCAGGATTAGGATTCACAAATCCTAAATTTAAGAGATTATTTCTCCATGGATGCAGATCTTAAGTATAGATTCTAAAGAAATAGTGTGTAATTAAAGATGAATATTACAAATTAATTTTAGAATCTTACAAAATACAAACAATAGGTTAAAATGATTTTACCTAGAAAACTTTGAAATTTCTTAGCAAGAAGAAACAATTCTTTTACTGAAGATTTCTTTCTCTCTATTCTATGTTAGAAATATTTTACATATGGTATTGATGCTTTATTGAGCGTTTGTTCATATTTATTTAGAAGCTATAAGCACGGAAAATCATGAAGATTTTATTTGCTAGGGTGGTGGATTCTTTATAACAGAATCATTTTCATTATCATGTGTGCATCTTGGGTGCCAACTCATAGGGCCACTTTTCGTGGGGTAAGATGTGGGTGCTTGAAGGATATCAAAATGTTAGGGCTCAATCTAATCTGTAGACTTCTTCTAAAAAGCTTCTCGAATTTTTGTCTAGATTCAATTGCGGGTTTCATTGAGTTTGTTGAGGGCTCGAATGTTGGCCTCGATAGGACTTATCTATTGAAGTGCGAAGTGCTGATGTCTTAGAGCTAGTCGCAACTTGTGTCGATGGCTTAACTTGGGTTTTGCCCTTTTTTTGACTTGTTTTGCCCTTGATGGACTTTTTGCAGACCTCAACTAAGTTCTATTGTGCACTGTTATTTTTGTTTTGCTTCAAATTTGATTCAAATCACCTTGTTTCGTTCTTTTCCGTTTCATTCTAGGACCTAAAAAACAACATTTGAGCAATAAAAGTACAAAATTCATAGGAATTTATTAAAATGGATCAAATCAAGCTTAAATTCTTATGAATGGAATAGAGTAAATCAAACTTATCACCCTCAAAATGTTGATATTTCTTTTTAACCACTCAAAATATTAATATCTTAAAGGAGCTTATCCCCAGACACCGATACTTTTTAATATAATTTACCCATTCAAGATAACATATAGGAAAAAAAAATAATAAAAGATAAGGTTCAAAATGTTACTCCCTCATCCTTGCCTTCTCATTCCAAAAATATCATCTTTGATATAATCTCTTTACCTTATTGTATTTGGACGACTTACGCGCAATAAAAAAAATAAAAAAAAAAGGCAAAACTTCACAAGAAAATCCAAAAACTTTAAATGCTAAAAGTAAGGGAAAAATTATTATTTATAGTTGCAAGCTTATCTTCTTATCTTTTTCTTAAGTTGTGGAGGTTGTTGAGTTAATAGTTTATTTGTTGGTATACTACGTGTCTCACAAATTGTGGCTTCAAGCAATAGCCATTCACCTTTAATTGAGAGTTCAATAAAAAAATTTGTTGCCATACCACCTTCAGTAGAAATCATTAAAATGTTTCCTTATTCATTAATGAAGATCTCCATATGTCCCAAAAAAAAAAAGAAAAAAGAAAATCTCCAATTGTCCATGTGCTTGATGATGATAGGAAATTACCCACTTTAAATTTAATATCATATTTTTATAAAGACTTTCAAACATTTTGTTGCAAAAGTAAGAACACCCGTCATTTAAAACTACGTGTGGGACTTTAAATGATGATAAGATAAAATATAGGTTTTGCATTATTGGTAGGGTTTGTGATGGCTTTAACCCTCCTTTTTAGACGCATAGTCAAGCAACTAATAATTCTTGCTCCTAAACAATCTAAGAAGTAGACTCATGAAGTTGATCTCCTGAATGTCAAAGAACTTAAAAAAAAAAAAAAAAAGAAGAAGCTATATTGAAGAATGATATTCTTCTTAGAGTTTCTTCCAACATAGCACGAGTGCCTATAAATCTCTTGAATTCTTTACAATATGGCCAGTAAATTCCCAATTATCAATGGAAACAAATCATGAAGAAATTTCATTCACTTTCAAAGGATGGCATTGACATTGTCTCAGGATCTCATGTGTGGATTATCATATGTATGTAGTTGCGCGCAATGGTAGTGTAAGTTTTATCACTTAGTTGAATTTGGTATATTCATTTTTTATTAGGAAAATGATGGTAATTTCTTCAGTTTTGACATTTTGCATGGAAGTGGAAGCGGCACGAGTACGCTACAAGGTTCTAGATTATATGGTTTGATTTGATTTATATTGTGTTTGGTTGGGTAGAACTCAATTAAATCAAGAGAAATGAATAAGAAAAATGGAATAAGTTTGCAGGTGAGTAGGATCGATTGAGTAACCTTCATAATTTATTTGCACAATAATGTTAAGTGATCTTTTAGCTCATTTGATATTTTGTGGAGTTAAATGTTGAATTTAGTATTTAAATTTATATGAAAGTTTAATTTGATACATAAACTTTAAGATAGTCAATTTAATACTTAATTAAGTTTTTTATGGCTATTTTTATTACCTTTCTAGCACCATATTTGCTATATTTGCTAATGTGAAAGGGATAATACATTATTGAATTTTTACTATATTTTCTAACGCAATCTACAACTTGTTAGGGTGTAAGTGTAAGAATCTCATATGGGAAATATGAGACTTGTGTGAAGGGTTTATAAGAGGACGTCCCATTAACCCATTGCCTTAAGGTTTTGGGTTAGGATGGTGTTAAAAGCCCAATTGTGTTATCCTTCACAAAGCCCATTAGATTTCTTGTCATTAAAGGCATACTCAAGATCCCTAACAATTGGTATCAGACCAATGATTCGGCTGGAAATCTTTCATGGTTGGCCCACCATGTGGAAAAAAAAAAAACTTTGTGTATGACTCGTCTGTGAAACCTATGTTGATAGGTGGAACCACTCACAAAGCAAGTTTAGTGGAGTCAGTTTGATAAGTTCTTGTTGAGAGGGAGTATAGCTTACCTCATTGTGGAGACTCACACTTGAGGAGGAGATTGTTAGGGTGCAAGTGTGAGAATTCCACATGGGAAATATGAGACTCGTGTAAAGAGTTTATAAGAGGGAAGACCCATTAACCCATTGCCTTAAGGTTTTGGGTTATAGATGTGTGTCAAAACCTAATTGTGTTATTCTTCATAAAACCCATTGGATTTCTTTCCATTGAAGACATACTCCAGATGCTAACACAATTCATAGTTTGTCCCTTCTACGTTAGTAAAAACAAAAAACAACAATGAATAACGTAGTAAAATAATTGTAAAAAATTCGATTAGGCATTAGTTTGATTATTTTAAAAATTTAGGTGATGGATTAAATCTTTATGACAAAGTTTGAGGTTGAAATTTGTTATTTCTTTTTGTTTATACTCTCCAATGTAATATAGTCTTTGCTGGATGAGTGGAAGTAACGGTTCTAAATTAAAAACGAGATCGGGGAAGTTTTCCACTGTGTCGGGGATCCACGTGCTGGAAGATAGACCAATTGTTCTGCACATGTCGCGCAATGAATTGTGAAATCCGCAATTTCAAATCTTAGTTTGACGTTTGGCCAAAAAAAAAAATAGAAATCTTGTTTTGAAGAAAAAATATACCAAGGACTTTTCAATGGAGGTCTTCCCCACACATAAAATGGGTTCCATATATCTTCTTTTGTTTTAGTTTATGTTTTTAGTTAATAATAATAATTTAAAAACATGTGTATAAATAATTTTAGTTTCTTTTAAAACTTTTTAACACTGCCAAAAACGTTAAAGGTAAACGGTGATAATAAGGATCCATAAAAATTTTAAAAATAAGATAAAAATTTTTATTAAGAATCTGGGGATGATAAATTTAAGAGGTGTTTAAATAAAAAAAAATTCTTAGAATATTGTTATGATACCTTAAGTCCTTCATTGAGATCCTTCTGAATAAAGATCGTCTTACTGGCCAACCATTTTATGCAAAAACTAGACAAGAAAAGCCAGAAGGAACCAGATGACCAATGTTTAGATTACCTATGTCCGACTTTCTAAAATAAATTCAAAAACCTTGAAAAAAATATTAACGATGATCTTATTTATCATCAAAAGGCATAATTAATTTAAGTTAAACACGACTATAAAGCATGCTATATGCTGGACATAGAGAAATATTGTGTGTATTTTAAATATTGGATATTGTGATTTTCTATATTTATTTATATAACTTGGACAATTTTTACTGATAGATTCGTATTATAACCTAAACTGATATGGTCAATATGTAATTCGTATTGTTTCTTAAGCAAATGAATATACTATTATTGTTGGTGGAGAGCTCAGACAATTGACAACTAGCGGAATTGACTGTTCGCAGTGTGAAACGACGATCGATGACATAGTTTGTTGTCAAATTGTGAGTGGATAAATGATGGTATCGTTTAAGATTGGACCACCATATGGATAAAGTGTTCGGCGAGGCCTATTAATTCACAGCAATTTGCAATTGTCTTTCTCAGTTTATTAGATTCCTCATTCAAAGTTTCTCAAAACAATTAAAAATTAAAACTATTTTCCTAACTTTTTTTACTACCATTTTATGGTTAAAAAATAAATACCATATTCATCGACCAACCACACTGCACCTTCCGTCTTCTTCTTTTTTTTTTTTTTTTATTAATATTCCATTATTTTAATTGGTTATAAAATAAGTCTATGAAATGTTTAAAAAAAAAAAGTTTATAAAATGTTGTTGTTGTTGTTGTTTTTATTATTATTATTATTATTAAGATGATAGTTTGAGTGATCAATTTGCCTGCAACATGGATCCACCAACAACAAAAGCCTAATGATTAACTTCCAAAAACTCTAGACGTTTCAAAACAAACCTAGTTAATTAAAACATCAACCCACCACACCATACACAGGGACCAGTTGTCATTGGCCAAAAAAAAGAACACATAAGTTGGCAGAGAGACGTAGCTAGCTGCACGTGAACAAAATTCCATGCGCAAAATGCTTTGAAATTAGATACCAAATGGGACCAATTGATAATAATATCTCCTTGCTACAACATGTAATATAATTGAATATAATACTATCGTTGTTGCCACGAAATCCATCCCACTTTGCCTGCTGTCCATTCATATATAGCAGTTAAATTAATAAAATGTCATTCTCTTCAGCTTTATACGAAAAAGCTGAATTGATGATAAGATAGTGACACAACGGACATGCATGCATGCATTCATCACCAAAGACAATATAACATCAGGTACTGACACATACCATCTGTACCCACTCGACGAAAATTCATAAAAGCAAAGCAAACTAAAAGACACCTTTGGAACCCTAAATTTCAACGAAGAGATCTGCAGACACAAGGAAGCTAATTGAACATAATGCCTAATGAAAATGATGTCCTTCAACTTGTGTGATGAGACCTTTTCTTGCTGGCATCAATCCAAGCGTTCCCTTTTTTCCCCACCTTATTTATTTATTCATTTATTATTATTTAACTAGATATTGATTAAACTTTTATTTCTTGGCAAGCCCTAGCCAGCCATGTGCAAGATCGACTAGTTGGTAGTGCGTCGTTCCGGGGTCCAATGTGGCAAGGCCGGACTAAAATGTGCTGAAACCACCCTGGAATCAAGAAGTTCCACTATAGGTGTGAAATTAACACACCTAGGTGCCTTTATTGATTAATGGATGCACCTCTAGAAATTGCATAGTCCATAAGGTCCTCAAATGTCCCATTTTCCACGACCCTAATTTCCAATGGGCCGATCGAATTATCCGCAACCCGGCCTTGTCGGTATACCGAGTTCAGTGCCTCCTCCATCTCCAGGCAGCACCGGTCGAGCACCTCGTGCGGCGGGGAATTACTGGGGTCCTTGACGAATAATTCCCAATAAATCACATAGTGGCCCGGGATACTTTTAGTATCGGCATAGCTTGTGTACTCCACAACACCTGTGTTGAACTCAACCAAGAAAGCGGAAGCATTCTCGACCGCCTTTTGCAGCTCGGCCTCATCGGTTTTATCCGAATCAATACTCAGCAGCACGTTCTTCCTCCTCACGAACCGGAATTGAGGAGCAGCATTATGGAAACCGGTAACCCTGAGGATGTCGCCAACTCGGTACCGGCATAGCCCAGCATAGGTCGTGATCACAAGCTCGTATTCTTTTCCCAATTCCACGTCGGCTAGGTCGACAAGCCGGGGCGGCGAGTCACGGCTCAATGGTGGAGCTGATGGATCATGAGGCATGAACTCAAAATATGCCATGTTGGGCATGATGGTGTAGGACACGTCCGAGGGTTTGCTCATTGGTTTTAGGTTAAGACCAAAGTAGCATTCGGATGATGCGTACATGGTGCATGCCATTGGCAAGCTATTACTATAGTATTCTAGTGTTGGAATGTACTGAGCCATAGCACCAGTAACAATTACATCCAAATACTTAGTATTCGGCCAAATTCTTGTTATAATTCCTTCCCAGTTTCCCGGTTCGCATTCTTTCTTGACCAAATCAGCAAGTTCAGGATTAGGTTTTAGGATTTCAGTCATACATGCCCTAATAGAAGGGTCAGTAACTTTTGGGTTCAGTACCCCAACCCTAATGTCTTGTGCAAGCTGTTGCCAGTTCAGCTGGAGGAAGCGGATGGCACGGAGTAGGCCGGAGGCAAACACGGCCCCAACGCGAAGGACCTCTTCCCGCATGATCAGGCCACACAGCATCTGGGTGTACATGCTCTGGAAGGAATCAGGGCAGAGAATGGCCTCGTTAGGGCTTGTATATACGTTGAAAGGGTCATAGGGTCTGGTCTTGAAGTGGTCACTCTTGTAGTAACTTGTGAGCACAGGACGTGCCATTAGACCCCCCGGTGTCTTTGTTTCTGCCTTTATGAATAAAAAGTAGAGTCCCTTGCCTTTGTCTAAACCGGGCACGTAACTGCATAATATGAAACAGATAAAAAGTTATTAGGTGATAGAATTCAAATTAATTGTCAGATTTTTTTTTTCTCTTTTTTCTTTTTTTTTAAATTGAACTTTAAACCGCATAACGGTTGCCTTTATTAGAATTAATTATTAAATCGCTAAATGACAAAACTTTTCGCCTTTTTATATATGCTTACTTTTTCATTAAAGTGCCCCAAAGTGTGAAATATACATGAAAAAAGTTTTATGATATAAATATAAGTAAACTTTTGATATATAGCATAGAACAACTTCACCAATCGGTTTCTTAAAAGGTTATTTAATATGTCATACATGAGCATTTTAAGTAATTTTTTTTAAAGCAAATCTCTACTTTATCCATTAGTTATTTAAATAAAATTTTTTAATAAATTTTTAACACTATTGCAGGTCATACGTTATTAAAAAAAATATATATATATATATATTCAACCATTGCGTTTTTCCAGAATCCTGAAGGCCAAATTCATTTGTTTGACAATGTCAAACTTGATCCCAATTAAATGAGGGAAAGAAGATTTACTATGGAAAGCAACTCAATTGCTAAAGAACCTTGTAAATCAACTCATAATATGTGTTAGTAAAGTTGGAGAACTCAATTGCTAAAGAACCTTATAAATCAACTCATAATATCTATTAGTAAAGTTGCTTCCTCCTAGGTTTTTATGACAGCAACTCTAATAAAGTTACTTTTAGAAAACAAAAATAAATATAGATTTTCACCAAACCAATTGAATAAGATAAGTGTTATTTAATAAAATACCAACCCAAAAATATTTATTCAATATATTTTTATCAAAATTGTAAAAATCATCATATATGTTAGTTTTGCTTAATCTTATTTATTAGCAATAACAAAACAAGATTTATGATATATTAATTTCATCATATTTTGATTATTTTTGTAGCATATTTTTATCATTTTCAAACAGATGTTTGTTAAGAATTAGATACCGATGAAAAACTAATGATTTTACTTATAAATAGACTAAACAAATACGATACAGATATAATACAGATATGATACAGATAAGTTACATATGCATATTAGACACAGATGTGATACAGAAAAAAATTTAACAATCCAATTAGACCGAAAATACACTAGGTACTATTAACAAAGAGGACAATAAATGTAGAGATTTCTCTATTATAGCCATAGTATAAATATGCCAACTTGTAGTATAATTGTCCAATTGTTGATTTTACCATTAAATTTATTATAAAAGTTAACATAAAAAAATATATTTTGATGGTTTGATTTCATGAGTTGTTCAATTATCTAAGGAAATAAAAAAACAAATATTCCATATACTATCCCATTATCGGCCATTAAACCATAAATAGATGAAAAAGACCAAACAAGAAAAAAAGAGACGCCAGAAGAGAAAATGGTGTGGACCATGAAAGAGATCAATTATTTCGTTTTGATTTTAGCACCAAATTCATCAACAAATATAGAGCAAACAAATAAATTGACATCCCTTTTGGGGCCTAATTAGATCAACTTTGAATTACAAAGGGAACAAAAAGATCAGTATAATATATGTACAGTACAAGTATGGTAATACTCACAGGTTCATCACGGGCATGAGGAGGCTGTACAATAGCTGCCGACGGTCCATTTCTTCTTGAATAGTGGGCATCAGCTTTCTTTCTCCGGCTGAGGTCCCAGAGCTACACGTGCATCACAAACCACAATAACATTATTAACAAAATGTGATGTAATATGTTATGAAAAGACATCGAAAAAAAAAAAAAGCCCAACATCTACGATAATAATAATAATTTTCCGGTCTATTCCAACCAAAACACTAATGTCATGAAGATGAATGGCTGTTATAAATAATAATAATTCATGGAAGCTACCTAGTGAGGAACTCCGAGATGGGGTGTGAGCAAAAGATGTTGGAACGGTCACCATTTGCGATACGCTGGATCTCAGGCAGAAGATCCTCGTACGTGACCACGGGAACATTAGATTTGAACGTGTCTCTATCAGTAGCACCATTAAGGTTGAATCTCTTGAGGTACTCGGTTTCAGAGTTTTGACCCAGTATCTTACCTAAAGTCCTTCCTTGCTCAGCATCAGGGTTTCTGGTCATGTCCTCAATGAATTGAAGTGCCTTTGGATCCTTTTCATTAGCAGGAGGACCAAGAGGAGATGAGAGAACTAATGACTCAACAGCCATGTGTGTGTTATTATTGATTTCGAAAGTGTTTTGTGAGGATATAGATATATATGTGTAATGATTTTTATATCAAATATTGTGTATTTGTGAAGGAAGCGATGAAGGGTTTTGGTGTATTTATAGTGCCTTAGGATGGGTTGCAGGTTTCTAAGAGTATTTTTATTCCTAAATTGTCTAAGGGATTTCTTAAAGTATGGTATCAATATCTAAATAACTTTTTCTATCAAATAACTTTTCACTTTATCCATGATTACTTTAAGAAAGTTACTTATTTTTTTTTTAATTTTATAGATCCTATTTTATTTTATCACCTTAAGACAAAGTTTATATGTGTGTATATATATATATATATTTATAAAGATTAAATAAGTATGAAGGGACATCGACAGATGTCAGAAGGAGTAAGAGGATTGTTTTTTGTGAAAATTAAATTAATATAAAAAGAACAATATGAGGGGAAGTAAGAGGGTTGCTTTTCATAGCAACTTTGATTGTTAAGTAACTCATTTTATTGTTCAAATAATTGTTACATTATCCATATTTATTAAAGTTTTCAATAAGTACCCAGGGATAAAAATATTATAATAATAGCAATATAACAAAAGTAAATTATTAAAATAAGAAACAGATTTAATTTTAACAGAATTTTTTTTATAACGCTTTATACCCTTGTATTTGAAACTGTATACTTAATCTCTAATATTTAGAAGTTCAAGTAGTCAATTTTAAAATAAGAGATTATTATATACCATGAAACAAAATGTATTTGGTAATTCGGTTTCTTTGTAAGTTATTGTTAATAGATAAACCATATGATATATTTTTGTTTGTTCTAATATTGTTATTAAAACATTGCACGCAGCCGACAGTTCACTGCCAATCGATTTTACCGATTACTCCTCGTTCGCCTATGGCATCATATGAAAAACAATTAAGGGGAAAAAAAGAAAAGAAAAGGAAAGGAAGATTTCGAAATAGGTCCACGTGCATGCTGGACTAATAGTACCTTGGAAGGACGTAGACGAAGGTCTGTATTCATAGGGGACACGGCAAATATTTTTGTCTCAGAGTTGTCAGGGGCTTGAGGCGACACATGGGGCCCATTACAAGTAAGCAAGGCCATGTTAGGGGGGACAAAATGGGTCCTAAGTGTCTTCCATGTCAGCAAGCCCGTTGTTTGGATGTAAGGGCAGTTATTACCACACGGCTCTAGCCGTGGACTTAAACAACGATGTAATGCCGTCATGGGTAGTGGAAATGCTGTGACAGACAAACGAGAAGAGACGACACCACCCACCCCCCCGACCCTAAGCCAAAAGCTAGTAAAGCATATGTGTACATATGTATGATCTGTTGCCTATAAGGAGGAATCTATAAAATGACCCATTAACTCAGTAAGATATTTAAATATAGTTATATGTCTTGGAATAAATAATATGTCTACAATGGATCCTTGTTCATTGGTTTGTATGATGGATGATATAGTCATCTCTTATTATATATGGTGATTATTCAATAATGACAACTCGTCTTTTTATTAAATGTATATTATTTAGCTACTAGCAAACGAAAGCATCTGCACTGTATGTGCAAAAAGAAATATAAGATAAAGTAATTGAATAATTTTCTAAGGCAATAAAAATTTAATAAAATAGTTATTACAATTATTTAAAATTTGAGTGTAATTTTTTCAGAAGAAAAAGAGAATGAGAGTGGTTTTGTTAGAATCCAACATTAATGGAAGAAGGAGAGATGGGAGGTTATTATTTAAAAATAGTAATAGTTATTATTCTGAAAAACAGTTGATGAGAAAAAAAAAATGAATGGGAACACACAAAAGTGGTGTGAGTGGGAGAAAAAATGAAGGAAGAAGAGAAAGTAGTATAAGTGAAAGTTACTAAAAAATTTAAAAAGTTGTAAATATTATCTTTTTATGTCTTAATATAATCAAAAAAATTTAATTTAAGAGCAATGATGAAAAATAAAAAAAGACAACAAACCCTGTTACTCTGGCTTTAATATAAATATACAATACTAAAATATAACACATTAATACAACCGTTTCCATGACTACAAATCTCATTATACAAAAACCAAATAAAACTATCTTCAACTAAAATATAACTTCCTATTAAAGGTGTCCCTATGTGTAAGCCCATGTCATAACCTATGTCACTATAACTTCACATGCATAGTTTCTCTTTGTTTTTTCAAATTTAATATGGATATTAGATAATCATGTATTTTTTGACATGAATAGCAATTGTTGCTTTTTAAATTTGCTTAATATATTAATAGATAAGGTGTTATGACTTATTGTTGGTATCTATGGGAATTGTTTGTTTTATGGGAATGATGTTGTATTAAAAAGAGAGAAAAAAAAAAGATAATTTAATCATGTAATATCTCTATGAT
The DNA here is from genome assembly GCA_024138025.1 of Combretum micranthum. Classification (NCBI taxonomy): domain Eukaryota; kingdom Viridiplantae; phylum Streptophyta; class Magnoliopsida; order Myrtales; family Combretaceae; genus Combretum; species Combretum micranthum. The sequence goes on from JAMXBD010002420.1 coordinate 186,712, forward strand.
TCGGGTCTTTTTCATAGGATTATAAATGATGGGTAGTTATTTATTGTTTAATGATTAATCAATTGAAAGCGGATGTTTTAAATTGTTATCCCAGGATAAGGATGGAATAGTGTGTATACGATTTTTTTAGTGGAAATAATTGTGGTTTTGAGTGAAATTAAAAGTTGTGTTTTGGTGGGTGCAGTCACGTGTGGACATCATGTAGGTAAGTTGATATTAAGTTTTTATTTTATTTTTGTTTTGGTTGAGTGGGTATTTCTGGTTTGTACTTGTTCTTGATGTCAAGTTTCACAGTGATGGTTTTTTAATCATGAGGGTAGGTGAAACTTTTTTGCTTTTTTTTTTTTAACGTCATGTCATGGTGCTTTGCATCACCATACCATTGTTTTCATCACCTTTCTTTATAATTTGATAGTGACGAAAAAGAAACATGATATTATTTTATTTTTTTAAATTGTATTATTGGATATATATATATATATATATATATTTGGGACAAAACACATTAATTAATATTTATTAAAAAGGAAAAAAGAAATGGATGTGAGGGCATGCATTGTCATTGTGTAAAATGTTACAAGGCCGATGAAAAGGAAGGAATCCTAGGTATAAGAGTTCACATATGATATATACCCTATTGACATGCATAGCCTATGCGTAAGCCGGCAAGGTACGAACGTGATTCCAATTATTTAAATATAACAAAATCGTTCCATCGAGGACCCTTCTTCCCTAGAGAGGCCTCTTGGCCACTCACAAGACCTTTCCCATAACCCTATAACAAATTTGCTAAAAGTGTGACCAGTCGTGGAGGGTTGGTAAAAATTTTGTGAGAAGAGGACCAAATGGGGGATGGGGGGTGTCTGATTCTTACACAGGTTGAATGGACAATGTGTGGATTCTAGTCACTTACTATTGGAATATTTTTAGGATTGTTGGGTGAAAGGATCAACAAACTTCCGAGCAGAGCAAAACGTTTTTGTTTCAAAGTTTTACGAGATCTCTAAATGACTTGTTAAGAATGGGCATGATTTCTTAAAGTAGCTATATTTCTCTTATTTTTAAGTACCACGCTGCAACTTATGAGATAATTGGAACAAATTCCTAAAGCACTTTCTGGTGAGGTTGAGGAGGAAAATATTAAAAATATTCATGTCAAATTCTCTTTGCAGATGAGACATTGTATAATTAATTCATGAGTCAGTTGATTCATATTTGCTGTCCTAAATGCCATGTCTTAAGGGTGTTTTTGGTAATAAGTTCAAACCATATGGACTAAAAATTAATACATAATATAAATTTTTTTTTTACCAAATCAAATATATGCTTGTGAATAGAAGGGATGTACACATGACAAGGAATTTAGGATAACATATATCTATATGATCTTTAATCACGTAGATTTTGAAAATCGAGTTAAGTTTAGTTTGTTACTAACTATACAAACCTTCTAAAATAAAATGTCACTAACATTTAGGCTTTTGGAGAGGAAGCCTCCTAAAGAGGTCCGGTGCATTGATGGACATGTTTTCTCTTTTGTAACTCATTATTATGACCACTGCAATAATAGTTCATATCATATTATTAGCAATCTATTTAACTTTCCCTCACTAATTTTTCAATTTTGTACAATCTCCTCCCAAATTATGTAAACATATAAAGAATGATAATCGATAATTTGAACCTTTCCTCAATACAAGTTCCTTCCAAAGTTGTGATAGGATGCTAGATGGTTTGTTGCATGAACCTATATGGTTTATGTTGTGACAAAACAATTATATGCATTTCTGCTATCCGTCAATCTTAATGGATTCACACCTTTTAGGTCTTGTCCTCATCAAGACTTCTTAGATATATGCAAAATATAACTTATAGGATCCTTGCTAGAAGCAACACTACTTCTATATTCATATAGGTAAAATTTATTTCTAAAAAATCTCAATTTCCAAAGCATATTTACTTTATTGAGAGATATTTTCAAAGTAACTCATCATTAACCCTTGATCATCTAAATTAATGGTTAATAGAGCAACATAGGTTTCCCCTTATAATCAACTAGTAGGATTTTGGATTCATTTTTGAAGTCTCCTTAACTAGATTTTTTATAATATTTTAGTTAGTGGATTTACCAAACTTCTATTGGTCTTAATATAGGTTGTAACTATGATTCCATTTCCAATTAACTTCCTATTACACTCTTCTTTAAGCTTCATGCGTTTAAAGTTTCCATTATATATTTCCTTCAGTCCTGTAATGTAGTTGACATTGGTTATTACAAAAGATCAAAGGAGTTGACATTAGCTGTGGTTGCGACTCTATGTCTAATAAACAAATTTCTCTGTCATTCAACTTCTTGTTTAACTAATGTTAAAGTTATAAAACTTATCCTCTATAGTGAAATGTGTGATTTAAGTTTGTTTATTAAAGCTACTACTTACAATTTCGCTAGCTACAAAACTTTCTATCTAGATTTGGAAACACGATCACATCCACTAGTAATCTACCTTCCATCTAAATCCCATCAAATGCAACAAAAAGAGAAAAAAAAAAGACTCACTAAATTGTAAATTAAGACTGTGATTTCTTTAAATACCCCAAAACTCTAATTGTTGCTTTCTAGTAATAGTACTAGATCTACTAGTGTTTCTTGACAATTTGCACATACCAACCCCATATCAAGCGTAGTGTAATGTGATGCTATTTGTTGTAGTAGCTTATTACAATTGTGTTACTAGCTATCATGATTCTCAATCAATTTCGCATGTTGATGATGTAGAGAACTATATTGTTTAAACTTATGTACACTTTTCTCAACATAATGAGATTGACTAGAGTTATTCATCTATTATATCTTAGTACTTTCATTACTATTATTGTATCTTTCACATTTAAATTTATCATCTTAAAGTTAAAGGTCGCAATCATTTGTTTCCTTGATATCTTCTAATAACAAGCAATTAAACACTACTTATTAGTAAACTTATAATAGAAGCACTTATCTACATTATTGTGTCTATAACCATTAATTAAATTTACTTTTTCAAAATTCTTATGTGATTGTTTAAGAGCTTGTTTTAACCTATATAACTACTTAACAAGTTTATAGACTTTCTTTTCATTAGAAAGTATCATTCTAGTTGTTCTAGATATAAATCATCATCTATCTTTTCATTTAAAACTATTGTTTCAACATCCATTTGGGATATATAAAACTTATAATAGGAAGTTATAACTATAAGAACCTTAATTGTGGTCATTTTTGCAATGGAAATATACGTATCAAACTAATTGATTCCTTCATAATCTATATTTATTTGCAAGAACAAATACAGTTTTAAAAATTTGTATGGTTCCACAAGTATGGTACTTTCTTTTAGACACTTACATCCCATCAGTTTTTACCTTAGTGCATGATCAAGAAGAATTTAAATACCATTTAACAATATGTTATGGAGTTTGTGGTTACAAATTAGTGGTGGAATATTTTTCTTCTTCTTCTTTAGGTTGAAACGACAGTCTTATCATGCTTAGTCTTTGTGGTTACAAATTAGTGGTGGAATATGGGGATGATGTTGGTGGAGAAAATTATCCAATTGATAAATAAGCTAGATTGTTAACCTTAGAGGTATAGACTTCTTATGTTATTTCATGATGCATCAAGTATTTATGTATAAAGTTGTTAGTTGAGGGTACAAACCCCATTTCTCTATGCATTTATGGCTTCTAGTATACTAGATAGACTCCCTTATGAGCTATCTCCACTTATGGAGGATGAATTCCATGGTGTGGTATTTGTAAGTCAATTAATTTATATGTAAGCCACATATGTGGTGATACTCAACCTAGGTGTGTGATTTGGTGTTAAGTGTATTACATGATTTATTATGGTAACTTTTATGGATGTATGTGGAGTAATCTAGTTTGTAAATGTTGACTTGAAGTTTGTATAGTGAATGTATGTTGATGGTTATAATGAGTATTATATGTGGTTTCCAGCAAATTCTAAAAATTAACGTGTCTATGTTAAAATGTAGACTCATGGTGCTCTACAAATCACCCATAGTTTAGAGCGTTATAGCTTAAGAGATATCAATCCTTATGTATAAGATCTTTTGGAAATAGACTATGGACTCCTTATCACAATGAGCACTAATGAGAGTAGGGCAAAAAGGGACTGTTTCAATAAAGATGTTCTTATCTAACTTTTACTTTTACCATCCCACCACCATTGTATGATCAACACTACTATAACATGATAGTAATGATAGTGATTCGGCATTAATGATGGTCATGATGTCAACAACAAAGTGGTTGTTCCTTAAAGGTGTTTGGTTTGAGATAATGGAGGTATTATTGGTAGGATGAGGTTCGTAACACAATGTTGCCACTGATAGCTGTGGTAGTGGTGGTTGTGCTTTCATTACATAAGGATATATCGGTACTTTAATCTATTCACAATCCAATAATGTACTTTTGATAAAACAATTATTGAATTTTCAATTGATTTCATCAAGATACTTGATGAGGTTTATTAGTAACTTATGTTTGATTTATTGGGCTAATGATAAGGCCATGAAGTCAAATCCATATTTTGAAACTACTTCAGAAGATTTGATATGAAAGGATTGAATAGGTTGTTGAATCAATTTGTCCTTCTTGATAAATTTTTCTCAAATAAACTCATACATTCAAAGACTCTTTACAAGCTAAGATTCAAGAGAAGCCCATGTAATGATCCATGAAAAGAAGAAAGTTCGTCTCATCCATCAACTATTAACACAATTTGATAGATGTCATTCAGCCCAATATTCCATAAATGCCTAAGCCTTCCCTTCTTTTAACTACAACTCAAATATTAGAGAAACATAGTAATATTATAAATTTATTATTTTCTAAGATCGAACAAGGTTTAAATGAAGAACAAGCTACTTATGCAAAAATGTGGTGAGGTTGATAATATAATCTCCTTGACTTGCCATTTGTGTGCTTCAGCCTATTAAGACTGTCCGTTCCTCATTTCAACCACTTTCTCCATGTTATACCTCCACATGTTATCTTCGTACCACTCATTTGAAGGCATGAGAAGGACAAAACTCACATCGCATGCATGTTGCACCATCATTTGAATCCCTACATCTATAATGGTTGAACAATATAACAATTATTTCTCATAGTAAGGAATTTTAAGAAGTAAATGATGAAGTGCATATTACGGAACTATTTCAAGTAAGGGTTATTTTCAAGGAAAAGATGTTTTCCTATCTTTGCCCTTCACTAAAGTAATAGGGCCCTCATATTTTTGTATGTTTGTCTATTTCATGTACTGGCATTAGGAGAATAATTGGGTTTTGTCAGAGAGCATACACACACACACATATATATTGAATTATTTGATACGAAAATTTAAAGAGAAACCTTTTTGTTGCTTGCCTCTTTAGAGGTCTAGTGTAACGTCAAATCTCATTGTAACTTAAAAGAATGATTATATGCCTATTAAATGATGTTGAATTAGAAATCACAGGGCTATCTATAGTAAGGAATATTAGGAATTCGTTACATTCGATGCTTTGTTCTCTTGTAAGTGGAAAAAACCAATGACCATGAAATTTATATCAACAATAATGACCACGAGTGTGTGAGCACATGCGAAAGGTATCAAGTCTCCACGATTATTATGCTCTCTCTAAGCTAGCCATCATATAGACCATTGATTTCCGAAGCAGATAAAAGATTTTGTTTGGTCAAAAAAAATAGCATCAATCCTATCGTTCCATTTAAATCTGACAAAGGGTTAAATCAATTACACCCAACTCTTATTTTCCACTAAACTAACAAGATATTATAGAGAACCATAACAAGAAAATGGCAATCCTCAAGGTCAATATGAAATTATAAACAATCCCTTAGCCTTAATCTTGACTGGATGGAATATAGGATGTTATTTGCAATATAAAAAATGTAGGAGTATATTTGCAATGTGATTAAAATTAAGAGGGCTATCTGTTTTTTTTTTTTTTTTTTTTTTTGGTTTTTGGTTTTGTAAACGATAATGCTTGATGATATTCTATTGGTAATACCCAATGTATTGCCAGTCGTGATATATCGAGAGTCATGGCCGTACTTAGTCACATTAATGTTCAACCTTTTCATATTGAGTAGAATTATTGTGTGCCTTGAACAGTATTCTAAACACACGCAAAGCTATGACGTCCACTTTATTTCAGAATTAATTATTTGTGATAAAAATATAGCCATAACCATCAAAATCAAGACTTAAAGACAAATCTACGAGTTTATAATTTTATATTTTTTAATTAAAATAGTACAAAACTTTTTAGTATATATTTTAAATAAAATTATAAATTTAAGTCTATGATTTATAATTTATTATTATTTTATATGATTTTAAGTTTTAACAACCATTAATACAACCTCATTAATAATCACGTTCTTTAGCGAATACGACTTGGATCCCTTTCAACTTTTCATCCCTAACTTTAAACTTTAAAACCTTCTTTGAAGCAATTTCATGGAAAATAGTCAGCTGATGTTATATGCCTGTAAAGATTAGGAAGATGAAAGTCATATGTCGTACTGACAACCGTAAACATTTGGCAGCTTTTAATAATAATAGGAACTTCTTTGCGTCCACGATTACTTTGCTTTTGATTTTTACTGTATTCGGCTTCAAAACGTAGATGTCCACCGCCCTGTCTGGGATCAAATTTATTTCGTCAAATAGGTTGTAAGACGTTACGGAAGCTAAACCCTTTTAACACCACTCAGTGGATCGATTTAGGCTATTTAGCTGTCCTTTGTTAGAATAATTCATGTACGGCGTCGGGTCTCCTCCCACGAGCCATCAATTTTTCTAGAAGTAGACAAAAATTGCAAAATCATTTAGAGTTCGTATCTCGTCGTATACAAGTAAAAACTCCAACATTGTGAGTGGTCTTGCACGACACCCATATCTATTCATGATAAACCTCTTGTGCTAATCAAGTCTTTTCGTAAAGATAAGAGTTCCTATGGACCATTGCTTATGAATAACGATTATTTACATGGTGCATGTATCTTATATAAAGTATTACTTTTCGGATTTCTAACAAAATAAATAAACAAGTGTCAAATGAGGTGACATTAGGGCTAAATGGATCCACAAGGTCACTTTCATGATTGGCAAATAAGATAAATTCTACTCAGTTATGAGTTATCTTGATAAATTTGTTAAAGCCCTAAACTGTGACTACCCTTATTTGATGGTAAACACTGAAAAAATTAAGAATGGGTAGAGACCAAATTGAGGATATCTATTTGAAGTTTTCCAAATCAAATCTACCTAAAATCCAACCACATAGTTATTAAGTTCAAAATTAAAAAAATGGATAAAATATTTTGATGTCACCAATCTAATCCTTTACAATATAATATTTATCCATTCATAATCAGATTGATTACCTAGAGTAAGACAAGTCAGTTGAACCTACATTAGTTTCATCATAAGAAAAAGAAGAAATGTATTGTTAGTGAGTTCAGGTTGTATTCCTTTTTTATTCTTTTTTTTTTGTTTTTTTTTCCCTTAGTTCAGATTGTATTCACCACACTAATTTTCCACATCACATAACAGACAAGGACAAACATTCATTATCCCAATATACCATTGTTTCCCTACCAATCACAGTAAGGCAACTAAGTGATAGGTTTAATAAATTATCTTAATTCATATCATGTACTTAAATGTTAATTTCTAACTGATTTAGACATTGTTAGGACAGCATCATAGGGATACAATGATAAATTACATAAATGAGTGAAAGAAAGGATTCGATAGATATTATATACCATGTACATGGCTATATAAAATGATTTCGAAAATCTCCTAATATAATCTTTAAACGCCTCACCACATAAAATAAATCATATGAATCTTTAGTGATTTTGGTTGCTTCACGCATTTAACTATAAGAAAAGTTAGGTTCCAAGCCAAGTTGGGAGCATAGATAATTTTGGAAAGAAAAAACAGCAAAAGGATATGCACATGCTGAAAAGGATATATGCTCGATCATTTATAATCAGGTTAGGCCATCTTATTCAAGGAGGAAACCAACTATTATCTAGATGCGTTAAATGGCATAAATATTTTAGGATGATTTAATTAGATGGGCATTTTTTTCTTAAATAATGGAACAGAAATATAAGTTTCTCTACATATTTGAAAAAATCACACGTTATTCTGTTTTCACTAGTGACAAGATGATGATCTCACTCTTCATTTAAAATGAAATACCCATAGCTAGGCCACTTGACATGAGGCCAAATGCTTTGTTATTATTGTATATAATCCTAAGGGGACCATTTATCTTTGTGGGAGTTAGTTTAATTTTTTTTTTTTTCTTTTTTGCCTTTTCAAATTATATAAACGGTAATGCATTAGATTAATAAAATCAATTTTAGCAGAATTGAATTCACTTGATACGCAAAAAAAATAGATACAATATTAATATAATTAAATTGAACAAATATTAAATCAAATTACCCTTGTTAATACTTGCTGTTGACCAAAGAAAGGAAAGTAGTATGAAAAAGAAAATTACATTTGAACTGTGGAATAAAGAGGGGAAAATGTAGAACTGCATAAATGCATCATAACATTATATATCTCTGTATTGAAATATATATATATATATATATATAATTGCCTTCAATTTTTATTTCAACCATGAAATACTTGGTTATTGGCCACCCACGTATAATCAAAAGAGAAAAGAATTTTCACAGACATTTCTTATTAATAAAGAACCTTTTTTTTTTTTTTTTTTTGTTCAAGTCAAGAACTAGCACCACTTATTCTTTAATCTTGAATTTTGAGACTTTCGCTACTCTTTTTCTTTTTTTTCTTTTTTTTTTTTTCCTTTTTTATCTATTCAACTATTTAAAGATTTTTAGATTTTATCAATTATGATTTGCTTCATTGCTGAAAATGCATATGTCTGGTGGAATGTTGTGTTTTCTTAATTAACATTAAAAGATTATCATTCCCACATAGAAAAATAAAGAGAGATATTTAGTTAATTTGTAGATATACCAAACATATAAATAAAGTAAAAAAGGAAAAAGAAAAACATTTATATGAATGAATTATACATGAGTTGGAACAAAAAAGAATTGTAAAAACCACGTCTGTAATTTTATCATAGTGACTATTCTAAAACAAAAAAAAAAAGTATTTTAAATTTATTAATCTTTTTTGGCCGATTAAATTTATTAATTAACTATAAGGAATTCGGACCATTCGAGCCTGGCCCAATTATAGGTCAAAGTTTCTTTTTAGCCTAATTGGCCGATCCTTCTTTTTCAATCTTAAAGGGACTCTACTTCCCTATTATTAAAAAAAAACTTTAGACAAAAAACAAAACAAAACAAAAACCTAGCTCTATTGGTTTAAGGCATAGGTAAGAGGAGACTGTCACTCCCCAAGGGATACACTAAACATGATAATCCACCACACACAATATAAGAACTTATGAATGACTTCTTAGTCACATAAAAGCTCTTATATTATCCAAGGGTGCTTTCACGACAACTAATAGACGTTGATAAAAAAATGCATTTTAAGAGGATAGCAGTAGAATAGTACACAAGAAATTATAATCATGATTACATAAACTTAAAAAAAATTAAAGTCTTGCATCATCATATGAGCGATACCCCCTCAAACTTAAATATTACACCTTACCAAGTCTTTCTAAAAGTAGTATATCTATCTTAAACTGCTATTGCCGTATGGAGAGATTTTTATAGAAATCTACACCAAAAAATCATCTTCTCAATAATAGTTGATGGAGACCTATTAATCAAAAAACATATTGTAGAAGCTGCTTCAGCCCAGAATGACTTTGATAATTGAGCATTTGAAAGCATACATCTAAGTTTCTCCATAATAGTTCTATTCAACCGTTCTACTATTGTGTTTTGTTAAGTTGAACTGAGAACTGTTAAATGCCTCATAGTTTCCTCTGACTTGCATAGAACATTAAATTTATTAGAACAGAACTCTAAAACATATCAGTGCAAAGATGCTTTACCTGTCTCCCTGTCTGTTTCTTCATTATTGTCTTCCACTCTTTGAGTTGTACCCTTTGTGTTATGAGTACATGTGCTGAATCTAACTCTCTTTTGCTTCTCATAAATGCAGTGTTCACAAAGTTTTAATTTGCTAATGTCTCTGCCATCAAGAAGTCTTCTTCTACTCAATTCAGCCATATCGACTTCACTCATGTGCCCTAAGCACATGTGCCAAAGTCTGGTAGCATCATCATCTGACAAAGAAAAAGTAACGGCTGCATTACCTACAACCATAGAACCCGACAAAACATACAAATTAGTAGTCTTTTTCTATCCCTTCATTATCGTAAGTGAACCTTTATTGATCTTCAGAACTCTACCTTCACCAGTGTATTTGTACCCTTTTATATCAAGAGTATTCAAAGAAATCAAATTTCTTTTCAAGTTAGACACATGTCTCACATCACCAAGTGTCCTAACAATACCATCAAACATTTTGATTTTGATGTATATTGCAACTTTGCAAGAAGTGTATTACCCAACAAGACAATACCTTTGCATACTATTTCATATGTTGAAACTAGTCCTGATGGGGACACATATAAAAAGTACAACTAGAAGCATCCATTCCTCACTTGTTTGAGGATGATGGTTAAA
>JAMXBD010002421.1:0-197371 GCA_024138025.1 Combretum micranthum
TAAACAAAACTAAAGCTCCCTAGGGTGACACACTAGGTCTAATAAACTTCTTCTTGAGTAGATCATCTAGCTAGACTTTTAATTCTACAAGCTCTATTGGGCCATACGATTATGTTTCTTAGATATGCGTGTAGTACCCAGTACTGAATCAATAAAAAACTCCACTTCTCTCTCTGGTGGCAATCCTAGTAAATCTTATGGAAAAACCTTAAGGTACTCACACACAACTGGTAATTAGGTAAGATCTATCCTTTGTTTATCTTTTATCATCACGGCCGCCATAGCTAATGTTGACCTTTCCCACAACTCATATGTAGGTAGAGCTTGAGGTCTTTGTACTTCAAGCTTATGTATAAATTGATCTCCATCTAGTAGGCTAAACTCCACTACCAGGTTGTGACAATCAATTATAGCATGATACTTTACAAACTAGTCTACTCCTAGAATTACATCAAAGTCCATCATATATAAGACTACTAGATTTGTAGGTAGATGTCTACCCTCTATCTCTATATCAACATTTCTACAAATTCTATTCAATATAGCTCCATTCCCCAACAGTATTTGTAAGCACACCTTTAACTTCCTCCTCACTAGTCCTAGAGGTAACAGCATCAAGGGCTCTCTTTCTAGCTAACATTCTAATAGGTTAAACACAAAATACATAAGACTAGGAATATAATAAGCTATAAGGACCAAAACCCTATAAACATAGCTACTAGATAAAAGCAAAACTAATCTAGATAAGTAACCCCTAATAATTGCTGCCTCTCTCATCATTGCTCACCATCCTAAGGAGTTAATGACTTAAATCTAGTGAGACTAAAACCTATTACTCTAATAGCAATTAAGTTGTAACGCCCTGATCTAAAGGCATTACAACCCACCATGTATCCTTACTTGAGAAAGACATGTTGATGTGCATCAATTACCATTAATCAAAATGAGGCAGTTGAAGCGGATAAAAGGATGCGAATCACTTTGAACCAATGAAGTTCACATAGTGAATACTTACATTCTGCATAGTGAAAATCAACAATTCAATGTCAATCATCTTTTAGTGCAGTAGGAAAACACATCAAAGGAAGCAACTGAAGGAAAGTGTACTTCATCGGCCTAAGTCAAGATGCACTAATTTTTAGTCAAATAGTCAAGATGTATTAATCTTTTTTATTCTTTAGTCAAATAGTCAAAACATGTTAATTTTTAGTCAAATTGTCTTTTTTTTTTTGAATTTCCTTTTTTTTAGGGTTTAACTTCTATTATAAATAACAACCCCCCTCCCCCGGGTATTGAGACTCATAAGTTTTTAGCATATTGATAAACATTTCCTTTGTATTTGACTTTCAATTGTGAGAGCAAATTCAATTGCCTTCTTATCGATCTTGTGATTGTACTGAACAAACTGTGATCCCTATTTTCATACGTCATATTGGATTATGGTTTGCATAGCTCGGTTGATTACGGTGTGTAACATCTGTCGTCAAGCCGTTCATATCCTTTTATTTCCTTGCATCCAATTACAAAATCCAGAAAGATATCATTTTTATCTGATCTAGTGAAGCCCTCAATTGAGATCACTATATCTAGGGTTTTAGGCATATCAACTATCGTCTTCCCCATAGTCCATAAAGACATCATATCTAGAAAGATCAAATACTATGAGCTCATCACCTGTTCTTGAAAAAGATAAAAGAATGAGCATAAAGGCCTAATTTGCCATATAATAAACACAAGCACATGAACAAGCAATAAAAAATTTCACATACAACTTAATAATTAATGCAGTAAACACAGATTATTATCTTTGATTAGTCAGCAAATAACACAATTTAGAGTCGTTGGCCATTAACCCCAAACCCAGAGTAACTCATTCCTCCATAAAAACAACAATATAGAAAATAAGTAATACATATATTGGTTTTTGGGAACATCCCACACACCGGGAGTATCGTAATCATACCACCCTAATCTACCATAATCATCGCTATGCATAACTCCACTCAGGACAACGACACACGCAGATCATTAAGGCATTGTCCTAGTACAATGATCCTCCTAATCTACTAGACCAAGCCATAAACAAACAACAAATCAAATTTATATACCGTATAGCATTAGATTCATTTGTAATTTCTAAACCTACAATCACAAGCAACAAATAAGGGAAGGTCGTACCTAAAATAATTTTAGGAGCAGGAACCCTAATTTCACCAACACCTGAACAATCAAAAACTCCATCAAACTATATTTTTCATAAAACGATTATGTTCTTATCATCATCTAAAACCCTAAAAAGAAATGAATTATAAAATCTATGTTTGTACATACCTTTCTCCTTTGATTTGTAAAACCACAAAATCACTAAACTCCACAAATTAGGGTTTTCTCCCAATCTCCATGAATTTGACTCCCTTTTAAAATCCACTAAGAAAACTTAGGAAAAGGATTATACATTTAAATAATCGAAGGAAAAGAAAAGACAATTCTTACCTATTCTTTGATTCTTGTTCCTCCTTGATTACAGAACACTAATTCTCTAATAGACGTAGGCTTTTTTCTCCAAAACTTCATTCAAAATCAAAAGAGAACCTTAAGAATAGATCACTTCTTAGTTTGTTAAAAACTTGATGATAACTAACTCATCTTGATCTTGCTTCTTAATCTACCCTGATGTAAAGATCATTATAAGAGAAGATTTTGAGAGATTTCTATGTTTAGGAATGGTTTTGGTGTAAGAGGAAGCCTAGGTTATATAGAAGACAAGGAAAAACTCTTAATTTTTTGTGTAGCAAAGGCTGGCGGCTTAAGGTGAAAAGTTGGCAACCTAAAGCTCTCGAAAATAATTTTTGACCATGTAAACTGGTATAAGTTGGTGGTGAATAGCTTAAAGGCTGGCGGCATTGGGTTTGAAGGCTGGTGGCCTTTGGCCGGATTATCCCTTGCGCCTCTCCATCTTCAATCATGTATCTACCATTTGACAAAACTCATAATTAGACATTGAGGTGAACCATAAAACCCTCTTATATTATATCAAATGATGCTTTTGCCCTTCATTATAAATTATTTTTCTTTATATTACACCACATTTATCCATAAGTTGCTTAAAGAGTTACTTAACATACTATGTTAACTTTTCAAACAACTCTCCTTTCTAAGCAACTTTTCACGTTATCCATAAGTTACCTAAGTAAAGTTTCTTCATAATTTTTAATACTTTTTTGAGTCCCATGTTATTATCATTTTTAGATAATACTTTTAATATTTTTCTTTCAATGTTAAATAAATAAGAAAATAAATTAAAAAAACATTAAAATTAATAATAACAATTTTTATTTGCTTATGGTAATAATGATTTTTAACTCATTTATTATAAAAGTATAAGTAACAAAATAAATATTATTTTAATTTTGGGTCGTTGTGTAATATAAGGTAGCAGTTGTGGACGTGGTATTGAGTTTTCCCCTTGATGTTTATTAAATATGAAAAATAAATTAGAATTAATAATAACAATTATTTACTTATATATATAATGGCCATTTTTGCATTTTACCATGGCCAGAATGCCGCAATGTTTGCAACACATCAAAGGGGAAAGAAAAATAAATAAACACAATGTCATATGAGAGGAGCATAAAAAGTAAAATAAAAAATATATATAGTAACATTGCTTTGCAAAGTATCGATACTTAGGGAAGAAACTCTCATTATCGGTTGGCAACATCATATGACAATCCTTTGCATGAGTATTTAGGCTAAAAACTCTCGATAAAGCTGCTCTAATTAATGTGTTAATTAATTTAGGTTATAAATATTACATGAATGTAATTATTTGATTATATAAACATATCTTATATAATTTAACTTATGTGGTTGATGGTCTTAAATGTTATAATATTTAAAAAATGTTATAAACTTTTGAGTAATAAAAGTACATCATATACCAAGATTTATTTTACATCTAGATGTTTATAATCATAACTTTTTCAATTGTTACATCTTATATATGAAAGATATGTCACTTGAAAAACCAAAAGGTAGGATAATGAAATCAAATTATTGTTATTGAAATGATAGAAATAATAGAAAGTGGGAAACGTAACTTTATGGTCAAGGGATTGTACCATCGTTAATATTATAATTAAGTTGATTATAAAAATTAGTATAAAAATTTTACATTTTTATCATGGTAAAAATAGATCTTTACTATTTAATGATAAAAGAGTTAGTCTTGTTATAACTACCATGAAACATTAAATTTTCCAAAAAAAAGTGTTAGGTTCAGACCTTTTTCAAAAGTTTGAAACATTTGGGCACATTTTCAAAAGTCTAGACTCTTATTTAAAGGTTCTAAACCTGCATTCATGGAGAGAGGAAGCTTACTTCATAAGCTTTGGACCTTTTTCTTTTTCCTTTTTCTTTTTCCTTTCATCCAATAAAGATGGAGCTTCATTCATTGTAAAAGAATCACATCAATCTTATAGGTCAATGCAAAATATAACGAGCATATTTCTTCTACAGAAATATAATCCATACAAGAGATACCATTAAGTGTTTTAAAATAATGAAATCCACCTTATTGGCTAGTTACAAAATCCATAAAATGGAATAGAAATAAAAAGAACAACAAAAACAAACATGTTAAAAAAGAAAACTTCTTATTCTAAAAATACAAGTAAACAATATTAGCTTGATCTTAACTATTTAGGGTTCTCTCATTTATGCAAGTGCTAATACCATGCTAATAACAAAAATGGGAGATATATGGTGGGTGTCGAATCCAACAAAAATAATAATTTATAATCAACCTGCTTTAAATATTTGTAAATAGAGTGAGCAGGATCGTCTCCACAGGGACTGGTAAAATTCCAAGTTTCTATCGAGATTAAGAAGAGAAAAAGAAAATAAAATAAGGGGTTTTTGAAATCACACGATTAAAATAAACCTATATCTAATTAACAAGAATTCTATATTAAAAAGATTATCTAGCCTAGGTCTTATTACAATTCAATTCCCGGATTGATCCTTGACTCAATAATATTATTCCTATTTTGAATAGGTTAGTTATAATTTTCAACAAGCTCTAAAAGTCAATCTTTTTTATATATTAATATAACCAAGATAAGATCTTTGATTATTCCTAATCGAATAGACAACCCTAAACAAGCTCTTAAGGTTTAATCTATCAATTGCATTAGAAATTAGAGAGACCTAACCCTAATCAACAATCTCATAGGCATGGATCATTTAGAATAGATTATATTTCATCAACAACAACAAATAATCATCTATTTTATGACTATCGTGTTTCATCACTTTATATTAGGAGATTCATACAATTACGGATATGAGTCCTAATTGATTGATTATTGTTTGTTATCTAATACAACCGGATCCAAAGTTATATCAATAATAGACAAACAATCACAAATAAATCTGATGAAATATAAATATTCAAATAGAGAACAATGAAATCAAACCACTTTGGTCTCACAATCCCTCTTGAATTGATTTGCAATAATCCCTTTGGCTAGATTTGGAGTTTAGCCACTCATGACCCTTAGAATTCTCTCTAGGGTTTTCTTACAAAGTTGTATCTGAAAATGGAATGAATCAATCCTCTTGAAAGAAACCCTAAATAATATATAAATACAAGTTTGGAAGTTATGGAATTCGTAGGGACAAAAGCTGGATCCGTTTAGATCATGAATTGACCGGCCTAAATGCTTCATGGCTTTTCATTTACCCAGCCGTTACAACTTTTCATTTACCCGGCCGTTACAACTTTTCATTTACCCGGCCGTTACAAGAAGGTTGGCGAAATTCCTAGGATGGCCGGCGGCTTTGCCTCTTGATTCTAATTTGCTTCAATCTTGTACTATTTGCTTCTATTGACTTCAATTCCTAAAAATCATATAAAACACAAATAAGTACCAATTCCAAATAATTTCTATAAAATTAATAACAAATTCATCTAATTTAATCCCATAAAATTAAGAGTAATTTTCATCTCAACAAATTCCCCCACACTTAAACCATTGCTTGTCCTCAAGCAATACCATATAACCTAAAATGAAATCTTATCATGGAGTGTGCTTCTTTCAAAATTCAAATTCAAGCATCTTCTTCTTTATTTTTCTTTCAAGACTTGTGATTTTCAGTGCTTACCTCTCAAACCAAACGAGGACTTGTAATTAGTACTAAAATGAAAATTCAGTAGTTAATCTAAACAAAACAAACTTGAACCACATATTTAACCAAAGATCCTTCTACTCAAAAGTAAATACCCAATCCAATAAGGAAAAATACCCATTTAGACTTCACTGGACATCTAACCGACATATACTCTTACCAACACAGAATAAAAGCATTTGATATCAGTTCTTTCCCTAGATTTTCTCTCTGTTTATTATAAGTCTTATTCCATTCGATTGTTTCAACATTCATTTTTCATTTTTCATTCAAGCATATTTAGAGCCTTCAGAGATGAATCTCTGGACGGGTTTTAGTCCGTTTCTTTTCAGCTCTTTCTTTTTCTAATTTTTCTTTCAAAGCACTTTTCACTTTTTAGCCTTTCCTCCTTTATCGTTATAGTGAGTTCATTGAGTCGGTACATCTTGGGTTCATCACCTAAGTGACCAGGTTTTAAAGGGACCCCTACGAACTCTTCCTCACTCTAACATTCAAGTTTGGATACTCATAACTCGATTGTTTGAGTTAGAGGAGTATAGGCTTATGCTTGTTTCTACTTTTGAATGCAACAACAAATTTAAGACTTTTTTTTATCAAAGATCACTAAGAAAAAGACTTCATTTATCTCTTTTACCAAGTGTTGAAAAATTCTTTAATAAAAACTTATAAAAGTATATATAAGTTAGCTTTTTCCTAGAAGTAAACCTGTTTATTTTTCACATGAGGACTCGACTTACTCTCAAACTTCCAAATCTAAAGCTAAATACATAGTAAATCTGTTCCTTAAAGATTTTACTACTCAATTTACTAGTACTCAAATCACAACAGTATAGGTGAGTAAAGCACTTTCATAAAGTCAATATATTTTTTTTTCAACACAAATTCCAGATTTCAATGAAACTTTTTTGAAAAAATTAGGCCTTAAATGCCCTATATTACTTAAGAACAAACATTCAAGAATTTAAAGTGTGGGTACACTTTCATATCCAGATGTCTTGTATATATCATAAATCAAAAATCAAACATCAATCACAAGATGAAATACTCCAATTCATATTTTATCCCTCCCCCACACTTATAATAAACAGTGTCCTCACTGTTTCTAATCAGCACAAAGTGAGAGAAAAATAAAAAGAAATAGGAATAACGATACTTCCTCGGTTTCTCTTTTGAAGCTCCTTTGAAGTTCTTTGTCCTTTAAAGCTCATGAGAGAGATTTTCTTCTTCAATTCAAGATCTAAGACCTACAAAACTAAACAAATAAAAGAAAACAAAACACACAAAAACAAAAGCATTAGTAACAAAAACCATGGGTTGCCTCCCATGAAGCGCTTCTTTATAGTCCTTAGCTGGACTATTCCAACTCATTTTCTTATGGAGGCTCAAAGATATAGGATTCCAATTCTCAAACATAGGATATCCTTCAGTTAAATTCTTCTCATGATTCACCCTAGCGATCTCTCCATCTAAAGCTTTTAACAATTGATCATAGAAGATATCACTAGTGTCTTTTTTATGCTCATCCTCCTTTGAATTCAACTTATCATCTCCAATCTTCTCCATAATTTGTCCAGTGTCAACTAAATTTTCACCAAGTCCATCCACTTTTGATTCATCAACTAGGCTCTCTTCTTGCACTTCCACAACCTGATTGTCATTCTTAGAGATAGCAAAAATATTAGAAATATTTGAATTAATTTTCTTTTCACTATCTACCGAGAATCTAATGATCTCCCCATCAAATTCCATAGTCATAACCCCTTCATTAACATCAATTTTGGTTTTAGATGTTTTCATAAATGGTCTCCCAAGCAAAAGTGTAGGTGATTTTGAATACATCTCCTCACCCATATCAATTACATAAAAGTCAGCGGGAAACACTAATCCATTGACTTGTACCAAAACATCTTCCAAAATACCTGATGGATATATATTAGATCTATCTGCAAGTTGCAAGATTACTCTTGTTTCTTTCAAAGATCCAATATTCAACTTCTAAATATAGATAAGGGCATGATATTAACTGAAGCTCCTAGGTCACACATACAATTTTCAATCTAACTTGATCTATTGTACAAGGAATAGAAAACGTACCAGGGTCCTTGCACTTTGGTGGTAGCTTCTTCTGAAGAACAGCAGAAATATTCTCACCCATATAAACCATCTCATTTCCTCTAAGCTTCTTCTTGTTTGTGCAAAGATCTTTCAGAAACTTAGCATATCGAGGTATTTTCTTAATCACATCCAATAAAGGAATATTCACCTCGACTTTCCTAAAAGTCTCCAAAATTTCCTTCTCTTCATCCAATTTCTTGGATTGATTCAACCTAGAAGGGAATGGGGGTATAGGCTTATAAATCTGTGGTGGGGTTTTTCTACTTGTTTCTCCTCCATGTGGGGGTTCTCTTTTTCACTTTTCTCATTGGAGTCGGTCTCAATTACCTTCTCATTTGAGTCTTGCAATTCCTTGCCAGATCTCAAGGAAATTGCACTCACATTTTCTCTATGATTAATGGTGTTAGAAGGTAACTTACCTTGCTGTTCCAACTTACCTACTGAAGTGGCAAGTTTACTCATCTGACCCTCCAAATGTTGAATGCTTTGCTTCGTCTCATGTTGGAATTGCTTAGTCTCATCCTGAAATTGTTTAGTGTTGATTGCAAGAGACTTAACAATATCTTCAAGTGATGTACCTGAACTTGAAGACGAAGACTGTTGTGGTGGTGGTTGTTGTGGCCTTGGTTGATATTGCTGAAAGTTCTGTGGCCTTGGTTGGTAACTGAAATTTGGATGATCCCTCCATCCAGGATTGTATGTAGTGGCATAGGGATCATATTTTCTTTGAGGTGGTTGTGGTTGTCCTGGAAATACTCCAATCGCATTTGCATGCGCATATGAATCTTCTTGTAATGTTGGACACATGTCTGTGGGATGGTTGGAAGCACATATACCACAAGCTTTCGCTGTTGTTGATTCCCTAAAGCTATCTGTTGCACGAGAGAAGTGAGGTTAGAAATTTGATTCTCAAGATGAGGGACATTTACCTCATTAACTCTTCTTGTGATAGGATCATGACGGTATTCAAACTGTTGTGAATTCGCAGCCATCAAAGATATCAAGTCCCGAGCCTGAGCAGGGGTTTTGTCTACTATAGCTCCTCCGCTTGCTGCATTCATCATTTTCCTTTCTATTGGCAGCAAACCTTCATAGAAATATTGGATCAAAAGCTGTTCTGAAATACCATGTTGTGGACAACTGGCAACCAATTGCTTGAATCGCTCCCAATATTCGTGAAGATTTTCTGTGTCCCTTTGTCTTATCCCACTAATTTCCCGTCTAATATTTGCAGCTCTTGTTGCAGGGAAGAATTTGTCCAGAAAAGCTTTAACCATATCAGTCCAAGTAGCAATAGATCCAGGAGGTAGATAAAATAACCAATCCTTTGCCTTGTCTTTCAATGAGAATGGGAAAGCTCTTAACTTGATTTGATCTTCAGGAATCCCTTGAGGTCTCATGCTGGAACAGACAATGTGGAATTCCTTCAAGTGTTTATGAGGTCCTCATTTTCCAGGCCATGAAAACTTGGCAACAGATGAATAAGACCTGATTTTAACTCAAAATCTACATTCAATTCAGGGTATTGAATGCATAACGGTTGTTGAGTCACATCCGGTGCGGCCAATTGTCTCAAAGTTCTCTCTTGATTTGCCATCTCTTCCTCTTCTTGATCTTGTTCAATTTCCAAACTTTCAGTTTCCTGTTTTTCAGACTCACTAGATGATTCGGTTAATTCCAAAGCTTGAGTCAATCCAGGAGATGAAGATGATGTTGTAACGTCTTGAGCACGCAGTTTTGCTTGTTTGCGCAGTTTCCTCTCTGTCTTCTCAATTTCTGTATCAAATTCTAAAATACCTTTGTGAGAAGCACGGGTCATAAACAAAAGAAAAAAATAAAAATAAAAAGAAATAGAAACAGGAACTTTTTGGACACCAATCCCCGGCAACGGCGCCAAATTTTGGTGGGTGTCGAATCCAACAAAAATAATAATTTATAATCAACCTGCTTTAAATATTTGTAAATAGAGTGAGCAGGATCGTCTCCACAGGGACTGGTAAAATTCCCAAGTTTCTATCGAGATTAAGAAGAGAAAAAAAAATAAAATAAGGGGTTTTTGAAATCACACGATTAAAATAAACCTATATCTAATTAACAAGAATTTCTATATTAAAAAGATTATCTAGCCTAGGTCTTATTACAATTCAATTCCCGGGATTGATCCTTGACTCAATAATTATTATTCCTATTTTGAATAGGTTAGTTATAATTTTCAACAAGCTCTGAAAATCAATCTCTTTTTATATATTAAATAACCAAGATAAGATCTTTGATTATTCCTAATCGAATAGACAACCCTAAACAAGCTCTTAAGGTTTAATCTATCAATTGCATTAGAAATTAGAGAGACCTAACCCTAATCAACAATCTCATAGAGCATGGATCATTTAGAATAGATTATATTTCATCAACAACAACAAATAATCATCTATTTTATGACTATCGTGTTGTTTCATCACTTTATATTAGGAGAATCATACAATTACGGATATGAGTCCTAATTGATTGATTATTGTTTGTTATCTAATACAACCGGATCCAAAGTTATATCAATAATAGACAAACAATCACAAATAAATCTGATGAAATATAAATATTCAAAATAGAGAACAATGAAATCAAACCACTTTGGTCTCACAATCCCTCTTGAATTGATTTGCAATAATCCCTTTGGCTAGATTTGGAGTTTAGCCACTCATGACCCTTAGAATTCTCTCTAGGGTTTTCTTACAAAATTGTATCTAAATATGGAATGAATGAATCCTCTTGAAAGAACCCTAAATAATATATAAATACAAGTTTGGAAGTTTTGGAATTCGTAGGGACAAAGGCTGGATCCGTTTAGATCATGAATTGACCGGCCTAAATGCTTCATGGCTTTTCATTTACCCAGCCGTTACAACTTTTCATTTACCCGGCCGTTACAGCTTTTCATTTACCCGCCGTTACAAGAAGGCTGGCGAAATTCCTAGGATGGCCGATCTTGCTTTGCCTTTTGATTCTAATTTGCTCAATCTTGTACTATTTGCTTCTATTGACTTCAAATTCCTAAAAATCATATAAAACACAAATAAGTACCAATTCCAAATAATTTCTATAAAATTAATAACAAATTCATCTAATTTAATCCCAAAAATTAAGAGTAATTTTCATCTCAACAAATTCCCACACTTAAACCATTGCTTGTCCTCAAGCAATACCATATAACCTAAAATGAAATCTTATCATGGAGTGTGCTTCTTTCAAAATTCAAATTCAAGCATCTTCTTCTTTATTTTTCTTTCAAGACTTGTGATTTTCATGCTTACCTCTCAAACCAAACCGAGGACTTGTAATTAGAGTACTAAAATGAAAATTCAGTAGTTAATCTAAACAAACAAACTTGAACCACATATTTAACCAAAGATCCTTCTACTCAAAAGTAAATACCCAATCCAATAAGGAAAAATACCCATTTAGACTTTACTGGACATCTAGCCGACATATACTCTTACCAACACAGAATAAAAGCATTTGATATCAGTTCTTTCCCTAGATTTTCTCTCTGTTATTATAAGTCTTATTCAGTTCTATTGTTTCAACATTCATTTTTCAATTTTCATTCAAGCATATTAGAGCTTCAGAGATGAATCTCTGGAGGTTTTAGTCCGTTTCTTCAGCTCTTTCTTTTTCTAATTTTTCTTTCAAAGCACTTGTCACTTTTTAGCCTTTCCTCCTTTATCGTTATAGTGAGTTCATTGAGTCGGTACATCTTGGGTTCATCACCTAAGTGACCAGGTTTTAAAGGGACCCCTACGAACTCTTCTCACTCTAACATTCAAGTTTGGATACTCATAACTCGATTGTTTGAGTTAGAGGAGTATAGGCTTATGCTTGTTTCTACTTTTTGAATGCAACAACAAATTTAAGACTTTTTTTTTTATCAAAGATCACTAAGAAAAAGACTTCATTTATCTCTTTTACCAAGTGTTGAAAAATTCTTTAATAAAAACTTATAAAAGTATATATAAGTTAGCTTTTTCCTAGAAGTAAACTGTTTATTTTTCACATGAGGACTCGACTTACTCTCAAACTTCCAAATCTAAAGCTAAATACATAGTAAATCTGTTCCTTAAAGATTTTACTACTCAATTTTAACTAAGTACTCAAATCACAACAGTATAGGTGAGTAAAGCACTTTCACAAGTCAATATATTTTTTTTTTCAACACAAATTCCAGATTTCAATGAAACTTTTTTTGAAAAAATTAGGCCTTAAATGCCCTATATTACTTAAGAACAAACATTCAAGAATTTAAAGTGTGGGTACACTTTCATATCCAGATGTCGTATATATCATAAATCTAAAAATCAAACATCAATCACAAGATGAAATACTCCAATTCATATCCAGATGTCTTGTATATATCATAAATCTAAAAACCTAAGAATAGATCCATAACTTGAATTTGGCTAGGTTAGGATCTAAAAATCGATTAAAGAACTTTTTCGATGATAATTGATACTAAAAACGAGATTTTGTATCTTGAACTGATAATTCACGATATGATTAAAGGAAACTCAAATTTTCAAACCCCGAAACTTGTCATACAAATAGATTAAATAGAAAAATATAAACATAGAGATTAAATGACTATTATTGAACTCAATAAAGACTTAAGACTAGAACAATGAGTAGTAATGAGCCTATACATGGATTTAAACCCTAAATTCAAGATTCCTAGATGGTATTAAACACTACTAATAAGATTTCATAGTGGGTATCAAAACCTAAGATATATAGATAATTTAGCTTCTATATCAAATGCGATATTAAGTAGTTAATCAACTACGCTTATAGTGAGGAAACGATAACCTAAAGATAAACGGTTGGGATTATAAATACACAATAAAGACATAAATAGATGTATAACTAAAGATCTAGACTTCAAATAAATATTTGAATCACACCATTGTTCTAATTAGGGTTTTCTTAAGCTATTGGAGCCTAAAACAAAAATTGACCTAATAAGCTTAGGAAACCTTAATCGCCGGAGATAAAATTTTAAAAACAATTAATCGCGTAAATTTAAAACTTAAATTTGTATTGTTGGATAACTTAGACATTTTATAGAATTCTATAAAAATTTTTTGTACAAAAACT
The DNA here is from genome assembly GCA_024138025.1 of Combretum micranthum. Classification (NCBI taxonomy): domain Eukaryota; kingdom Viridiplantae; phylum Streptophyta; class Magnoliopsida; order Myrtales; family Combretaceae; genus Combretum; species Combretum micranthum. Next base: position 13,450 of record JAMXBD010002421.1, read on the forward strand.
CTCAAATCTTTACTAATTTGTACCTAATTAATGTAATAAACTACCCGAAAATATAGATAAATATTATCTAAATATTAGTATAAATATATATATGCAGGATCGGTCCGAAATTTAACAAAGTGGAGGGTTTTGATCTTCTTGATAATAGAGAACCAAAACTTCATGAAAATTGTCCAAATAATGCATATAAGGTCAACAAAATCAACTCATCAAACCAATCAAACATTGCCAACTCAACCCCTTATTAATGACAATAAAAACAACTGACAGTGTCTAATTGTAGAGAATTCGGATGAACTTATCAAAGAAAACCGTCCTCCTTTCCTCTTATATATAATTATATATATATATGTTTAAGCTTCATAATGGACAAGCAAACAACTCCCACTTAAGCTCGAAATTTCCAAATCAAAACAACTCCTAAGTAGCAACCAAAACAACCTAAAAACAGAAATCAAATCACTCTAAACGCTCCAGTTCGAATCAAGGAAACATACAATACGAAAAAACGCAAAAACTGGGAATAAGGTGTCACGCCCTGAGGGTACCCTAGTAGTAATAAACAAATTACACCTGAATACTATCACTAGATTACCTTTAGGGAATGATAGGTTTTCAAAACAACAGGATCTTTTTAGTTACATGATAAGAAATAACAAATATATGAAAGATATAACTTAGTGAATAAACATTACAAAACTATTACAAACCATAAAGCTTCTTTGGAGTACATAACTAAATAGTCTAATCTAATAGTACATAACCATCAAACTAAAATATATCTATAGACTTCTAGCTTCAAAGCTCTTACCGGAGCCATATTCCTGGATGTAACTAACCAGGGTCGTATAGTGAACCTGAAAAGATTGTAGGAGTATGAGCGAAACCACAGCTCAGTGAATAACCAGACATACCATACACCACACAAGTCATTAACAAATCATATGCAATGCAAGCACTCAACCATGTGCACAGATACAAGTTTGGATGATCTAGAATCCAAACAGGAAAAAGATTTACGCCCTCTTTTTAATGGGTTGAAGAACCAAAACTCAATGACCCACCTACCCAGGAGAGACTAAGTACACAGGAGAATCAACGATTTCTCATTTTAAGGTTATCACTTTGAATATAGTTGATTGAACAAACCATCTCCTGTAATCTCCTTAGAAACTCCCTAAGTATTAATCATTTCAAAGTGATTCTACGGGCGACGTTCTTCAGTGCCTTTTAGTTCCTCATAAGATCGCCAAACCAAAGAGAACCTTGGAAGAACTTACACATTAGATTAACCAAGCGAAAACAGAGATCCGAAATATTAATAGGTAGCAGGCTGTCACAACCATATATGCAATAATGCAATTTGTGCAATGCATGCTTATTATTCTGTTAAGTCAATAAGTCTTAATCAATTTTAAAGTGACCATACATTACACACAATCATCACTATACTACTATACATCATCAATCATTGCATTATCGCTTTTATAAAGATATTTTAACAATCATACACTCAAATCAAATCATACTTCCAGCAAACATTCATTTGATTATCTTGCATTATATTTTTGACTATTTACAATCACAACCAGTACAATATGACTGAATTATTCACATGCTCATACTGACTCAGTCGTAGTAATCCGCTGGTAGATCCTCTAGTAAGTCAAAGTCACCTATTTAAGACAAAGTATTCATTAATACAATCGAGCTCAATTCCTATATGTGATTCGTGTCCTAGACTCGATTTTGGTAATTATTAATACTTAGTGTTGTCGTGTTTCTCTTATTTTATCTCGCATACTTGTTTTGTTATTTTTAGAAGTCACATTACTCAAGAAATTAGTTTATTTCAATTTCCATTCTTACCTATTTTATCTGTTTAGAACAAATATTTAACTAATACTACTTTGTTTAATATTAAATATTCGTCTTAGATTCTAGGGTTTTAAAAGTTATTAAATATTAATCTAAATAGGCTTGAATACTTGTATTAAATTAACCATCTATAGATCCTTACATTCTCATTTATATATATATATATACGTGTATATACTCAGTAGGCATGTTATCTATATATATATTATATATATATGCAGTTTCTGTTTATGTCCGAAAAAGCTTTTGTTGGAAAATTTTGACTGTAAGCTGGCTCAAAGCCGCTAGCTTCATTCCCAGGTGCCGGTGTAAAAATCATTTTGAAGAAATTTTCATATCGAGTGCACCGGTGTTGAAAGCTGTCGACTTTCAACGTACGCCGGCCCTACGCCATCGGCGTAAATCTCCAGTAGCCGGCTTTCATTCATCCTTTACGTGAAAATTATTTTATGTAGCATCTGATCAATATAAGCTGCCGGCCTATCCACGTAAGCCGCCGGCTTTGAGCGTTTACACTGCCGGCCTTGAGGCAGTGTTGTACTGTTCATCATCTTCCTCCTCGGTTCAATTCATGTTCTTTGATTTTTACACGTTAAAAACATACTCAAACTATTTCTAAGTGTTTATATATCATATATAAGGACATAAAACAACTTTTAACACGTCTATATACATATATATATAGATCTCGATTCTTAGAAAATAAAGCTAGGGTTTTGGATTATTACCTCGTTGGAGCTCGTTTGATGTAATCCGAAGCTCGTGTTTGTGTTTATTAAGTTCCTAAGATAATTATAAGTCAGTTACAATCCATATATTTGAATGAAAATCCTTTGAATCGTGTCCACTTACCTTTGAACTTGTTTTCAAGGGTTTTTAGCTTTGTTCTTCTTTTGATCCGAGTTGGGTGTTATGATCTGTTTGTTTTCTGTTCTTGATTCGTTTTGGTTGTTGTTTGGAGTCTATTTCGTGTTGCGGAATTTGGGGATGAATGAATTTTGTTTGTTCTTCATTATAAGCTTTTATTATACATATATATAGGAGAAGAAAAAGAAAGAAGTTTTGGTTACTTTCTCTCGATTTCTCCCCAAATTTGATCTCATCTTGCTGTTGTTTTCAAGCCAATTAATGCTTGAATGACTTGGCAACATGTGATTGGTTGAGTGGTTAATTTTTGTGGACTTTTTTGGAATGCATGTTGCTCATTTTCGGCTTCTCTTTCTTTCTTGCCTCAGCCGGAACTCCACCGAAATTTTGCAGCCAAGATTCATATATTATATATATATTATATATTAGTTTATTATTTTAATTATGTTTTGAGTTAATTAAACGAGTTATACGGGTATAAATTAGCTAGTATTTGGGAGTTTTTGTACAAAAATATGTGTATAGGGTTATAAAAACATTTAGATCGTCAAATAATACAAATTTAGGTTATATATATACGTAGTTATTTATTCGTATAATTTTATCTCCCGCGATTTGGATTTCTTAAGCGTTAGGTCAATTTTTGTTTCAGGCTCCGATAGCTTAAGAAAACTCCATTTAGAACAATAGCGTGATCTGATTATTTGTTTGGGGTTTAGATTTTGAGTTATTCATTAGTTTGTATTTTCGTTGTGTATTTAAAATCTTAACGGTTCATTTTTGGATCATCGTTTTCTATTTAGGAGCATAAATAATCATTTATGCAGTATTGGACTTAATACAGAAACCAAACTATATATATATATATATCTGTAGTTTTGATACTGAACATGAATTCTTATTAGTAGCTTTTAAATTTTAACTAGGAATCTTGAATTTAGGGTTTAAGTCTAAATATAAACTCATCACTACTTGTTATTCTAATCTCGAATCATTATCGGGATAAAAAACAATCATCTAATCCCTATATTCATATGTTCTATTTAAATCTATTTGTATATCAGGTTTCGGGTCTAAATTTTAGATCATATCTTGAATTAGTTATTCAAGATACAAAATCTCGTTTTTGGTATTAACTAGGGTTAAAGAATTTCTTTATTCGGTTCCTAAATTCTTCATCTATCCAAAATCTAAATATTAATCTATTATTAGACTTCGAATAGAATCTAAATCTATTATCTAGTTTATACAATCTATTGTAAGGTCGTGTACTAATGTGGAAAATTCCCGGGGTTTACATAAGGTAAGTTGATATAATTCGGGTTGTTTTTTTTTTTTAACCATGGATTGGAACTAATTTCTGATGATCATAGGATCACAATAGACACAAAAACAAGCTTCAAATTTCATCGAATTAGCTCGAGTAAGGTAATTTTCGAAAACCTTAATTATACCTTGTTGATTCGAAAACCATGAATCATGTTGTTATTTTGATGTTTTGAGTTGATATTTAAGTAGCTAATTTTTTTCATTTATTTAAAAAAATTAAAAAACCAAATTTAATGAAACTAAATTACATAATAATTAATATTATAAATATTTTTAGAACTGTTATTATTTTTATTTATTTATTTTCTGTAAATATTTAGAGTATTATTACTTGCTAGTAATATAATATTAAAATTCTTGAAAATTGAACCAAAAGGCAATACCTGTGAGAAAGGTCCTCAAGGCTTCAACCATAAGTAGGGAAACTGCACAAGGTATCTATAAGGGGGTAAGTGTCTTGCTTAGTGAGAATTAAATCTACAAGTAAGTACTCAACAATCAATAAACAGTCAAGTTATTTAATCAAACATATGAGATGCAATCAATCACGTAAACAATCAATATATACGATTTTTCGGGAAACGTATGTTTTAATGGATTTACCCTTCCATTTGATGGTTAGGTATTCCAGGCAACAAGGCCATAGTTCACAAATGATACTTTTGTAGTTTTATATAGATTTCTACTAATTGTTAAAATGTAGTTAAATCAGGTGCCCACTCACCATTTAATTACAGGCAATCAAAGCCATAGAATATAATTGCGGGTCCTCGACCTCATTGTTATGCCCTTATCCCACCAAGGGTATAATAATGAATGCAATGTGACTCACTACATATCATGAATGAATCATTTTATTTAAGTCATCATGGCATAATATTTAGACATTTTATAAGTGATCATAGATAACAGACACAACATTCTTATACTAAATCATACAAGGATTAGTTAACAATTCTCTCCTCGATATACTTATCATAATTTCAATCATATAAGTAAGGGATATGCACGATCATATTTTATATTTTCCTAAAGTCTAGTGTCACTAAACTACAAGCAAATATATAAGTACACTTGCGAGAATTTAAATTCACTCGGCCATAGCAGTAGAAGCTCCTTAGTCGAAGTAGTCCTTCGGGTAAGGTAATTCATACTCTACGTTACCTATAAAAAAGAAATACCCAATGTGAGTATTTCTTGAAATTTCTACTTAAACTTGTAACTCTATTTTACAAAATTCATCAAAATTTGCATAGAGTGAAATTCCAACTTAAAATGGTCATAACTTGCTCATTTTAACTCGAAATTTCACATATTATATATATTTTTTCTACCTACTCAAAAAGATGTATCCATTTCTAAGGTTTTTCTATATGAAAGGTCATTTGGGACTCTAAAAGTCACAGTACATATTCAACACGAAATTCCTAGTTTTTGTAAAACAATTTTCCAAACTCAACTTTGTTCAAAAATCCTTTAGCAAAAATATAGATATATATATAGTTGAAAAATCCTTTGAGTATATATATATATATATATACTCATATTATAGAAAAAAAAATTCTAATGGTGTTGTCTCAATGATTTATTTTTCATAAAACAGTTTATCTTAAGGTGTCAGAACTTGAAACTTAACAATTTCTTTTCTAAGCGTTTAGAGAAACCTTGTAATTTCTTAGGTTATTCTTATTTTGTTTTCCAAATTTCTTTTTCCAAAACAATAAATTTTCCTTTAACTTTATTCTTCTACAATTTTGCTTTTTGTGGCAAAAATGGTGTTTCCAAAGTTTTTATTAAATTGTTGATAACATATAATGATTTGAGTTCTATATATATATATATATATATTCCTAAAAATGGTTTTGTTAAATAAGTTTCTATCCTCTTATATTTTAATTTATGAACCCCTTTAAGAATAAATTTTATTTTCTAAAACTTGGTCATTTAATTTTCTTTACCGATTTTTATTTGAAAAGAAACCATCTTTTTGAGTTGTTGATAAAATCCATTGTTTTCAAATTCATCATATTTATATTCTTTTTATCTAATCTTTTTGAAAAATAGGTTTATCATTTAGAAACTTAAAAATCATTATTTTTCTATGGATTTATAAATTAATGAGTTGATTTTATCAAAACTTTGAAAGCTAGTTTGCTTCTTAGTTTTTATTACAAAGTTGGAAAGACTTTAATCTTAAGCTTTTTATGAAAAAATTTGCATGTCAACAAATTATTTTTATTAAGCCTTAGATTATCTCATTGTGAAAAGAAGGTGTTTCCCTTATTTCCTAGGAAAAACTATCCCTATTGTTATTTAATATAACTTTGGAAAAGTTTGAGAAGAGATTGCAAAAATCCATTTTCTAAGTTGTTGATGACAAACTCTTTTATTTGTGACTAGTTACATAACAAAAGAGTTTTAGCTTTAAGTTCCTCTATTAAAGAAAAACTACATTTTAAATGTTGTTGAGACAATATCATTAATGTATATGAGCATTGTCACGCCCCAAAAGGTACTCTAAGCGTAACAGTTCGCTACACTTAATATTAAAGCATAAGTATGACAACCTTAGTCATTCCCATAAGCTTCGATATTAGGTGTGAGGCACACTCTTATCATATTTAGAGGACCATACTTTGAAATTTGAAGGTTAAGAAGATACAATAACAAATTAAGAAATGGAAATCATAATATTCATTCATTCATAATAATTGTCTTAGAAGCCTTAGGGGCATTCCTCCATCAAAAGACTAGAGTCTAATATAAGAAATTTTCTATGAATTCTACATATAAACCAATGCTAAACTTCATCTAAATTCCTTAATAAAAAAAGGAAATACTTGACTGCAAGGTCTCCGTAGCCTCAATCACAAATAACAAAACTGTAAAAAATATCTATAGGGGTATAAGCTAATAGGCTTAATGAGAATTATTTCCATAAGTAAATGCTTGAGTAACAAAATTCAAACAAGTTATTTAAGCAATCAAGTGAAATGCAACAAACACGTGAGCAAGCAGAGCATATAGTTTTTTGGGAACTATATGTTGAATGGATTTACGCCCTCCACTCGGGATTTGGTGATAAGTAATCTCAAAATGAGTCGACTTTAGTTGAGTTATGCTTTCGATCATCACCACCAAGCATATTAAGTTTACTCAAGTTGAGCCATGCTTTCTGATTACTGTCAAGCATTGGTTTAATTCCATGTCGCCAAGCAATCGCTTTCGATCATTGCTGCCAAGCGTTGCTTTCAACCGTGTTACTATCCTTTTCACCCAAGGATAATAACCCCATGCATTGTGACTCACTTAATGATACCCATGAATCAACTTATTTAAGATATCATAGCATCATTATGGTCAATTTTAAGGTGATCATAGAATTTCAGACATATCAAATTCTATACTAAGATAAGCGATTCTTTACAATCAATTCCTGCCTCGATATTCTTAATGTTCTTTCATACAACTTTACATACGTAGCATTTTGTCTTTCCTTAATTCTAATGCATCTATACTACAAGCACAATAAAGTACTCAATTTAAGGAAATAAACTCATGTTGCCATGGTGATATTTATTTTAAACCGAAGAGTCGATCGAAAAATCCACTTAATCAAAGTAATCTTTGGCATATGGATATTCTTACTTGGGGTCACCTTTTCAAGAAAAATACCCATAATGAGTATTCCTTGATAACCCTCTTGTAATTTGACAAAACTATATCATAAGAACGTCCAAATTCATATAGAAGTCGATTTTAACTTAAAACGGCCTTAACTTAGTCATTTTAACTCGGAATTGCGTGTATAATATACTAGTTAATATACTAGTTTCTACCTATTCGAAAAGATCAATCCATTTCTAAAACTATTTTCATCAAACTAAGTCATTTGAGCCCTAAAACAATGGTGATCAAATTCACCACGAAATTTCCCATCCCAAAAGCATTTGTTTCAATCATCAAAAATTGCTTTGATAAATACTTAATTATCTATATAGTTGATAAATTCCTTTTTATAGATGCATAGCTCATATTTCAACATTTTAAAAGAGTTATTGTCCAAACAAAATTCTTTAGTAAAAATAATGTTAGTTAGAAGTTTAAAAAAAATCATAATTTACAAGAAATCCTTTTGTTGACTCTTGAAAAAAAATGAAGCTTTTGATCCTTTTGTTTTCAAAGAGTATTTTATGTTTATCTTACTATTTTCTTTGATGACTTTTCTTTAAAAATGAATTTCTATCTTTCCTTTTGAAACTTCTAACACTAGCGTCACTTTTCCTTTTTAGTTTTCTATGTATTTTCTTTGACTATTATTTTTAAATCTTAGTTTGAAAACTCACATTTCCTTTTTATATTATGTTTTTAAGGAAAACATTTTCATAACAAGGAATCATCTTCCTTATTTTTAGAAAACAACTCTATTATTTCTAAAGTTACGGTTTTTAGAAAAAGCCTTTCAAAATAATGATATTTCCAAAATCATAATGAGTTTTTCCTAAAGCTTTGAGAAAATAGACTCCTTTTATTAATTTGCAAATTCTAAATTTCTTTTAGAACTCTTCTTTAGTGACAAAAATCTCTTTGGTAAAAAGTATAGCTTAAACTTTGGCGGTTTAGACAACAATCTTAATTTTACATACATATGAGAATAATAACAAGCAAAATTATAACAACAAAATAATAAGAAAAATAATATTGTCATGCCCCGTAAGGTACCATAAAAGTAGTAGTCCGCCACATACAATCAAGATTTAAGAATAACAACCTTAGTCATGCAAAAGTCTCGGTATTACATGTAAGGCGTCTAATATGATAATAGGAGACGCTTTTGAGAAGTATGTTCTAAGTAAATAATAATGAACATATAAGAATCTAAAAATAAAATAGATCATAATATTATCAATTAAAGGTCTATTACATGTTTCTAAGGGGCCTCCATTAAAATTCCAAGGATCAAGAATAACTAATAGTCTTTACAATAATTTAAATACTACATCAAAAGATTTTAAAGGAATTCTAATCTAACCCTTCAAATAAATTTCCTTCAAAAGCTCCCAAAAGATAACTCACGTGGATAAGACAAGACCTCGGGTACAAAAACAGGTGCTTCTGTGAAAACAAATATCTATAGGGGCGTAAGCTTACGAGCTTAGTGAGTTTAATCTCAAAATTCATACTTAATACAAAATATCAACCAAGTTTATTAAACAAGCAAATAGGATGCAACAAACACATGAGCATACAAGACATATGATTTTCCGAGAATCATATGTTGATTGAATTATGCCCTTCATTTAGGGTTAGGTATTCCAGTCCATTACAACCACTACTTCTTTAAAACACCATTTTTTATAGATCTTATCGGGTCCTATACTGTAAACCCTTGGTTCTTAGAGTAATCCTAAGCCTTAACCCTAAGTCGGGAAGTCCATTGGAAACCTTAAGTCAACAGATCTCAAGTTAAACCTTACAATTTAGATCCGAAAATTTCATGTTCGTAAATCAAGAAGTCAAAAATTAAGTAAAGCGTATAGAATAGTCCATAATAATATTTGATTTCTTAAAAATATCAGATTGGTTTATTTTCAGCTTATTTCAAACCCGATTAGATACTATTTTTGGAAAACGTGTCCCAAGGCTTGAAAAATTAAAAATATATCTTTAATATTTCTAGACTCCTATTTTCATAAGAATTTCAAAAATATCGAGTTTATAATTTTTCGGAAACTAGAAATATCAATTATAGCTTATATAAGCATATTTTGGCCGTACCGGTAACATATTTGTTGAAATACTAAAATAATTCAATTAATTATTTAATTTTATTTATGAAAATTCTGCCACTCATTTAAAAATATTTTTCTTAATTTTATTTTATATATTTTCTTAATAAAAAGTACTTTTTCAACCCATACTTCAAGTACACTTCAATTGTCACTTCTACACATTATTCAAGTTTTCTTTCACTCATTCTATACTCTATTTCCCATGCATGGCACCTGACCACACTCCTAAAAAACATCCACTTTTCTTTTATTTTAATGATTTATTTAATGATTTAAAGTCTCTTTTAGTTAGCAAATTAAGTAACACAAGTTACACTTCCAAAATTTAAGTTACAAATTAACTACACTCCTCTCTCTCCCTTTGTAAATCACGTCCAGCCCCCCATTTCTGCCCCTTTGTTTTATTTTTCTTTTCCCATTTATTTAACACTCTTTTAATGCACTTCTCTCTCTATTTAAAGACTTATACTTACTTACTTTCCTTCTTTGCAACCCTACATCATCTGCACTCTCTTTTTCCTCTCTTTATCCCTTTTCTTTGTCTTGTTCTTGCAAGAAACACAAGCTACCTCCATTTTAAAAAATTGCTTCTACACTCCATTCTTGAAGATTCTTTAAGTAAACCTTCTTCTTAAGCTTCCATAGATACTATAGGTTGATTACATGCAGGTTTCATGCATCAAAGGACTCTCCATAATGCCTAAAGGCTAAAGATGATGATGCCAAAACTTTGAAACACTGCTCTTGTTTATGATTCATATTGATATTACTATATTTGTTGTCTTTAAGACTATTATCTTCATATTTGTATTATACTTTGTAGATCTAATTTTTATGAAGCTTTGGTTATGTTTATGTTTAGATCTATAGGTTTAGAGCTTACTACCATGTATTTCTTTTATATTCATGTTCATATTATGTGTAGATCTTATATTTGAACTTGAATAAAAATAGTAAGATTCGTATCTAGGCAAAACCTATTTTTTAAAACCACTTTCCAAGTCTCAAAATGAAAGTTTTAGTTGGAAAAGTGAAGGTTTAGTGGATATATATCATCAAGACTTCTTTTTACAAAAATCAAATGTGATTTTCAAATGTTACTTTTAAAATAAAAAATCTTATTTTCAGATTTAGGCCAAGACATGGTTTAAAAACATGCTTTACAACTCAAAAATGAATATTTTATTTAAGAAATGGAAGGCTCTTAAGATATGATATGTAAAGGATGATTTTTCATAAGTGTTGATGGATTTTATCAAAAGATATATTCAAAAACAATTTTTGAAAATTCAGATCTAAGCCAAGACCCATTTTTAGAACCTATTATCTAACCTCAAAATGAAGATTTAGACAAAAATTATAAAGGGCTCTTGGTATAGATATTCTAAGGATTGGATTTTCATAAGTTTAGATGGGTTTTCCTAAAAGGTATTTCTAAAATAGAGAGTTTTGTAAAAGACAAGTCTAGGTCTTATTTTCATTTTAAAACTCAAGGAAGAAATTCGGATTTAGGAAAAGATGAATTTTGAAAACCTTATTTTAGGCTTCAAAACAAGAGTTTTATGTGGGAAATGGAATGCTTTGATAATGTGTGATATAAGGAAATTATTTTCATTGAGCCATGTTAGTTTTAGCAAAGGATTTTTCTCAAAACAAGAAAATGAGTTTTAACTCAAAATTTTGGTTTTTACAAAAGTAAATTCTTGGAATTTTCGATTGGACAATATCATTAGGATTATATAAGTATTTAATCTTTTATCTTTTTCTAGAAGTCCTCTTTACAAGTGTAGAACCAATATAAATTGATCTAGAAAGTTAAATGGAACAAAAGTAACAATTTTCAACAAGAACTCAAAACTAGAAATTCGTAACCCTAATATACAGTAGTGTCGAGCCTGGATTTTGAAAATCATCCGGTTCATTTCTCCTAACCCGATTCATATTAAACCCTAACCCATTTAACATGAATCCTCGACTAGGGGTTAAAAGAAATTTAATTTTGAAAATATTTTGGAGTCGCCACCCGATATAAATCGGGAAAAAATGAAAGCCAGGATTAATGGGTCGATTAATCCTAACTTAGCCACTAGTCTGCGAAAAGTTTGATTTAAAAATCAAATTTTTTAAAAAATACCAGATATCTGAGTTTGGGGGCTAATCTATTAAAACCTAAGCGGTTACCACTTTAAATTTAAAATTTAGAATTTATCCTTTTCTATACAAAAAAAAAAAAAATTCAAACAAAACATTTATAAAACAAATATCTACAAGTTTAATCATGCATTTTTATTTTTTCTTTGGATTTAAATATCAACAAACATTTGTATTCTTCCCTTTAAAAAAAACAAACTTATAATATGTACAAAATGATTATTTCAAACTATGAAAACAAAATATATTTTTTCTAATTTTATTGTCGCCCCGTAGGTGCCTACGTACTCGCTAATCGAGATCAGACAAAACGTAGTTCTTTTATAAAGAACTTAGTTTGTTGATCAATTTTATATTTTTAAACTATTCTCACTTTAAGTTTATTAAATTTTGAATTTTTATGAAAACCAATTTTGATGATCCTATGATCTAATCAATTGAATTTTATTTCATAAAAAATATATTTTTCTAAGTCCAAAAATCATTTTTTCTAAAGAAAAAACCAATTTATGATAATTCATGGCTAATTTAATGCTACATGTAAATCAATTTTGAAAACTTTGAGTATTATCTTTATAGCAAATTTATAAAGATAATTTTGATAAAAACTTAATTAATATCATGATTTTTAAAAAAAACAATTTTTATCTTTATTATTCAACAACAATTTTGGTTTAAAAAATCTGTTAACAATTTATTATTTTTCAAAATTCAATAATCATCACATATGTTTAGAACATATTTAAAATATATCATAACAAAATTAAAATACAAAAACAAAACATATCATGCATCAAATATATATTTAAAGATCAATCTATATGCAAATACATATTCAAAAATATCAAAAAATATCAAAAATTGATAAAACATGTAAATTTTCATTAAAAATAATTATTCTAATTTTTCTGGATTTTTCTGAATTTTTCTGGATTTTTTACGAATTTTTATTAATTTTTTCCTATTTTTTCCTATTTTTCGAAATTAAATATATAATAAATAATTAATAAAATATTGCGGACTAACCTGGACCGTTGGATTTTCTCGGATCAGATCTGGAGCGTCTGATCGATGGACTAAATCTGAACCGCAGATCTGATGACTTTCGATCTGGAGCGTTGATTGCTTTGATCGAATCTGGACCGTCTGATCCTCTGATCAAATCTGAACCGTAGGATCCTCTGATCAAATCTGGACCACAGGATCTTCTGATCAAATCTGGACCACAGGATCTGCTGACTTTTGACCGACGACCGTTGACCGTTGACCGATCACCGTTGACCGACGACCGACCGGGTTGGATTCGGATTTCGGGTCGGATTTCGGATACCCGTCGGGTGAAGAAGACGATCACTGTGGTTTTCGAGCGTTCCTCGGCCGTTCCTGGTGGTTTTCGAAACCTCCAACTTTGTCGGCCCGACGTGGATTGGGGTGCTGCAGCGGCTGGTGGTGGTGGTTCACTCCCAGAACCACCAGAAGTGGCGGTTCGTGTGGTGGTGCTCGGCGGCGAGGGTTTAAAAAAAATCAAAAAAATTTGCAGAACTTCCAAATGCAAATTCGAGCAAATCTAAACACTATAATCAATCAAGAACACTTCCTAGATGATCCTAACACTCTTTAATTAGATCGAAATCCTCTCAATCACTTCGAATTTGCAAATTTTGCAATTCGAGCACTTTCTACTCTATTTTCAGATCTCGATCGTGTAGTGTATGTTTCGTGAAATTGAATTGTGGTTTCTGCTTGTGGGTGATCCTATTTATAGATTTCGAAACAATTTGTCATTTCGAAGCTTCGTACTTGTTCAATTTTACAATCACGAATCGTTATATTTTTTCAAATAAAAACGATTCAAAATTGGGACTCGATTCGTGATTGTTGGTTCAAATTGATCACGAATCTTATGTTTATACATCACAACTCTTCGATTAAGTGTGTTTAATTTGATTAAAGGACACAATTCGGCCAATTTTAAGATTTGAAAAATCATGTCCATTCGAATTTTTTTTCAATTTTCATGCTTTAATTAATGTGTCTTTTGGAATGAAATAATGCACGAAATATGTACAGATGTGATGTATCCCATGCCTAGTTTGTGTCTGTACAATTAATTTCGAAAAAACACAAAGATTCGTTGCTCAAATGAGGTCTCAAAGTGGATGAACCGATGTGTCTTTTTGGAAAAAAATGAATAAAAAAGAGGCAAAATCTGCCTTAGGCTAGATTCGAACTTGGGTCCCCTTGCTTTGTGTCCATGGTCTGATCCGTTAGGCCGTTGGCCTGTGCCTTGGTCATATAGCTAACCCACTAGTACTTAAGACTAATAATATACATATTATATTAAGCTTAAATAATTATTTATTTTAATTTTTCTTACATATATTTTATTTATATTACTATTATTCATTTAATTTTTATTATACATATTTTATTCCTCTATATTTTTATTTTTTCTATTTTCTCTTTTTTATTATACTATTGTTTATTATTTTTATTATTATATTTTATATTTTTAATGAACTCAATCATGATATTAATTTAATCTAAACTTGAGCCTAATTTTTTAATTGGGCAAAAATTGGGTGTCTACAGTAGCTTTTTGATCCTCAAGTGACCTTGGATGTTTGATTTAACTTGAGAAATGGATATATCTTTTGAAGTAGATAGAAATCGATATATAATATGCATAATTCCGAGTTAAATTGAGTTAGATATGACCATTTTAAGTTAGGACTTCATCTTAGGCGAAAATTGACAAACTTAGTAAATAGAATTGTTAAGTTTATTAAAAATTGATAAGAAATACTCATTTTGGGTATTCCTTGTGCTTAGGTGATTTGGAGGATGGATTTCCGCTTCCCGAGGACTACTACGACTAGTGGATTTCTCTCCATGGTCGAGTGAGTTCATTTCTTAAATAGTTGTGCTCATGTATGTGCTTGTAATCATAGTGGGCATTAGAATTAGGAAAAGATAAAATTGAGATGAGTTGTGATCTAATCTTGGTTGAATGAATGTTAAGTATATCGAGACGAGACTTGTTGTAAAAATATTATATGAGCTAGTATAGACTTGAATTGTCTGAAATTCTCTATGATCTCTCTTAACTTACATAATTAACATGCCACGATTATATGAATAAGATGTACATGCATATCACGTAGTGAGTCACATTGTATTAGCTAATATACCTTTGGCAGGACAAAAGTATAATAGCGGAGACGAGGGGGCCTGTGTTAACATTAAGGATGCAAGATCGCTTAAGTTAACGAAAGTAATGTAGGCACTTGAATCAACTACATAAAACAACAGATATTGTAAAACTAAGAGAAGGAGATCGGGATTATGGTTGCATGATTTATGGACCATCCCATGACCACCCCAACCCCAAATAGAGGGCATAAATCCATTCACATATGGCTCCCAGAAAGTCATATGCTTGTATGCTTATTTGCTTGTGCATTTCATATTGTTGTTAATAACTTGTCGATTATATACTGTTGTTGAGTATTAAATATTTGGAAATGAATCTCACTAAGCTTATTAGCTTATACCCCTATAGTTTTTGTTGCAGTGTTCCCATTTTTGGGTTGTTCTGAGAGAACACTCTTCACAGGTCTATCTTTTGGATTAAGGAGCTTTTGAAGAAGTCGGGACCTAGTTATAGGCGTGGACTTCTAGGAAAATCTCTTTAACATAAACTTTAATGTTTGTAAGATGGATTTAGACTGGATAGCCTCCTATTATTTTAGCAAGGGTATGCCTCTTGACTTTTGTAAAGACTTAACTTATTTATCTTGTTATGATTTCTATTCTTAATGTTAATGTATGCATTCTTAAGACTATTTGAATCAAAGTGTGATCCTAAAAATTATGCAAGTACACCTTACACCTGGTATGTAAACTTATAGGATGATTAAAGTTGTCATACTTAAGTTTAAATATTGAGTGAGGTGGACTGTCACGTTTTGGTACCCTTTGGGGCGTGACATATATGCCATCAAAAACATGTAGTCATTACCAACTCCTACTAGCCATCAATTTATGTAGTTTTTACCGGCTCCTACTTGCCACATACATAATATACTGGTTATACCTACCACCACTATCATACACTTGTCCCATAAATTGTATAATAGCGAATGCAATGTGACTCAACATATGAAGTGCATGCATCAGTTTTTATTTAAAGCTTAGCCGTTATATTTTAATTAATTACAAGTGATCAATAAATTTCAAACACTTCAACGTGCTAAATAAGCATACTATTTATTACAAGCATTTCATGCTTCGATGTACTTAATATTCTTTCAACATATTATCATACATCTCCAATTTTATCTTTCCTTTAGTCTAATGCAACTAAATTTACAAACACAAATATAAGCATGAAAAATAAGGGAAGTAGACTTGCTCGGCCATGATGGTCCTTCTTTCTTATTGGATGAGTTAATCGGTCAATCCATTAATCAAAGTAATCCTCCGGGTATGGATACTCCTCATCGGGATCACCTAATCAAGTAAAATATCCATAATGAGTATTTCTTGTTGATTTTATTGCTCGTATCAAATCTATGTCATAAGATCGTCAAAATTCGTATAGAAGACAATTCTAATTTAAAACGGCCATAAGTTGGTCATTTTAACTCGGAATTACGCATATAATATACCGTTTTCTACCTATTCGAAAAGATATATCCATTTCTAAAACTATTTTCATCAAACTAAGCCATTTGAGCTCCGAAACAGTGGCAATTTGATTCACCACGAATTTTGCAAAACTTAATTTTGTAACTTTTCTTTATCTTGCAAATACTTGTATAAAAAATATAGATATTATAATGGTTGAAAAAACATTTAAAATGTGTGTGTGTGTATATATATATATATAGACTCATATCAAATGTATGAATTTAATGAAGTTGTCTCAACCATGAACTTTTTGTAAAAGCAAAGTCTTCTAAAAACTTGGAAAAGCAAACTTTCAAAAATTTCTACTTAGCTTGTTAGAAAGTTTCTTAAGTTATTCTAAATGAGTATTTTCTCCTTCTTAATTCCATTTCCTTAGTCTTTTAAATTTCAAAAGAATGATTTTTTGTTTTTCTAAACTCCTTATAGCTTAGTTTCTAATACTTTTTTAAAGTAGTTAAAATCCATTAACTCTATACTTTCTTAAACTTTTCCTAAAGTTTATTACATTTAAAGAAATGATTTCCTAAATTGTTCATTAATTTTATTTCTTAAGATCATTCTATTTTTATGAAAGGAATTTTCTTGGTATTTGTCAAACTAGTCTATTTGATATTCCAAAGTATTGATGGAAGAATGAAGTTTAGTAAAACTTTGTTAAACAAGAATTTGAAATTTTAATTTTAAAGAATATTTTTCCACTTTATATCTTTGTAAGGTGTATGTGTGTATTATCTAAAAATTCCTATATTCTTCTATTTCTAAAATCTATGATGAGCTCCTTTAGACTTCTTAGAAAAGATTTGCTAAGATAGGTTCCTAAGTTTTCATTAAAAAAAAAAAAAAAAACTCATTTCTTTCATGACAACATTCATTTTGGAAAAGAATTTCTATTTAGGAAAACCTTTTTCCTTCTTTATCTTGTTGAGACAAAATTAATATGTTCATGCATGATCATGAATATGAAATCATAAAATTATGAAAATAAAAGAAAGACATAATAAGTAATAAAATAAGCAAGTAAATAAATATGTCAAGTATTGGAAACCTTAGCTTCATCAAGGTATCCCGGGACTAAGAATAGACTAGTCCCAAAAGAAATTAAAAAAAAAAGAAAGAAAATATTGTTTTGACTTGATGAGGACAAGTCTAAGACTAGAGACTAGTCTTAAAACAACATGAAATAAGTAAATAAATTACATAACTTGGAAGTAAATAAATAACAATGAGCTTATATACTCTAAAGATTATATATATAAGAGGTTAACATAATATCAACAATAATATGAGCAAAATAACAACATAAAAATACATAAATACATATTCATGAACAATAACAATAAATAAACATAGTGTAGCTTCCATAACCTTAAGTTTAGAAAACTCACACCATGGTTATGTAAAGTTACATGACATGGTAAGACGTAAGAGAGATTTGAAAAAAAAAATTTACCTAAAGTAAGAATGGTTTTGTTGTAAAAGAGAGTTTTGAGAAGAAAATTTTAGAGAGTTTTGGGAGAGCGTTTGAGAGGAGATTTGGAGAGTAATTTTTTGGGTAATAGATGTGTGAATGAAGTGAAAAAGGAAGGAGTATTTATAGGAAAATGGGGAGTAAATTTTGAGTGATTTAATTAAAGAAAATTGAAAAAAAATTGAGAGAGAGTGAGGAGGGGGCTCCAACCACTCATGGAAGAGAGAGGGAGAGATTTAATTTTTTTGCAATTTCGTGTGTTAAAAGTAATAATGTGTAGGTGATATGATAAAAAATTATGAAAAAGGTAACAAGTAAAGATAATAGGTGCATAGAGTGTAAGAGTAGGTATTAGAAAAAGTAAAGATAAATGGATAGTGTAGAATAATAATGAATAGTGTAATGTAAAATAGATGTGACTATTAAAATTCCGGTAGTAAGAAAATACGCGTATAATTGTAATATTTGTATTTCTTTTGTAACCAAAAAATTGCAAAACTAATATTTTTGAAATCCCTATATAAGATCAGTTTTAATGGTGTTATCAGAATATTTTTACTATTCCAAGCTTCGAGATACTCTTTTCGAGAACTGATCTCGCTTAAGTTCGAAGGATACTCAAAATTCACGAATCTGATATTTTTACACTTCCTCATTTTATTACAAACTATTATTACTAATTATCTTAACTTCGTTTTCTAGGGCTAAAGAATACAGGAATGCCGGATCTAAATTCTAGGATTTATACTAGTCTTTTGTTGACCTTTAGTGTTTCCGATTGACTTTTAATTCTAAGATTAAACTAAAAATTAATCGAAATTTCAGGGATTTATAACCTACCCCCCTTAAGGAAAGTTTTATCCTCAAAACTTGAAATTTGTACAAGATTCTTCAAAAAGATTTGGGTATTTCTATCAAATCTCCTCTTTGGCTTCCCAAGTAGCCTCTTCTCGCGAGTGATTCCTCCATAACACTTTGACGTATCAAATCTCCTTGTTTCTCAACTTCTGAACCTTTCAATCTAGAATTTGAATCGGGTGTTCTTCGTAGGTCAAGTTCTCCTTTAATCTTACCAGTTCAAGTTCTTCAATCCGATTGGGGTCAGGTACATGCTTTCTTAACACCGAAACATGGAAGACATTATGTATCCCTAATAAGTTTAGTAGTAGCACCAAGCGATAAGCCAGATCTCCTACTCATTCGAGGATCTCAAACGGTCCGATATATCTTGGGCTTAGCTTTCCTTGAGCTCGTACACGATGAATACTCTTTATCGGATTTATCTTTAGATACACATGATCACCGACATCAAACTCAAGGATTCGGCATTTTTTATCTGCCCAACTTTTCTGCCTATCCTGGGCCTCTTTCATCCTTTGTTGAATAATTTTAACTTTATTTGCAGCATATTGGACAAGATTCGATCCAATAGTTGTCTTTTCTACATCATCCCAAAATAGAGGTGATCTGCACTTTCTTCCATACAAAGCTTCGTATGGTGGCATTTTAATCGACGAGTGATAGCTGTTGTTGTAAGCAAATTCTACCAAAGGTAAATGTGCTTCCCAATTTCCCTTGAATTCCATAACACATGCTCACAACATATCTTCTAAGGTGTAAATAGTTCTTTCTGACTGTCTATCGGTTTGTGGATGATTAGCTGTACTAAAATGTAACTTAGTTCCCATACACTTCTGAAGACTCATCCAGAATTTTCACATGAATCGAGGGTCTCGATTCGATTCCATTCTCGCTGGAACTCCATGTAGTCTCACAATCTCCTTTACATATAGCCGGGCCAACTTCTCCATCGAGTAGGTCATGTTGATGGGGATGAAGCGTGCAAACTTAGTAAGTCGATCCACTATTACCCATATGGCATCATACTTAACTGATGTTCAGGGTAAAACACACACAAAGTCCATCGTAATTTGATCCCATTTCCATTCTGGTATGGTTAATGGTTTCAAAAGTCCTCCTAGTCTCTAGTGTTCAATCTTTACTTATTGGCACGTAGGACACTTCATTACAAACTCAGCTACATCTTTTTTCATTCCATTCCACCAAAAGCGACTCTTAAGATCTTGGTACATCTTGGTACCACTAGGGTACATTGTATATCCTGAGTTATGTGCCTCCTTTTTCATCTCATTGTCATCTGGCACACATAGTCTTCCTGCATTCTTACTACATCTCCTTATCTATCTCAAAATCAACATAATTTCCTCCTTGATCCTATCTATCAGAGTCGGCTCCATCACCAAATGGAATATTTCTACTTCTACAGTGTATCCCACAAATTCCATGCTCAATCTCTCTAATTCCTTTATAAGCTCCTTTTAGGTTGTGAGCATGGCTGCAACTTCCCTGTGGTATTTCCGACTCAAAGCATCTGCTACCGCGTTCACTCTTCCAGGGCAATAGTTTTCCCGAGTTCATTATCCTTGATCAACTCCAATCATCTCCTTTTCCTCATATTCAATTCCTTTTGTGTAAATAAATACTTGAGGCTCTTATGGTCCGTGTATAACTCACATCTCTACCCTTGCAAGTAATGTCTCCAAAGCTTGAGGGCAAAGACAACAACAGCTAACTCAAGATCATGCGTTGGGTAATTCTATTTGTGTGGCCTTAACTGTCGTGAAGCGTATGCAATTACCTTCCCTTCTTGCATAAGCACGCATCCTAAACCATTCATTGATGCATCACTATGAACTGTATATGGCTTTTCTAAGTCTGGTAAGGTTAGAATTAGGGGGATACTAACCGTCGCTTCAAACTCTTGGAAATTTGTTCTGCTTCTCATTCCAAATAAATTTCTATTCTTCTAGGTCAACTGAGTTAGTGGCTTGGCTATTTTCGAAAAATCTTGCACAAACTTCCTATAATAGCCCGCTAACTAAGGAAACTTCTAATCTCAGTCACCGTCTTTGGTTATTTCTATTCTATTATGGCCTTAATCTTTTCGGGGTCTACTGACATTCCGTCTCCCAAGACAACATGTCCTAGAAAAGATATCTGGTCCAACCAAAAGTCACACTTGGGCAGTTTGTCATATACCTTGTGCTCCCTTAATGTTTGTAATGCCATTCTCAGATGTTCTTTGTGCTGCTTCTGTGTCTTGGAATAGACCAAAAATTGTCGATGACGACAATTACGCACTTATCCAAGAGCGGCTTATAAACTCGATTCATCAAGTCCATGAAAGCAGCTAGTGCGTTAGTCAATCCAAATGGCATAACCATGAATTTATAGTGTCCATACTGCGTTCTGAAAGCGATCTTTGACACATCCTCCGGTTTTATCCTTCGCTGGTGGTATCTCGATTGCAAATCAATGTGTGAGAACACACTTGCTCCTTACAGTTGGTGAAAGAGATCGTCAATGCTTAGCAATGGATACTTATTCTTTATAGTGACCTTATTGAGTTTCTGATAATTAATACATAGCCTCATCGATCCATCCTTCTTCTTTACGAATAACACTAGAGCTCCCCAAGGAGAGACACTTGGTCTAATGAATCCTTGGTCAAGCAATTCTTGTAATTGCTTTTTAAGCTCTTTGAGCTCAACGGGTGTCATTCGATACGGTGTCTTAGATATAGGTTCCATTTTAGGCATCAGGTCGATCTCGAAATCAATCTTTCGTTTTGGAGGTAATCCAAGCAATTCTTCCAAAAAAACATCGAAGAACTCATTAACGATGGGGATGTCATCAATGTTAGGCCTTTCTTTCTCCTTTTCCATACTCCTTACGTATCCTTCAACTCCTTCCTCAACTTCTTCAATCAATTCGAACGAACTCAACTCTAATCTTTTAGAAGTCGCGAATTCTCCCAAAAACGTAGCTTTCTTTCCGTCTTGTCCTACAAATTCCACTTTCTTACTTCTATAATCTACCTTAGCATCTACCATAGGCAAGCAACTCATTCCAAGAATCAGTTCATACTTGCTAATTTCTACTATTATAAGATCGGTGGTTGCTTCATGGCTTTGTATCTTCATGGGCCAATTCCTTATTACTTCTTTGGTAGTCACCATATTACCCGTAGGGGTTTTTATGTGAAAAATGGTCGTGGTTGTGGTAATGGGCAAACCGGTCTTCAAGGCTATACTAGCGGCGACAAAGGAATGTGTTGCACTGGTGTCGAAGAGGGCATAAGCGGTCTAGTCTCCTATTTGTATGGCTCCTACGCTCAAGACGCATGTGTTACTAATCTTACTTTCTTTATAGGGTTTCCTAAGCATTTATCATTTTCCAATACATATCATATCTTATCACTTTATACTCATGGTTGTCAAAACCGGCCCGGATCGGCCGGTTTGACAGGGTTCGACCGGAACCGGTACTAATGCCAGGTCGGGTCTCGCCTAAAACTCGTTTTTAGAACGAACCGGCAAGACCCGGATTGACCCACGTCGAACTGGGTTGGACCGGGTTGAACCAGTCGACTCGAGGCGGTCAAACCGGGTTCAACCGGTCGACCCGGACCGGTTGACCCGGATTCAGAAAAATAAAAATAAAAAAATAAAATAAAAAATTAGAAACTTAAATATTTATTCATACTTTATTATAAATTTATAAAAATATAATCATTAAATCATATTTATTTAATAATTAATTGATGAATTTCATCCAAATATAGATTTAATTGAGTGATTACATATATATTGGTCTTTTTTAATTAAATTATTTCTTATATTTTTATTTTTTCGTGACCCCGGTTGAACCCGGTCCGACCCCTCGACCCCTGATCCCCTAGCTTGTCCGGGTCAAACCCCGGTCCGGTTCCGACAACATTGTTTATACTCAATAGATATCAAAATAAGTAGATATTTATGGATTGAGGCTAACCTGTAACCAGGCCACAATCGTACCCCTCTCCACTGTCTTGGGTAGCAAATTCTACTTCTTCCTCCTCAGCATCTTCACAAAGCCATTGCCCTTCAAGGTTATAGATTCTTAGCCCATGCATGGATGATGCCGGGCGACTTCCACTTCCATTCCCACTCTTTGTTGGGGCAAATCCTCCTAAAGATCCAACAGGTCCATCCATTGTAGATTTCCTTTGAGGACATTCATTGGCAAAATGTCTAGTCTACTTGCATACAAAACAAGTCATAGAAGCTTTCTTTGGGCAATCTAGGATCTTATGGCTCGGGTCACCATAGAAATAACATTTGTTCTGGAGGAGGGAGCATCTCTTTGGGTAGTGCACTCCCTTGCATTTCCAACAAGTTACTGTTGCCTTAGAAACATCTTTTCATCCACTGAAATTTCCCTTAAAGTGGTTAATAGGCTTAAACCTCTTAGAAAGGAAATGGGAGCTTGTCCCCGGTTGAAATTTCTTTCCAAATGATGTGCTGTGATTAGTATTGAATTTTAAAGCAGATTTCTAGCAAGCGTACTAGGTCTTCTATTATAATATAGCATGAATAAAGTGTCGATCCCACGAGGATTTACTAACTACTAGACAATTATCAACTAATACTAATATCTAGGCAATTGATCTTTTAGAGATGATTAAGTTAAAGTATCTTATCTAACTAATTATTTATATGAATGCAATGAGCTTTTTAAAGAGAGGGATATGGTGAACAGTGTGGGAAGGAGTAGAATCCACTTTAAACTATTACCAATCAATTTGAACTCATGTTATAATGATAATTAGATTCATGAACATTCATAAGAAATTATCAAGATTTAAAAACAAGGTTTGAAAACCTTTTAAACCACAAAACAATTCAATAACTTCCGTTAAATAAATCATTAGTGGAATCAAAATTACAATTATAAATCTCCTGATTCTATAATTGACTAATACTTTATATTAAAATCTCCTAATTTCTTAGTGAGAAATCAACATAAGACATTGCATTAATATTCATGGACAATTTCTAAAATAGATTAAACTACGCCGCTTCCGCAATTGCAATTTAATCTTAATTTATGAATTCATATGAACCCTAATTTCCCTTCCGAGTTATTAGAATTCTTATACACCAAAAAATATGTGAATAATCAGAATTCATTATGTATATTTCATGATTCTAAATATTTCTCATAACATGGATCAAAATCATCCTTAGCATGTTTAAAGCTTCTCAACTTCCCACAAAAAGGTTTTTAGCTACTCATGGATGATGATTCAACAATCAAATAAGAATTTGCAAATGATTTCATTATGATCAAAATATTCACGTAAATGAATTGCATAAAAAGAATAAGAGTAGAAATCACCAATTCAAAATACTAAAGCTTCACTTGCAAATCTTGTATAACTTCAAATATCTCTTCAAAAATCTCTTATGAAATGCCTAATTCTAAGTATTCTAGAGCTACTTGGAATGTATGATTGAATTCTTGGATGCTTGGATGATTCTAAAAGTGAGGGGAAGACCCCCTATTTATAGGAAAAATTTCGTGAAAAACATTCAATGAACTTTGCTGTTTCTCAATGTACGCCAGCCGTTATAGATCCTATGCCGGCGGCTTACAGGCGGCGTATCTTCAAATTGTCCTTTACGCAGGCAGTGCACTGGCAGCCTTCAATATCAGTTACAATGTAGGCTGCTTCTACGCCGGCGGCTTAGATGTAGATCTAGCCGGCGTATATAGTCAGAAATGAAGCGTTGGGCTAATTTATAACAAACGCCGTCCCAAAGCCGGCGGCTTTAACACCAGCGTAGGAATTCCAACAGATGTGTTGCTTCATTTTCCACCAAGCGTTGGATATCTTCATGTCGCTTCAAATCTATAGTGTACACTGCCTCAAGGCCGGCGGCTTACATGCTGGCTTTTAATGTAACTCCTTCAAAGCTGGTGATGTTTCAGTTCTAAGCTGTCGGCCTTAATGTACGCTGGCTTCCTCATCTTCTACGCCGGCAGCTTTGAGGCGGCTTTGAATGTTGTTTAACTTGTGCTGGGCAAAGCTGGCTGTGCTGCAACGGCCTTGGATTTTACGCCGTCTAAAAGCCGGCGGCTTCAATGATGAATTGCCGTCCTTGACTTCAATTTTTCGTCTTTTCAATTCAAATTTTCTTGTTTTGATTTCTTTATCCAAATTAGTCCTGAAACATAAAATTTAATCAAAACAAATATCCATTCTAGCTCTTTTGATTATCAAGATTTATATAAAATATGATCTTATCAATTCCCCCACACTTGAACTTTTGCTTGTCGTCAAGCAAAATGAAGAATAAAATGAAATCTCTTTTCAGATAGTACAATTTTCCATTTAAATCTCAACTTCTTTAACTTGTTTCTCTTGTATCTACAGCTCTAACCATACCAATTCCTTGCAATTAGAGTACTATAATCAAAATTAGGAGTTAATCCAAACAAAACAAGTTTTATCTCCACTTTTAACAAAAGAAATTTCAATTCAAAAGCAAATACTCAATCCACTAAGGAAAAATACTCATTTTAAACTTCTTTGGATTTCTAGCTTATATATATTCTAAGTAACACAAATGAAAGCATGTGGTATCTACTTTTTCCTTAGAATTTCTCCTTCTTTATTATAAGTCTCCTTCCTTTGCATATTTTGCATTCATTTTACTTTTTCTTTCTCAAGCATTTATCTTCTTTTTGGGAGGTTTTTTGCCTCCATCTTTTTGTTTTTCAAAGCTCATGAATTGAACTCTTGCCATTCTTCCCTTCTCGTTACAGTGAGTTCATTGAGTCGGCACATCCCAGGCTCATCACCTAAGTGACCAGGTTTCAAAATACCCCTAAGAACTCTTCCTCACTTTAACATTCAAGTTCAGATACTCATAACTCAATATTTCAAGTAGAGGAGTAGTGGCTATGCTTGTTTCTTTCTTTTTGAATGCAATACAATATCAAAGACTTATTTTTATGAAGGATCACTAAGTTTAAAAGTTTCTTCTACCTCTTTCACCAAGTGTTAAAATTCAAAGAATATATACAAATTAAAATTTCCAAGAAGTAGACCTGTTTATTTTTTCAACAAAAGGACTCGACCAGCTCTTAAATTTAAAGTTAAAAATAAAGTAAACTTGTTCCTTAAGGATTTTACAACTTAATTTTAACTTAGTAAACCAATCACAATAGCAGGTGAGTAAGATACTTTCACAAGTCAATTTCATTGATTTTCATTCTTTGCTTTGTACTATCTCCAATTTCAAGAGATTTTTGAAAAATTTTGGCAGAATTTCTCATGATTTGCTTTCAAACCAAAAATACAAGGTGGAGATTTTTCAATATAAACAACAGCAAACAGATTATTCATCATTTCAACACTTCATGTAATTTATCCTTCCCCCACACTTCAATCAAACAGTGACCTCACTGTTTTTCAACAAATAAAACAGAGGAAAGGAATATAAAATGAATTGGATACTTCCTTGAAGTCAGTTGATTCATAATCATCAAAATTTTGCATTGCAAGAGATTTGCTTTGCTCGATTCCTGTAATCACTACAAAGAAAAACAAAAACAAAAAAAACAAAATAAAAAGCAGAAAAATAATAAATGAGTTCACCCACAGGAACTTGGGTACTCAATAAATATACAGGCCAATAATAAAAATATAGACATCAAATAAGATCAAATAAGAGCTAGCAGGGTCTCTAGCTCTCTGGCCCCGGGCTCTGTCTGCTGCTGCCCTCAGGTGTG
Source organism: Combretum micranthum (assembly GCA_024138025.1). Lineage (NCBI taxonomy): Eukaryota > Viridiplantae > Streptophyta > Magnoliopsida > Myrtales > Combretaceae > Combretum > Combretum micranthum. The sequence goes on from JAMXBD010002421.1 coordinate 40,267, forward strand.
TGTCTAGTGGCTCCTAGACTGGCTGTCTGAGTATGCTCTGAACTGAGCCTATCTGAGTGATGAGACTCAGATGAAGTCTGATAGGTCATGCCAGCCCCTGTCTCTGGGCTAATGCAGCAGATGGCCGTCTTCAGCGCTCAAAGATAGTCTTCTGAATTTCTTATTCTTCTTCTTTCTTGCTCATGACTATCTCTGAGCTCCTTGTTCTGGCGCTTCAATTCTTCTACATCCAGCCTAAGCTGGTCCATGCCATAAGCCGATGAAGCGCCTATAGGAGGAGGTGGAGCAGATGTAGATGGCATCTCAAATGGGACGTCTCCAAGAAAAATATCCTGGAACTCAACCTCCTCCAATACCGGTGGTTGTGCTGGCCTGGGGTTTTTCAGCAATCCCCAGCCTTTAAATGGTGCAAATGTGATCCTCTTGCACTCATACACCTCGTCATCCTGTGGAGGCTCAAAAATATTCATTTCCTTCAATAACTGAGTGATGTAGCCTCCACAACCCAGACCTCGGGTCCTTGTGTCCTCAGCCTGCCGGTATATAAAATTTGCTACCTCCACCCCGAGATCAATCCTGTAACCTCTAATAAGGCTAAACAGGTAAAACATACCAAATGTAGTCACCTTGCTGTGACTCGTTTTCTTGCAGCTCAAGGTGTGTGCAATAATGTGATGGAGGAGCTTGTGCTCAACAGCACGGAATGACGTGGCCAGTGACTTTGATGGGACAAAATGCTCGTTTGATCCAGGACCAACTAGGTGGGCCCAATAAGCCTCCTGTGTCATGTCCTCTGGCCAACTGTTTGGCAAAGTTCTGTTCTCTTCCTCACTATCATACAGTCCCATAATATGGCCTATCTGCTTCAATTTTACTTCCCGTATCTGTCCATAGGCCTGGAACTGGAAGGTGGACTCCTCACGGTCTGGGATATTTTTGACCGTAGACAAGAACTCTATCGTCAGATTCTTGTAAGCAGGCTCCCGAAGGTCAAACAATCTCAGCCATGCTGGATCTTGAATAATCTCTCAAATTCTGTCTACCATATTAAACTCATCCAGCAGGCACCAGTCTAAATACTGGATATTTATAAAGTCGTTCTTGACCAGCCTTTTCTTTCTATCCTTGGCGTATTGCTGACTGGACAGCAGATTTCGGGTCTTTGAACCCGATGTAGAAGCATCACCCGTTCTTGGTCTTTTTTGTTTTGGGGCCATTCCTGCTAATAATTTGAATTCAATTAGTTTTAAGGAATGCACAATTTTAATTAATTTCTAATTTATGCCTAAAACATGAGCTAGAATAATTTTAGAAATAATAGGCATATAATTAGTAGAGCTATTGATCATGAACTTGTATGTGGCATTTACACTTGCAAAATACAATCAAAGCTGGCAGCTTAGGCTTGCCAGCTCAGAACTGAACGTTGGAATTTTCAAATTTTCAAACTGAAATGTTGTTCAAAAATTTTTCCTTTAAAGTTCCAAAACATACAGAATTTGTATGAAGATTGAGCACAATTCCAATTCCAAGTTCAATTCTAACAAATTTTAACACAATGCAAGTATTGGAGCTACTAATTTAACATTAAAACAATCTAATTCAGCAGCTGTTCAAAGAATTTCACAAAGCCCCAATTCGAATTTGAAACCCTCTACACAACTCAAGAACCCTAATTTTCCAATCTAATAGTAATCATGAATCATTCATCACAATCTTGCATTAACAATATATGGAACAAATGTAATTCCAACATCATATCAAAGTTCATTCAGACAATCAAATTCAAGGAGAACCCATATCAAGATCAAAGATAATAATCAAACCCATAATCGATAGATTTATCTTAACAATGCATAAAGACGGATTTGAAATAAGAATAACAAGTGTAAAGGATGATGACTTACTTGATATATGGATTAAACACTGTGAGATGATGACCAAGAGATTGAATTTGTTGATTGAGAGTGATTGAGAGAGAATGAGAATGAGTGAATGAAAGAGAGAGAGAGGATTCGTACCTGTTTTAAGCTTCTGTACAATGTACGCCGGCATTTCTGCAATGTAAGCCGGCGGCTTTCAGCCAGTGTAAGTGGAAAAATTACATACCGAGAGCTCAAAGCTGGCCGCTTATCGATTTACGCTGCCGGCCTAAATGGATACGCCGGCAAAAAGCTGGCGGCTTTAAATCCCAGATGCCGGCCTTGATCGGGAATTTTCAGAAACCAAGAAATCTGCAATATACGCCGGCATTAAGCGGTCACCTTCCCTTGGTGTAAATCTTGTACTACGCCGGCATATAAGCCGGCGGCCTAGACCTTTCCCAAGCCGGCTTAAATGTTGTGCTTCATACGTTGGCAACTAAGCCAACGGCTTTCAACTCTCCACTGCTGGCCTCTTTTGCGGTGCTCACCTACTCCTTTACGCGGCAATAAGCCGGCGGCTTGAGCCGGCCTTCACCTGTTTTTCAAAGCTTGCTTAAGGCTGGCAGCTTGAGCCGGCCTTTAGCCTTTTCAATTTTTTTTTTCAAATTATCCTGCCACACTAATAGCTAAGTTAGTAAAAACAAATACAAATTACTCTAAAATTAGACATGGGTTGCCTCCCAAGAAGCGCTTAGTTTAAAGTCGCTTAGCCCGACTTTCCTGACCTGATCATGGTTCTTTGAGATTCATGACAGTAGTAGTACTGTCAAGATTTTCCCCCTCAAAATAATGCTTGAGCAGTTGCCCATTCACTTTAAAAGTCCGATCATCCTCAGTCTTTAATTCAATCGTTCCATATGGAAAAACTCTTGCAATCTCAAACGGTCCCGACCATCTTGACCGTAATTTTCCAGGAAACAACTTCAAACGAGAATTGTAAAGTAAAACTTTTTGTCCAGGAAAAAATTCTCGTTTGATGATGTTCCTATCATGCCATTTCTTTGCTCGTTCCTTATAGATACGAGCGCTTTCAAATGCCTCATTTCTCCATTCTTCCAGCTGATTCAATTGGAGCAATCTTTTTACCTGCAGCTTTTTCATCAAAGTTAAGAATTTTATAGCCCAAAATGCCTTGTGCTCAAGTTCTACAGGAAGATGACATGATTTACCAAAAACAAGCATGTATGGGGACATTCCAATAGGGGTTTTAAAAGCAGTCCTGTAAGCCCATAATGCATCATCTAATTTTGAAGACCAATCTTTTCTTGATGCATTAACTGTTTTTTCCAAAATTCTTTTTATCTCCCTATTAGAAACTTCAACTTGCCCACTTGTTTGTGGATGATAGGGGGTAGTCACTTTATGTGTAACACCGTATTTTGCCAAAAGTTTTTCAAATTGCTGTTACAAAAATGAGACCCCCCATCACTAATTATAGCTCTGGGCACACCAAATCTGGTAAAAATATTCTTTTTCAAAAATTTCAAAACTACTCGGGCATCATTTGTTTGTAAAGCAACAGCTTCCACCCATTTTGAAACATAATCAACTGCCACAAGTATGTATTTATTTGAAAAAGATGAGGGAAAAGGACCCATAAAGTCAATCCCCCAAACATCGAAAAGCTCAATTACCAGAATATTGTTTTGTGGTAATTCATGTCGTTTAGAAATGTTACCTGTCCTTTGACATTGAGCACATGACATAATGAAATTCCTGCAGTCACGAAACAAGTTAGGCCAATAAAATCCAGATGACAATACTTTTGCTGCAGTCCTTTGAACACCAAAGTGTCCTGCTTTCCCTTGAATGACAGTGTTCTAAAATGCTAAGCTGATCAGATTCAGGCACACATCTTCTAATTATTTGGTCAGCACATTTTTTAAACAGATATGGTTCATCCCAAAAATAGTATTTTACATCATGCAAAAACTTTTTCTTTTGAGGATATGATAAACCATATGGATAATCTTACTAACCAAATAATTCACAATATCAGCATACCATGGCAAATCAAGAATCTCTACTGCATGCAATTGTTCATCAGGGAACTTCTCATTGATGGGAATGTCGAGACTATCAGATTCAAGTCTAGACAAATGGTCAGCAATAACATTTTCAGTTCCCTTTTTATCTTTAATTTCAAGATCAAATTCTTGCAGTAGTAAAACCCATCTCAACCTAGGTTTTGCATCAGCTTTAGCAAACAAATACTTGAGAGCTGCATGGTCAGTGTATACTACAACTTTAGAACCTATCAGATAAGGCCTAAATTTATCACATGCAAAGATAACAGCTAAAAGCTCTTTCTCAGTAGTGGCATAATTTCTCTGGGCCTCATTTAGTGTTCTACTTGCATAGTATATAACATGAAAGATCTTACCTCGTCTCTGACCAAGTACCGCTCCAACTGCAAAGTCGCTGGCATCACACATGAGTTCGAAAGGAAGCTCCCAGTCTGGTGCAATGATCACTGGTGTGGAAATGAGCTTTTCCTTTAATAAATTGAATGCCTGCAGACATTTGTCATCAAAATTGAACACCGCATCTTTTTCCAGAAGTTGCAGAGAGGTCTGGAAATTTTGGAGAAGTCCTTGATGAATCGTCTGTAGAAGCCAGCATGTCCAAGAAAACTTCTGACTCCTTTAACAGTCGTGGGTGGTGGTAACTTCTCAATAATCTCCACTTTGGCTTTATCCACTTCAATTCCTCTCGAGAAATTTTGTGACCCAACACTATCCCTTCTCTAACCATGAAGTGGCATTTTTCCCAATTCAGGATCAGATTGGTATCTTTGCATCTTTGTAGAACCGAGGCTAAATTCTCAAGACATAGATCGAATGACTTTCCAAAGACTGAAAAATCATCCATAAAGATCTCGATAAAATTCTCAAGCATATCTGAGAATATAGCCATCATACACCTCTGAAATGTAGCAGGTGCATTGCAAAGTCCAAAAGGCATTCTCCTAAAGGCAAATGTGCCATAAGGACAAGTGAATGTTGTTTTCTCTTGATCATCGGGTGCAATAGAATCTGATTGTATCCAGAATATCCATCAAGAAAACAGTAATAATCATGCCCTGCAAGTTTCTCCAACATCTGATCAATGAAGGGAAGTGGAAAGTGATCCTTTCGAGTGGCATCGTTCAACTTCCTGTAATCAATACAAACTCTCCACCCAGTCACAGTACGAGTAGGAATCAATTCATTTTGCTCATTTTCACTACAGTCATACCACCTTTCTTTGGCACTACTTGAACCGGACTAACCCATTTACTATCAGAGATAGGATAGATGATACCTGCGTCAAGCAGCTTCAAAACTTCTTTCTTGACAACTTCTTTAAGTGTCGGGTTAAGTCTCCTTTGTGGTTGAACTGTAGGTTTACACTCAGCTTCCATAAGATTTTGTGAGTGCAAATGGTAGGGCTAATACCCTTGATATCAGCAATGGTCCATCCGATTGCTTCTTTGTGCTTTTTCAACACATCAATCAACTGTTGTTCTTGTCTATCTGTCAATGCAGATGAAATGATAATTGGCAAAGTATCGCCAATTCCAAGAAAAGCATACTTCAGATGGTCAGGAAGTGGTTTCAGTTCCAAGGTCGGTGGCTGCATCAAAGACGGAACTTGCTTCTGCTCATTTGTACCCAAAGATTCATAATATCTGGTTTTGATCATTGGTACATCTTCCTTTTTCTTCATCCTCTTCATCATCACTCCAATTGTCCACGTCTTCAAGGACTCCATAGTCTCCACACCATTTGTTCCTCAAGTGACTCAGAAACCAGCTCATCAATGGTATTGATGGTGTAACAGGCATTGGCATCATCAAATTTCTTCATTGCCTCATAGACATTGAAAGTAACCTGTTCATCCATCACCGTAATGTAAGTTGCCCTTGTTCCACATCAATTAGTGCTTTTCCTGTTGCAAGGAACGGTCTGCCCAAGATCATGGGAACTTCCCTATCTTCATCCATGTCAAGCACTACAAAATCCACAGGGAAAAAGAATTTGTCAACTTTAACTAGGACATTTTCTACAATACCCCTAGGGTATTTTACACTTCTATCAGCAAGTTGCAAAGTTACATGTGTATCTTTGCAATCTCCTAATCCTAGTTTTTGAAATATTGATGAAGGCATTAAGTTGATACTTGCACCAGAATCAATTAAAACTTTATCAAAATAACAATCACCAATGGTGCAAGGAACAGTAAAACTTCCCTGATCTCGGAGCTTAGTGGGCAGACTGGTTGTTTGTTTCTGTAGGATCATGGAACATTCTCCAGTGAGTATCACATTCCATCAATCTTTCTTGTTAGACAGCAATTCTTGATGAATTTGGCATAGGAAGGCATTCCTTGAATTACTTCTAAGAATGGAATGTTGATGCAGCTTTTTGAAAACATCCAGGAATTTTGAAAATTGCTCATCAAGCTTTTGTTGCTTTAATCTTCCTGGAAAAGGAACGGGAGGAACATATGATTTCACCTCAGGTGGTTTTTGAATAGTTTCCTCCATCTTTCGTTTCCCTTTGTTGTTTTTGTGGTGGAATTTCCTCTTCATCTTTAGTTTCCTCAACTGGAGCAATCTCCTTTCCACTTCTCAATGTGATTGCATTTACAGACTTGGGATTCTCCTCCGTGTTGCTTGGTAAAGACCCAGATGGTCTATTACTCACTTGCTGTGCAAGTTGATGGAGTTTCCCTTGCAAATCTTGAATGATTGCATTCTGATTGTTGAGTGATTTGTTGTGGTAACAATGAAATCCCTCAGTAATGCATCAGTGGATGTTTGAATTTGCTGTTGAGGTGGGCATTTCTCACAAATCCTTGTCCTTGAAAACCAGGTGGTGGCTTTAGAACATTGGCATCATTCCGATATGAAAGATTTGGATGATTTCGCATATTCGATGATGATATGTGTTTCCAAAATTGCCCTTTTGGAAATTTCCCACATAATTAAGCTGCTCGTCATTTGAAGATGATCCATGTGGACACTCAAAAGAGGAGTGTGGTCCTGAGCAAATCTCACAACAAAACACTTGTTGTTTTTTATTGGAAGTATTTGTAGTTGTGAGTTTACTTACTTGAGTGATGAGGGTTGCCATTTGAGCCTTGAGTTGTGATATCTTCTTTGTCTTCCAATGATGCTACTTTAGATCTTGTTCTTTCACAACTCCAATTATGAGCAGCAGAAGCTAATTCTTCAATAATCTCACTAGCTTCCTCATATGTTTCCCATCAGTGATCCGATGTAGCATCTACTAATGACCTTAAAGCTTCATCAAGACTGAGGTAGAAATTTTCAATTAGTAGATTATCGGGTAAACCATGGTGTGGACATTTTCTGACCGCCTCTTTGAATCTTTCCCAAGCATCATATAATGATTCTCCAGGAATTTGGTGAAGTTGGAAATTTCATTTCTTAATCTGGCGGTTCTTGCTGGAGGGAAAAATCTCTTCAAAAACTTCTTTGTCAGATCAGCCCATGTAGTGATTGAATCTGGAGGTTGGGAATTGTACCATGCCAAAGCTTTATCCCTAAGAGAGAAAGGGAAAAGCTGAAGTCGGATGACTTCGTTTCTTACACCATTGAGTTTGACAGTGTTGGTGTATTGAAGGAATTTGGCAAGGTGTTCATCTGGCGTCTCATTCGGATATCCTCCAAATTGATGTGATTCAACCATTTGAATTAGGGACGGTTTAAGCTCGAAATTGTTTGCCTCCACAGTGGGCATTCGTATGGCGGGATCTTGAATAGTAGGCACCGTATAGTCTCGAATTGCCCTTGGAGCAGCTGGTTGCAATTGGTTGTTGTTATCTTGATTTTCTGCCATTGCTCCTCTTCTTTGGTTCCTTCTTCTCTGTTGTCGCAGGGTTCTTTCGATTTGGATCTAAAGGTAGAATTTCAGCACTTCTACTTCTTCGCATAAAACCTGCAAAGAGAAAAGGAAAATTTTCAAACTTAATTCAAACCTAAACTACTAGCAAAGCTGAAGTTAGTCTAATATTAATAAATCCCCGGCAACGGCGCCAGAAAACTTGATGTGCTGTTTAGTATTGAATTTTAAAGCATATTTCTAGCAAGCGTACTAGGTCTTCTATTGTAATATAGCATGAATAAAGTGTCGATCCCACGAGGATTTACTAACTACTAGACAATTATCAACTAATACTAATATCTAGGCAATTGATCTTTTTAAGATGATTAAGTTAAACTATCTTATCTAACTAATTATCTATATGAATGCAATGAGCTTTTTAAAGAGAGGGATATGGTGAAAAGTGTGGGAAGGAGCAGAATCCACTTTAAACTATTGCCAATCAACTTGAACTCATGTTATAATGATAATTAGATTCATGAACATTCATAAGAAATTATCAAGATTTAAAAACAAAGTTTGAAAACCTTTTAAACCACAAAACAATTCAATAACTTCCGTTAAATAAATCATTAGTGGAATCAAAATTACAATTATAAATCTCCCGATTCTATAATTGACTAATACTTTATATTAAAATCTCCTAATTCCTTAGTGAGAAATCAACATAAAACATTGCATTAATATTCATGGACAATTTCTAAACTAGATTAAACTACGCCGCTTCCGCAATTGCAATTTAATCTAATTTATGAATTCATATGAACTAATTTCCCTTCCGAGTTATTAGAATTCTTATACACCAAAACATGATGAATAATCAGAATTCAATATGAATATTTCATGATTCTAAATATCTCATAACATGGATTCAAAAATCATTTAGCATGTTTAAAGCTTCATCAACTTCCCACAAAAAGGTTTAGCTACTCATGGATGATGATTCAACAATCAAATAAGAAATTGCAAATGATTTCATTATGATCAAATATTCAAGTAATGAATTGCATAAAAAGAATAAGATTAGAAATCACCAATTCAAAATACTAAAGCTTCACTTGCAAATCTTGTATAACTTCAAATATCTCTTCAAAAATCTCTTATGAAATGCCTAATTCTAAATATTCTAGAGCTACTTGGAATGTAGATTGATTCTTGGATGCTTGGATGATTCTGAAAGTGAGGGGAAGACCCCCTATTTATAGGAAAAATTTCGTGAAAAACATTCAATGAACTTTGCTGTTTCTCAATGTACGCCGGCCGTTATGGATCCTACGCCGGTGGCTTACAGGCGGCGTATCTTCAAATTGTCCTTTGCGCAGGCAGTGCACTGGCAGCCTTCAATATCAGTTACAATGTAGGCCGCTTCTACGCCGGCGGCTTAGATGTAGATCTAGCCGGCATATATAGTCAGAAATGAAGCGTTGGGCTAATTTATAACGAACGCTGTCCCAAAGTCGGCGGCTTTAACACCGGCGTAGGCATTCCAACAGATGTGTTGCTTCATTTTCCACAAGCGTTGGATATCTTCATGTCGCTTCAATCTATGTGTACGCTGCCTCAAGGCCGGCGGCTTACATGCTGGCTTTAATGTAACTCCTTCAAAGCTGGTGATGTTTCAGTTCTGGGCTGCCGGCCTTCATGTACGCTGGCTTCTTCATCTTCTACGCCGGCAGCTTTGAGGCGGCTTTGAATGTTGTTTAACTTGTGCTGGGCAAAGCTGGCTGTGCTGCAACGGCCTTGGATTTTACGCCGTCTAAAAGCCGGCGGCTTTCAATGATGAATTGCCGGCCTTGACTTCAATTTTTCCTCTTTTCAATTCAAATTTCTTGTTTTGATTTCTTTATCCAAATTAGTCCTGAAACATAAAATTTAATCAAAACAAATATCCATTCTAGCTCTTTTGATTATCAAGATTTGTATAAAATATGATCTTATCACCAAACACATGAACTTTCTTCTCAAAAGTCCCAGGTTTCCTTTTCTTAGCCCCTTCAACAATTCTTGCTCTTTCAACTAATTCCCTAAAGGTACGGATGTCAAACTCTTCTAACCGCATCCTCAAGTTTTCATCTAACCCATTTAGGAACACTTGACGTTTCAACTCTTCACTATACTTGTAGGAATCAGGAGCATACTGTAGGAGTCGGTTGAACTCTGTCTCATACTGTTCTATAGATCTCCCTTTTTGAGACATGTGCAAGAAATCTGCACTATACCTTACTCTTAGACTTCCTGGGAAATAGTTTTCCAAAAACTCATTTCGAAACATATCTCAGGTGATGGGTGGTGGCAACTCTCTACTCTTTGACTCCCACCAGATTCAAGCATTAGATCTCAACATATAGGTGCCATAGCTCAGTCGAAGATAATGGGGAACTTCATAGGCGGCAAAAGACCGCTCTATCTGTGCAAGCCAATCCTTAGCTTTATCCGGTTTCCCAAAAGCTCTATCAAAGTAACGATCACTTTTGATGAAATCTAGGAGGAAAGTCTTGTATGGTCAGTGTCACGCCCGAAAGTTGTCCTAAACATGGCAGTCCACTGTACATAATATTAAAGCCTAGGAATGACCGCTTTAGTCATGCGAAGGCTTTCATACTATGTACAAGACGTCTAACACATGGAGGAGACACATCGGAGTGATACATTTTATATTGATACAACTTGAGTAACAATGTAAAGGAAATACACTTTTATACTTCAATTACCATTTGTCGAGCCTGGATTTTTCCACTATTCTATCTGGTTCATTTCTCCTAACCCGATTCACATCAAACCCGAACACATTTAACATGAATCCTCGACTAGGGGTTAAAAGAAATTTTAATTTTTGAAAACTTTTTTAGAGTCGCCACCCGATATAAATCGGGAAAAAAAATAAAAAGCTAGGATCAATGGGTCGGTTGATCCTAACTTAGCTACTAGTCTGCGAAAATTTGATTTAAAAAATCAACTTTTAAAACCAGATATCATGGATTCGGGGGCTAACCTATTAAAACCAAATCGGTTACCACTTTTGGAATTTTAAATTTCTAATCTATCCTTTTCATGCTCAAAAAACTCAAATGATATATTATGAAACAATATTCACAAATCACATTATTCATTTTTTTTATGTGCTTTTATTCATTTTTATTATTTTTTTTAGAATATGAATATCAACAAAAACATATTATATTTACAAAATAATTATTCACAAAAACATTTTTTTTTATTTTTTATGTCGCCCCGCAGGTACCTACGTACTCGCTAATCGAGATCAAACAAAACGTAGTTCTTTTAAAAAAGAATTTAATTTGTTGATCAATTTTATATTTTTGAACTATTCTCACTTTAAGTTCATTAAATTTTGAATTTTTATGAAAATCATTTTTGATGGTCCTATGATCTAATCAATTAATTTTCATTTTATGAAAATATAATTTTTCTAAGTTTGAAAATCATTTTGATTTTTTTTTTTGAAAATTCAATTTTGTTATTTTTATTTATTTTTGTTTATTTATTATCATTATTTTATTTTTATTTTTTTTTTAAAAAATCATCACATAAATTCAGAACATATTCAGAATATATTAGAATATATTAAAATTATTTTTCATGCATTAAATATGCATTTTCTAAAACAATTTGTGTATAAATACATATTAAAAATATTCAAAAAATATTCAAAAAATATTCAAAAAATATTCAAAAATATCAAAAAAATAAATTTATATGAAAAACAATTATTTATATTTTTCTGGATTTTTCTGAATTTTTTCTGAATTTTTTATGAATTTTTATGAATTTTTTACTATTTTTTACTATTTTCCAAAATTAATTATATAATAAAAATATAATAAAATAATGCGGATTAACCTGGACCGTTGGATGAAGCGGACAAGATCTGGAGCGTCGATCGCGTTGACTGATCCTAATCGTCTGATGGAATTGACCAAATCTGGGGCGTTGATCGATTTGATGAAATCTAGGCCGTCTGATCTGCTTTATCAAATCTGGACCGTCTGATCGCTTGATTACATCTGAGCCGCTGATCGCTTGATCAAATCTGGACCGTCTGATCTGCTTGATTAAATTTGAGCCGCTGATCTGCTTGATCAAATCTGACCCGCTGATCTGCTTGATCAAATCTGGGCCGTCTGATCTGCTTGATTGAATCTGGGCCGTCTGATCTGTTTGACCGTTGACCGATGACCATTGACCGATGATCGACCGGGTTGGATTCGGATCTTCGGGTTGGATCTCGGAGCTCCGACGGGTGAAGAAGACGATGACGCGACTTTTCGGGGCGAATTCCGGCGGCTCCGATGGTCCTCGGTGGCTGGAAGCTTGTCGGCCCGACTCCTATGGTGGTTGCGCGTCCTCTGAAGGTGGTGGTTCATGCCCAGAACGGCGGCAAGAGGCGGCTCCGGTGGTGGTTGTACGGCGGCGTTGATGAACAAAATTAAAAAAAAATTTCAGAGAGTAATTTGAGAGATTTGAACAAATCTAAGCACACTAAATCATCTAAATCAAGTTTCTAACATTCCTAAAACACTCAATTTGGATTAAATCTGATCCAATCAATTCGAATTTGAAAAATTCGAATTTTTCATCCTAAATTCGAGAACTTCGAATTGATCCTATTGTGTATGTGTTTCTTGAAATTGACTTGTGCCTTTTGATCCTAGGACCCCCTATTTATAGGTTGCAAGCTCAATTTTACGTTTCGAACAATTTCGAAAATGAATCGATTTTTGCCTCTTTGTTTTTCACGAATTTAATTCGAAAATTCGTGATTAATTTGTTTGAAACTGATGAATTGATGATTGATTTCTCATATCCTTCATCTGATCAATCATTGTGGGTAGATTAATTATCCAATTTTTCCAATTCTTGTAACTCCCCATTTATGTGCAATTGAATGTTCACAAATTGTATTTTTTCCCAATTTTTTAGCACGAATTTTGTGACTTTTGGGTTGTTTTTACACATGAATTGTGCACTAATCTTTCACATTCCATAACCACTTTGCAATGGCATCATCAATTTCGACAATCAATGATGTTTTGTCAGTTAAAAACTGATGCAAAGTAAGGCAAAAGTCACTTTGAGAAAGATGAAAAGGCAAAAAAGAGATGATAACAAGGCAAAAATTTGCCTTTGCTAGGGTTTGAACTTGGGTCCTTGAGCTTGAGTATGTATTTGGGTCAATGTGTTTAACCAACAAGCTATTTGGCCTGTGCCTTGATCACTTAGCCAACTTCATCAATACTTAAGGCTTTTGGAAAGATGAGTTTAATTAAATCTAAGCCTTAATTAATTGAGCAAAAATTGGGTGTCTACACCATTCATCCACAGATTTCACCACACAAACTATTACAAAACATTTTACAAAACCTAGCTAATATCTTTAAGCATTTTTACTTCCTGCCGAAATCCCGAAGTCATATTCGGCTCCAACCATCTCGGTCCCCAGATTACATTCTCTCATCAACCTATTTATTCAAACATCTATTGGGGTATAAGCTACACTAGCTTAGTGAGAGTTTCCTTAATTTCATACCATAACAAGCAAGTTATACTTCATCCATATGATATGCATGAACAAACATATAAGTAGACAACCATATGACCTTCCAATAGCTATATGTGAATGGATTTACGCCCTCCATTGTAGGGTTAGGATGTTCCATAAGACATGCAACCATAATTCCAATCTTGAGTGAGGTGATCCATAAGTCATGCAACCATAATCCCGATCTCTTTCTCTTAGTTATACAACCTCTATTGTTTTATTGTAGTAGTTTTATGTGCCTACCCCATATCCGTTAACTTAAGTGATCTTGCATCTTTAATGTTAACATAGGCCCCCTCGCCATCCACTAATATACTTTTGTCCCACCAAAGGTATATTAACAATGCAATGTGAAACAATATGTGATATGCTTGTACAGTATATTCATATAATTGTGGCATGTTAATTATGTAGGTTAAGAGCGATCATGGAGAATTTCAAATAACTCAAGTCTATGCTAACTCATACAATAATTTTACAAGTTTCGTCTCGATATACTTATCATTCATTCAACCAAGATTATATCACAACTCATCCTGATTTTATCTTTTTCTAATTCTAGTGTAACTAGCTACAAGCACAATCAAGATAACAAAATAAGAGGAAAACTCATTCGGCCATTGGATCACCAGTCTCTTAGTAAAAGTAATCCAGTAGTAGGGAATCGTCGATTTTAGGGTCACCTAAAAAAGGAAGAAATACCCTAATAAGTATTTCATCACCTAACTAATCCAAACTATCTTATACACACTTTCAAATTCGTTATTCTCATCCTACACGGAAATTCCAACTTAAAACGGCCATAACTTGGTCGTTTTAACTTGGAATTTAGCAAATTATATATCGATTTATATCTACTTCGAAAGATCTATCTAATTCTAATATCATGTTTAAGTTTTGAAAACTTTGAAGCTTCGAAAAGATCTGTTCAGATCAGAACAGTAGCGAAAACAATTTTAGAAACTTGATTTTCTGAAAGTTCATGAAGTTTCTACTATCCAAAGTAAGTATACATGTAATATGAACAAGTTAATATCACAAATGATATGTCATGAGATATATATATATATATATATATATACATGTTCTTGATGATAAAGAAAAAGAGAAATTTTTAGAAAACTTTTTCTTTGTAAGACTTTATAAAAATCAACTTAGAAAGGTTAGTCTTGTGGTCTTGACAATTCCCACTTGTTTTTTAGAAAAATTCATTGATAAAATTCATTTATTCTTATTAAAATTAAGCCTTCATTATGTACATTCCTTAAGGCCTTTGTTTTTCAATAAAAATTTCCATTTTACACTTTGTAAACATGTTTTTAAAATTGGTTCATATCAAAATCTGAATTTTGTAAAAATTATTTTTATGGTGATTCCTTTAAGTAATAATCATTTGATACTTAGAAAATTAAGGCTCAACCATACCGAGCCACTAAGGACTTCATTTCTTTAATAAAACTTCTATTTTGAGTTTGGAAAGTAAGTGTTTTCATGCCATTACTCCATTATTACAAATTTCTTAAAAGGACAAGCTACTCAAATTTTTCTACTTTATTTCTACGAATGCATCATGTATATATGTAATACCCACAAGCTATTGTTATGAAGGTTATGAGATGATCTATCTATATGTATACATATAGTACCAAGAATTCTTTTTGAAAACTTTTACTTTGCAAAATTTTGAATTTTACTAAACTTAAGAAAAATAGTTTTTCTTCTTATAAAATCATACTTACTTTTATCAAAACTCAACCTTGATGACCTATATAACCATCACCTTCATTATTTCAATAAAAACCTTCATTTTGGGGTTAGAAAATAGATGTTTATATAGGTGGTTTTCCTAAATACGCATTTTACAAAATTTTAAAGAATGAAAACATTGTTTAACTTATTATTGGGAACCATTTGTTGTTCTAAGGTTATATTTTGATAAACCTCTCTTATCCTTGTCAAAACTTGGTCTTTGTTATATATATTCCTTAGGACTTCCATTTTCCTATAAAAATTATCACTTTGGCATTTGGAAATAGGTGTTAAAATGGTGGCTATTTTCAATTCCAAATTTCACCATTTTTGTTTGAGTTCAAAACCAAGATTTACACTTTCTATGAACATAAATATAAAAGATATCCATAGTAGTAAACTAAAACTCATAGATCTAAACATAAACATGATCAAAGTTACATAAAAGCTAGATCTACAAAATATAACTACTTCTAACAAGAAAATAATAATATTACAAGAAAGTACTAATGGATAAGAGAAGTGTTTCATTTTGGCATCATCATCCTTAGCTTTTAAGCTTATGGAATGTCATTTGATGCTTGAAACTCTCACTATACTTTACCTACATTAACTAAGGGAGCTTTGGACAAGAGTTTTATCAAATGATCTTAAAGAAATATGTGTGGGAGCTCAAATATAGAATAGGGGCAACAAGTGTTCTTGCAAGAACATGAACAAAATAAAGAAAGAAAGAGAGGAAAATAAAGAGGAAAAGTGTAAAGAATGACAAAGGGTTAATATGTAAATGAGAGAGAAAGATAAAAATGAGTTAAAGACACATTAAATGAAGTAAAAAAAAAAATGGGCAGCTAAAGAAGGACCATAGTAGACGTGAATTCAACAAGAGAGAGAGAGAAGTGTAGTTAATTTGTAACTTAAATCTTGAAAGTGTAACTTGTGTCATTTAATTTGCTAACTAAAAGAGACTTTAAATATTTAAATAAATAATTACAATAAAAGAAAAGTGGCTATTTTTAGGAGTATGGTCAGTTGCCATTCATGGGAAAATGGAGTGTAAAAAGAGAGAAAGAAAACTTAAATAATGTGTAGAAGTGACAAATGAAGTATACTTGAAGTATGGTTTGAAAAAGTATTTTTTATTAAGAAAATATACAAAATAAAATTAGGAAAAATACTTTTAAATGAGTGGCAGAATTTTCATAAATAAAATTAAATAATTAATTGAATTATTTTAGTATTTCAACAAATATGTTACCAGTATGATCAAAATACGTGAATATAGGCTATAAATGATATTTTTATAATCCGAAAAATTCTAAAAATTTATTTTATTAAAATAAAAATATTTTTCAAATATTTTAAAATTATTAAATTAATTTATTTTATTTTTAGTATCAGGGCTTAAACAGAAACTGATCCTGTAAAAACTCGAAACGAACTAAATTTTGGAGAAACAAAATTTTCTATGATATATAAAATATTTATCTAAAAATATAAGGTTTTATAAGAATAATAAAATTATGTAATGAATAGTAGTAAATAGTGCCAAAAGACTAGTTAATTACTGGTAGTAATAAAATACGAATATAATCGCAAAATCAAATATTTTTAGTTATCGAAAAATTATAAAATTGATATTTTTGAAATCTTTATGAAATACAAGTATAACGGTATTAATGGTATATTTTTTATATCTCGAGCCCGGAGACACACTTTTCAAAGTCTATATCGGAACGGGTTCGAAATAAGTCAAAAATTTACCAATCTAATGTTTTTAAGCACCCTTATATTACTATGAGCTACTCCAAACACTTAAAATACACCTTGGCCTCTAGGGCTAAGAGCGCAAAATTGTCGGACTTAAACTATTATATTCCACTTAAGGTTCCCGGGAGATTTTCCGGTTTAGATCTTCACCAATTTGGAAACTGATGTTTTATATTTACACAACATATTTAATTTAAGAAATTTATTTTAAATTTTATTTTTATAAGTATTTAATATCTCTCAACGTTTTCAGAATTCTTGAATTGAGTTTTATTTCCGAAGGTTTATCATCATTTACTTTTTAATAATTTGTTTTTGGGTTCTATATTACCCGATTTTACAAGTCCGAGTTAAATATAGAATTTGTCATACGTAGTGGTTTTGGATTTGAAGACTGTTGAGATCTTATTTTATTTTTAAGGATTCTCATTTTCTCAAGATTAAGAAATTTCTGGATTCGTTTGTGATTTAGGACTAGTTGAAGTTCGGTTTTAATTTGGAGTCATTTTTAAAGTTTATTTTCAATGTTAATTTTAGAATTATTTACTGAAATTTTTCGAGGCTTACAGTCGGGGTAGTGGTGGAGGTAGCAAAGGTGCGGTATGCGATTGATCATCAGGGGGTGCTGGTCCATGTACAGATGCTTGAGGTACTTGTTGGGGTGGTGCTTAAGCTAGTGCTGGTGGTGGCATATCCATCTATTGTTGTTAAACTAACACATTGAGAAGCTATGTTAATTGAAAAAGCGTGGCTCGAAGATCGCCTTGCGGGTTGGGGGGCGAAGCCACAGGGGGCATTTATGGTTGGTTCACTTCTTCAGGCGGATCATTCAATGCGTGCCTTTCTCTTGGTCGTCCCCTTCTAGGTCAGCTATTTTAAATTTTTGTTTACATAAATACTAGATTATTAAGTCTTTCATATGCTAAGTTATGGAAATTGTGGAAATTTTGGTAAAATTAACATGTAAAGAAATACATCATATAGAAGAAGTTTAAGCAATTAAGTCGAGAAATAAAATTTGTTCAAACCAAAATACTTCATTAAATCAAAAGCATTCAAGGGCATAAAACCCCGTACATAGAAGAAATCAAAGCTTACAAAAGAAATTCACAACATAACAACATTAAACACCTTTCCGAAAACATAAATCAAACTTCTAATCGATCCTATGTCCAACAAAGTTATGGGACTTTATAAAGAAAAAGGGCACTTCTTAAGAGGCCTAGTGACAGTCATTTTCAAATGTAAATCTCCTTCTATTTTTTGAAACCAAACTTGTCATGCCCCTATTTCATCTAAGGCGCTACAATTCCACCACATAACTCACATAAGTGGTCTATGTAAGGCTTCATTAGCTAAATAGGTCTATAACCAATTAAGATTATGCAAAACTTTTCGTTAATTTTGGAAATTGGTTCATTTGCAACTTAAAGTAAAAGATTTAAAAAAGTTTAAACACTGCTCTAAGGAGAAGATAACTCAAAATATCTTATATGATAAGGATAGGAATATAATAATACTAAAACAAGTATAGGAAACATATATAAACCAAGGAGATTATTAAGTATCTCTCAAATATATAAGAAACCTCACTACATGAAAAGTATTTTAAAACGGGTAAAGAAATCCATCAGAACTAATGATCGTCATCTATAAGCCACTCCTCGACATCGGACCTATATCCCATATGATCATACTGACCAACATCATCAGCATCATCATAACTCTCATCATCAGAACCTAAAATAATAAAACAATGAGCTATAGACCCAATACACAGCAACACAAGCACATGCATAGTGCACACACAAACCTAATCTAACAATCAACAATCCATCAATTTATATCTTTGATTAAAATGCGATAAACAACAATGAAGTACTCATGACTCCGACAACACGATGGAGGATAAAAGGGGTCCTAAGTAGACACATCTACAATAGGGAGTTGATAAGATAAGCTGGTGCCTTATCGACGAGAAGTGAATGAGAAGAAAACTAGCCTCATCTAGGATTAACAGTCGTTATTCGATCATTTAACCAGTCTAGTCAAACAACACCATTTGGTTCAATGAGTCTCATTCTACTGGATCACTCCCGAATGTAAAATCATTCCAGAGGGTTAAACATACATTAATATTATACCTCCCATTAACTAGTCATCGAGTCACCGCTAGTGACCTAAGCGCTTAACTATAGTGTTAGAGCCTCACGACTCTAACAAGGGAATTGCTCTCTAGCTCAAGACAACAAAGCACACTCAAGCATAATTTAAACCATCTTTTAGTATTAGTCAAGTTTAATGCCTATCCTAGTATCCAACAAACAAGTCACTACGTTTTCGTGTTAGCAAAGCTCTCGAAATATAAGTCTTGAGTATAGGAGTGAGTATTATCTAATAAAGACGTATGTGTATATATTAGTATTGAGTATAAATCATTTATTTGCATTCAGTTTCTATCTTACTAGAATTATAAATATATTTTGTAGTCATCATTAGTATTTCTCATAATCTTCAATACAATGTGGTATACATTCATTCATTTATCATTTATGTTTACGTTACCTTAATAGTTATACAAAAATAGACACATAGCAATCACAATATTAATTATGAATGATGTCCCTAAAATAAAAAAGTTCTGTTTCCAGTCTTTGTATTGCCATGAATTACAACTTTCCAATCCCATAAGTTTTCATGCACAAACACATATACTACCGTTGAATCTGTAATTATATTTATATACATATATAAACTCCATTAATAGTTATTAACATATTCCACTAACCGTTGCTATAAGTGGCAAAAATACTTAACCATACAATCCATTTCCATAAATCTTATATAATTGTTTTATTTCATAGAAAAAAAGAGTATTTATTAATATTATTTTTCCACTATTTCATTAAAAATAAATAAATAAATTTTGTCACCAGGATTCGAAGAATAACATTCTACAAACCTAAACATGGTTTTAGGAGATAGAATTTAACTATAATATGTCAAATTAAATCAAAACCCCTTTGGTTTTAATGGCTGGGAAATTTGTCTTCCATGGCTACTATTAAGTCATCAGCCAAACATATTTTTTTTTTCCGCGAAATATAAGTCATCTTCCTGTAAGTCCCATATCACCAACAAAAACTTACCCTTGGATCCAAATGAGGGAGACAATCAATGATAAATATATATATATATATATATATATTTTATCTCACCAATATAAATATAATAATGACCACATTTTCAATATATTTTAATCATCTCATTTTACTGATCCATAAGAGCATCATGCCGTCCTCATGCCACTTAATTGAACTCTTAGAAAAAGTCCAAATCATTTGCTAAAAAGAAAACTAAATAAATTTACTATTGACGAAGGCATGAACCACACACCACTCAGACTTTCAATTGCATTCAAAATCCCCAAAGGATATACTACGTCAAGACTTCTTCTAATATTTTAGTATTCTATTCTAGAATACAATACTCTGTACCCATTACCTTATTATCCAGAAAATATATGTATATATATATATATATATATTTTCGTAACATCTAAAATAGAAAGACATTGCTCAATTCCACATAGATACATATATATGTGTATATATATATATATATATATTTGTATTAACCTTAATCTATGTATTATTTAAATTATTGTTGATATTTTATATATTGCCAACTGTATTTATTGAAATAGATAGACGTGTCTAGTTGAGATTGGTTGTATTTTTAGTATGTTGGTTTACCTTGAGATATAAACAAGTTTCCTTGTTCTGTTTTTATTAAGTTGCTTTAATAACAAAGTCTTCAATACAACTTTATTCTCTCTTTCTCGTGTCCTTCTTCGCATATTTGCAATATTGGGACTGTATTCTTGGATCGATCATCTTCTCAATCCTTCACATGGTATCAGAGCGTGGTAAGATCTATTCTGATCTTGTCAATTTGTCTATTTTCTTTTAAGTTTCTTTGTTCCTTTATACTCTGTAATATGAGTGAACGAAATAGTGGAATGGCGAATGAAATTTTCTTTAATGATCCGTTGTTTCTTTCAACATCTGATAATCCAAATATGGTCATTGGAAACATTATATCTGATGGTTTGAATTACTTACCCTAGGCAAGATCGATAAAAAATACAATAGGGAGCCAAAATGAAATTAGGTTTGTTGATGGTACTTTGCCCAAACCAGATCTAGAATTTGTTGATATAATACAATGGGAAAGGGCGGATTATATGGTTAGAATGTGGACTCTTAATTCGATGATGGAGGATATTGCACAAAATTATGTTTTTACTTCATCTACTTGTGATTTATGGAATGAAATTAAAGAGTAATATGGACATAGTAATGGTCCTTTGATTTTTCAAATACAATATGAAATAAGCAATTTAAAGCAGTTAATCAACCAGTTGCTATACACTGAACAAGATGAAAAAGTATTGGAATGAACTACAAGCATTACATGCATATCCCTTTTGTAATTGTGGTCGAGTTGATGCTTGTAATTGTATACCTAAAGAAAGAATTCAAGAATTTGAATTGGAGACAAGATTAATATAATTTCTCATGGGTTTAAATGAGAATTTTGAGATGGTAAGGAATTAAATTCTTTCAATGGACCCATTACCCACAGTAAATAAAGCTTACTATCTTATACAGCAGATAGAACGATAGAGGTCTATTACTTATGGGTTTTCTTCTAACATTGAAGTCTTGACTTACCAATTGAACAGATCTTCAAGCTTATCTAGTATGACAAGTTCGAAGAATCATGAAAGGAAGAAAGGAAGACGTTTATTTTGTGAACATTGTCAATTGGAAGGACATAGTATTGATACTGCTTTAAATTAGTGGGGTATCTAGATTGGTATAAAGGAAGAAGAACTAGAAATGTAAATAAGAAGTTTGGAAAGTCTAGTGTAAATGTTGTTGATACAACATCTGATGTGTCTAATTTTTCAAATGTATTGTCTACACCTTTGGACACATATTTTGTGGAAGGATCTTCAAATATTGCAGGAGCGCCTCGTTATAATGGGAGTTCTTCTACCTTGGATCCTCGGATGGTTAATAATTTGTGTCAAGAAGTTTTAAAGTTGATGCATGAGAAACAAGTGAATGATCCTGCTGTTATGAGTACAATTACTTTCATAGGTGACATCTTATCTCCTTCTTGTTGTAGCATAATGAGTAATATGGATGGTACATGGATTGTAGACTCAGGAGCCACGGATCATATAACACCTTATTACTCCATTCTTTTTTATATATATACACTACCTTATCCAATAAACATTTGCTTACCTGATGGAAGTTCTAAATCTGTTCAACTTTGTGGTTCAGTTCATCTTTCTTCGAAATTGACCTTATCTAATGTTCTTTTTGTTCCTGATTTTTCGTACAACTTACTATCTGTTCATTGTCTTGTCAAAGATAGTAAGTTAGTTGCTCTTTTTGATCATATGTCATGTATTTTTCAGGACCAAGTTAGTAAGATTGATGTGATTCAGGTGAAGGAATCCAATGGGTTATACTTGCTCAAGACTGATGTTGTTAGCAATATAGATTATGTTCATTCTCATGTATCAAATGCTGTTGATACACAGAATAATTCCAACTTTGATGTACTTTTTTTCCACAATAGACTTGGTCATGCTTCTCTTTCGAAAATGAGACATTTGTTTTTAGACTTTTATTTTGATACATCATATTTGAATTGTGATGTTTGTATTGAATCCAAGATTCATAGATTACCTTTTCCTCATTCTTCTTCTTATTCTAATAATGCTTTTGATTTGATTCATGTTGATATATGGGGACCATATTCTATGATTTCGGTTGGAGGTGAGAAATATTTTTTCTTACCATTTTAGATGATTATAGTTCATCTACTTGGGTTTACCTTATGAATGCTAAGTCTCAAGTTGTGTTTTTTCTTGATAAGTTCTTTAAACTAATCAAGAATCAATTTGGAGTCATTCTTAAAGTCATGCTTTTAGATAATGGAACTGAATTTATGTCTTTATCTTGTCAATCTTTGTTGTCTAATCTTGGAATCATGCATCACAAGTCTTGTCCTTATACTTCTCAACAAAATGGTCAGGTTAAATGTAAACATAGACATATTATAGAAACAGCTAGAGCTTTAAGGTTGCAAAGTCACTTACCTAAGATTTTTTGGGGCGAATGCATTCTCATAGTTTTGTATCTCATTAATATCATGCCAATGGCAAAATTGCAATGGAAATCTCCTTATGAGATCCTTTTTCATCGAACTCCTTCTTATCATCATTTGCGAACTATGGGATGTCTTTGTTTTGCTATTAATCATTCTCCCCATATTGATAAGTTTGATTCTAAGGGGTTTAAATGTATCTTTCTTGGGTATATTTTTGGACAAAAAGGATATAGATTGTATGATTTGTCTAATAAGAAAGCCATTATTAGTCGTTATGTTATATTTCGAGAACATATTTTTCCTTTTGCTTCACCTATCACTGACTCAAATTATAATAATTCTTTTCCATTTAATACTCAAAAACAGCAACAAAACACAATGTCTACTTTACCAAGTATTACTTTTCCTAGTGAAGAAATTACCAATAGCACTATGACACCTAATTCTACATCAAAATCTATTGATTTGCATCAATCAGTCTTGCGTAGGTCTACTCGTTCTCGCCATGCTCCACAGTGGCTTGATTCTTATATACATTCTTTACATTCTGCTCATGATGTAAACAATACTAGACATGAACCTATTAATTCCATTGCCAATGATTCTATACACATTAAACCTTGTTCTTATCCTTTGTTTATGGCTAATACCCTTTGTCACGCCCCATAGGAGTATTCTAAACGTAACAGTCGGCCACATACCATATAAGACTCTCGAATTACTAACTGAATCCTTCGAGAGTCTTGTATAGATTAAGGCATCCCCTTACGACAATAGAATACTATATTCAATGGAGCTAAGAAGTTTAATGCGGCATTCAATAGCATTAGATAATAAATCAAAATGCATAAACAAAAGTTACAAAGTCTAAGGGGTATTCCCCCGCAAAAGAATATTTAAAGGTCCATTACAGTCATTCAGAGTCTTTTGGTTTCCTATGGAAGTCTAAACAATTTGAATGCAACTTCTATAGGAAACGCCTAGCTCCTGTACATGAGTTGTAGCCTGTCTTGGTCTAAGTCAAATAAACTCGTGCTGCAACAAATAAAAACTATAGGGGCGTAAGCTATACTAGCTTAGTGAGTGAAAACTTCCAGATCACAATTATAACACATCAATCAAACAAGTGATTAATCAGACAAATGGTATGCATCAAACACGTGAATTCAACAAACATATGACCGGAAATCATATGTGGATGGACTTGTGTCCTCCATCCAGGGTTAATAGATTAACGAATCCTGCAGTACGACGCCGTTTAGGCTCATGGTTAACTAACTCATATATTCATTTTATGGATCACGATTAACCAACTCATATTCGTTTTATGGATCACGATTAACCAACTCATATTTGTTTTATGGATCGTGATTAACCAACTCATATTCGTTTTATGGATCACAATTAACCAACTCATATTCGTTTATGGATCACGAAAAACCAAAAAAATGCTAATGCTCCATCCCCATCGTGTTATGAATGAGTTCAAGTTCATCTTCAATTTCGAATAATCAATTATACCAGTTCTTTTAGGCGATCAAGCATACTCGCAGACAATCAATCCTAGCTCATCTATACAAGCAATGATTTATCACCCGGCTTCGATATTCTTTAAATTCAACTTCACATAACAACAGCAGACCAATATAATTCCCATTCAACCCCATTATGCATATTCATTTTATCTTTGCTAAGTAACTAGTGCAATTATCATTACAATCACATGCAATAATTGAAATTGGAAGTGATACTCACTCGGCTATGGTACGTCAGTCTTTTAATAATAGTAATCGGGTGGTAAGGATTCGTCGGTTTTGGGATCACCTACCAAGGAAGAATACCCTAATATGTACTTCATCACTTAACTAATCCAAAATATGTATCAAAACTAATAAAAATCGTGATTCTCGCTATTTGCGGAAGTTCCAACTTAAAACGGCCATAACTTGGTCATTTTAACTCGAAATTTCGCAAATTTTATATCGATTTCTATCTACTTTGAAAGATCTATCTAATTCTAATATTATTTCCAAGTTTTGAAAATATTTAGGTCATGGAACAGAGGGATTAGATCTGATCAGTAACCATTCCCATTTCCGAAAAAGAATTTTGTATTTGTTTGAAATGTATCTAGTGATAATTCAAGTATATATGAAGTATGAATGATTTCCTATCATGAATGACATATGATGAGTTCAATGTATGCATGATCTTGATGATTTTTGGTAAAAAAACTTTCAAAACTCCTTAATTTTGCAAGACTCCAACAATAACTACTTCTTGAAAATCCAATTTTCTAATTTTGACATTACACTAGATTTTGGATTTCATTCTTAGGAATTTCTAGTATCTTAATTAAAAATGAGTTTCATCATATACTACCCAAGACCTTCATTTCTACATAAAATTTTACATTTTACACTTTGCAAATATGTTTTCAAATAGGCTTTACTCAAAATCTGAATTTTAGAAAATCCACTTTTTGAATGATTCCTTTGGGAAAACTTATGTAATGCATTAAAATTTAAGATTTTACTATATCTACTACCTAATGACTTCATTCAACGCATAAAACATTTATTTTGAGCTTGAATAATAGGTGTTTACATAGGCATCATCCAAAGTTACGAATTTTACAAGTTGACTACTAACTCAAAATTTTCATTCTTGATTCTACTTCTTGTTTTACACATTACTCTCATCCAAACTCATTTCAACTTAAAAAAATCATTACTTAATGATATCTATTACTTATACCCTTCATTTTTCATATAAAACATGAGTTTCAAAGTTGATACAAGGGTTTTTAAAATAAGGCTTTGAAGTCATACGAATTTTCTTTTTAAGTTTCTTGTCTAATCTACATAAAGATCTACTAGCTATGAAATTTATATACACAAGACTAAATCTTTATGAGCATTAATGCATGAAAACACAAAATATCTATATGAACATGAATGTCAAGTATAATATGAGTGTCTAAGTGCTAGATCTACTACTTATAATGCATGAAAAGTAGTTTAAGAGTATGAACATTTATTTTTCATGCAAGATCTCTACTTTTATATGCATGAACATGATAATATCTCAACAAAAGCTCATCAAACACAAGACTACTTTGTGATGGCTTTGATTCATGTATTAGCATTTTCTTATCCCTAGCACTTGCTCATGGGGATTTAAGATGAAGTACACATGAATGATCTTGCCATTACAGATTAAATAGAAGAAGCTTAAGAATCATTACCTAAAGAACGATTTGGTGAGAAATGAAGAAGAAATGAACTTAATGTGTGTGTGTGTGAGGGGGGTGGTGGTCACGGCACTAGAGGGGAAAGAAGAGAGGATTTTACTTCATGTAAAAATTTTGAAAGAATAGAAATGAGAGAGAGATGTAAATGAGTATATATATTAAGTAAATTAAAGTTTGTTGTATTATAAAAAGAAGAAAATAAAACAAATTGAGAGTAAAATTAAGGGGAGTGTGCCGGCCATCTTGAGAGAGAGAGAGGGAGTGATTTAAATTTATTTGAAATTGTAATTTATATAATAAAATGTATTAAATGTAATAATTTGTTAAGAGACAAATTTTAATTGGAAAAGAAAATGTAATTGAGTGTTTGTAAGGATGTAAGACTATGGTATGGGTAGTGTGTGTTGTAGATTGTACTTGTGAATAGTGATAAATAGTAGACAAGACGTCTACTTTACCGATAGTAAAGAAAATACGGGAAAAAGGTTATAACTGCAATTTTTATAACCCGAAAATTATAAAACTTATATTTTTGAAATCTTTATAAAATTTCGGTTCTAAAGAGTATTCCGGAATATTTTTTTGAGTTTCTAGTCCGGGGGCTCACTTGTCCGTAATCGAGCTTGGGAAGGCCCGAAGTAGAAAATTTTCGAAATTAAAACTTTCTATGGTTTGAAATATACTTTAAAACAATATTTCACATTAAATTATTTTATTAAATTTCTTTTGATATGAAACCGAAGGAAAGCCGGATCTAGGGTTTTTAAGTTCTCTTACAAGGCTTGAACTAATCCTGTTTAGGGTTTCGCTTTCAGGTTTCCGAAGTTTACTTGACTATTAGGAAAACCGGGGTTTACACCCTTTATGTTCATCCTAAAGAATTTGTTGATTCCATGGCTCTTGTGATCAATTCTAATGAACCAGTCAATTATACTCAAGCTGCTAAACATGAGGAATGGATCTTAGCCATGAACAAAGAGATAGAGGCTTTAGAAAATAATGATACTTGGGAACTTGTTGAATTACTCAAAGGTAAACATCCAATTGGATGTAAATGGGTTTACAAAATTAAATATAGGCCTGATGGTTCTATTGAATGTTACAAGGCGAGATTGGTTGCTAAGGGACACTCAAATTGAAGGCATTGATTATCATGATATATTTTCTCCAGTTGCTAAACTTAGCACAGTAAGGATTTTATTGGTTGTAGTTGATGCATTTAAATGGCCATTACATCAGCTTGATATCAATAACGCCTTTCTTCATGGATTTCTAGATGAAGAAATTTATATGTTACCACCACCGGGTTACTCCAAAGCTGGTTCATCACAAGTTTATAGATTAAAACGATCTTTTATGGGCTTAAAAAAGCTTCAAGATAATGGAATAAAGAGATTTCCAATTTCCTTTTGAATAAAGGGTTTGTTCAATCTTCTAGTGATCATTCATTATTTACTAGACGTCAATCTGATGGTTTTCTGGTTGTTTTGATGTATGTGGATGATATGTTGGTTACTGGAACCAATAGTTCTGCTATTGATCTTCTTAAGAGTCAGCTTGTTCAAACTTTCACAATAAAGGATCTTAGGCTAGCACGATATTTTCTTAGGTTAGAGATTTGTTCAATTTCTTCTGGTTTGATGATTCATCAGCGGAACTTTGTTGCTAATTTGCTATCTGATGTTAGACTCACAGTATGCAAGCCTGTTTCACTACCTCTTCCTACTGGAAATTTATTAAAGAATGAAGGTCCTTTCTTGGATGATCTATCTCAGTTTGGTCGCATCATCGGACGCCTCCTTTACTTGACTTTAACTCGACCAAACATTGCTTTTGTTGTTGGGGATGTGATGTTTATATTTTATATATTGTCAGTTGTATTTATTGAAATAGATACAGGTGTCTAGTTGAGATTGGTTGTATTTTTAGTCCTGTTAGTTTAGCTTGAGATATTAATAGCTTTCCTTGTTCTATTTTCATTGAGTTACTTTAATAAGAAAGTCTTCTATACAACTGTATTCTCTCTTTCCCGTGTCCTTCTTCGCATATTTGTAGTAATAGGGTTTGTTTGTTTGGCTTTTTTCGGCAGATATAGACACTTTTTTCAAACTTTTTCTAATAAAACGTTTATCAAGAAATAGATATAGATAAAAAAAAAAAAAAAAGTTGCAGTTCTCATCAAAAAATCAAATAGATCAAATATAGATAAAATATAGATGCAAATTGGATATATGTACATATATCATTTTGAAAAAGATATAGATACAGATACAAATGAAAAACAGACCATCCAAACAGAACTGTATTCTTGGATCGATCATCTTCTCGATCCTTCACAATTATCAACCTAAAAAAATAATAATAAATGAATAAAAGCATTATAAAAATATGTTTCATTACTAATTCATCAATAACTTTTCATAATGGACAAAAGAATACATTAGTTTGATTTTTTTTTTCTTGTTTTACAGCGGTAAGGATTATTGTTATACTTTCCATCAATTAATCTTAAGACCAAATGACAACGCAGGTCATTATCTGCTTCTAAAATCAAAAAGCAGTTCAACAATTACAACATTTAGATTTTGTATAAAGTTGCCCCACAAATATTATTTATTAATAATATAAAATAATTAAAGTATAATAAGGTAGGGCACAAATAATGTATACTATCAATTGTCATTTTCTTAAAATATGATTTTGTCACATTAGTTTTTTTCATTCTATCATGAATTAAAGAATTTAACCTATTTCTTCTAGTTTTGATCTCGGTATAATCATCAATTTCTAATGATTAATTAATTTTTATTTATTTATTTATTTTCATATTATTCTTATCACTAAAATGAATATTATCATATTATTTGAACATATTATACTCGGCACATTCATTCATATATATATATATATATATTCTGATTGAAATTAATGTACATGTATTATTATATTATTTTAAAAAAAATCATATCAAACATCTTACCTAAAAATCAAGAAAAGGACTTATGATGATTATGTCCATACACTCAACATTAGAGATCAGTGAATCAAGCTCGTGGATTGACACCCAAAATCATCATCTATCCAATTACCTCCATATAATATTGTTGATCATTCATTCAAATCACCCATTCATACCAACACCAAATCAAATAAAAAGCAATAAAAAAATAATTACCTTCAATAATGTAAAGAGAACACTTGTTTAATATCACTATGCCCTTCCACAAGCAATTTACACTTCTCATTAACCTTTAAATTCTCTTCCTACTGCCCTTTCGGATTTTTAAATCTAATTTCCTAGTTCATGTAGAGAAGGAAAGAAAGAAAAAAAAATATTAGAAAGTTATAATATCATTCAATGTAAAAGATATTAGGTGAAATGTTTTACCTTGTGAAATACGAAGGGGGATTAGGTTACTAGTGATTGATTATGTGGTTTATATAGAAGCATTTGTAGGGTTTGCCATACAATTGGTCATATTTACCCATATGTCATTCGGCCCAAATAATTTATCTAAAAGGGTTTGTGCATAGGATAATTGTGCAAAATTCTTTATTTTATAAAAGTACCATAATCTAAATAATAAATTAAGGCCATATAGAAAAAGCCCTTAATATTAGGGTGTCTCATTAACATATTTATTATTATTTTTATAAAAATTATTTTGGTTACTAATTGGAATATTTATTTATTCATTTTTTTTTTACTTACGTAAATTAAATTTTGGTAATTAATTCCTACTTTTCTAATTTATCTTTCTAAGGTTTAGGATATTTTAAAACCCCCCGATCTTATTTTCATGAATAGCATTGCTCCTAAGTGATAACCAGTTCCTATTCCATACCTGAATGTACGACATTCCCTCATGCATTACTCAGATTCCACTTAGTAGGGTGGTGACTACATAAAGGGGTACAAATCTGTAAATACCCTATGCACAAATAAAATTTTGGCCTTTTCCAAACATACTAAAACTCCCTCCATATAGACTTGGAAGAGCCATCACCTAGCAAGGAGCCTATAATAATCTAGAGAACGCAACTATTCAATGCGTGATCGGTTCATTAATAAAGCCAGATAGTTATTAGTCAGGATTTTTTGCGATCATTCAATTTCAGTAATTTACAGACACATAACAATTTATTCTACAACACAATAATCATTAATCAAACAAAGATTTCTCCACTTTCATTCTGATGATTTAGCATAGCACAACAAATCACCAAGCACATGCAAAAATCGAAAAACCTACCCATAAAAGTTTACTTAAATTGTTGGAATTAATTATTCCATACATTTCTAGCACAATCAATATGAAAGGTAATAGAGATACTCATCAAGTCTTTGTGGCTAGTCGACTGTAGTAAGTCTTCAAGCAAAACTGTATTGTTTTCTAACTCACCTATATATGTGTGTGTAATAAAATGAGGTGGTCAATAACTATTTTATACAAAGATCCTTATTTAGATTATATTTTCTTGGTTTAGGGCATCTTTTAGGCCTCTATTGCATTTTATTGGTTCATTTGAATTTAAATGGATAATTAGTCATTGCAACATTTACTTATGAACTGTTTGTTAGTACAAGTTCAGTGTTTATATTTTATAGAACCTAGGAGTGCTTCAAAGAGTGGTCTTTATTTGCAATTTAATTTTATGAGTTGCCATTTTAAATTTCTCTATTATCCTAATCGACTTTTCTCACTCATTCTGACTTTTATAATTTTATTAAACCTAAGTATAGGAATTATATGTGTATATATTTATCTTAATGCTTTACATATGTAAATTAATTTCTAATTTGTTACTTCCGTCTATTGTAATTTAGTGTGAAGCATAAATTTCAAGAAACATGTTTGATAATCTTTTCTAACTATATCATAAGATAATTTTATATTTGAACATTTATACGCATCCTTTGGTTAGATTATTCCTTATGCACATGTATACCTATTTATAGTAACATCATCATTTAGTTTATAGTGACATCACTAGTTCAAAACTCACTATGTAAAATATTCATAAACATCAGTTTTGGTTGTAGATTATATGATTCTCTGTATCCTAGATCATTATATTGACTTTATTTACCAATATAAATTGCAAATCTAATATTAAATTATATCATTAATTGTATAATATGGGCATTTAGTAACCTTAGACTTTCAATAATCCATTCTTCCTTATGTTTTACCTTTCTATTATTCTGAAATATTTATGCAGGCTTTATTTCTAGGCCAAGTTTGTCTATATCAAATTTATTTCTATCCATCTTTTGATGTTACTAATCATAATTCTATTCACATATTACCAATTTATATTATATGCCTATCACTTGGGTTGTCACTCTTTGTTATATTATCATCATCCTAAATCGTATGCTTTCAGTATTATTATAACTTTAAATTTATTAGGTACTTCTAAAAATATCATGATTTTCATAAAATTTATAATTAACTTAACTCTATCATTTTCTCTTCTCACGTTATATTTTACCTATATTAATTGTCACAGTTTATTTATATTTATTTAATTTTACATTGCTAGCCATGCTTAAAATTATGCCATGTCCTATGGATATCATTTTGCTATGAATTGCATCATTTTATATATTAAGTGTACTTAATAGGATAATTATCATTTGTTCAAGAGCTAATGTTACTTTTGATACTTAGGAATCCTTCAGAGTGGAATGAAATTAATAAAGATATTATAAATCCATTCTTGTGTTTGACATATATAAAAAATTGAATGGGAAAAAAAGAGTCTATAATAGGATTTGACAAAAATACCCTCGATGATAAATAAGATAGTAATTTTTATAGGATAAAATGGTAATTAAAACAAATAAGGTGGAAAGGAATCACGATTTCGCCCTTGAGAAGGCATAATCGAAATCCCCCTTAAAGCCGAAATCATCAATTTCATGGAGTCGTGATTCTAACTTCTAGTAATGCTGCCAACATGGGAAAGAGAATGAAAGCCGAAATCACAATTCCATTCTAGTCCATTCCCATATACCAAACATGCCTATATAGGACTAGTTACTCCATTTAACCATTTCATATTGTTTTAGAAGATTATTTCATATTTCTTTTCAATCTTTTTACCATTATGTGCTATAGAAACATTCCCATTCTCATTTCAAATGTATCGTTGTATTCTACCTAAATTATTAGGCTCGAATAGTATTATAAATATTATAAATTATCATAACTTAATCGTAGTTTTTACACTTGGTAAACAAAAAGATAACCATAGATATAAGAATCATTTTCAAGCTGTGGATCCTGGATTTTTCATTTTTTGTTTATTTTCTTTTAATACAAATCCTCGACCAGAAATTAAAAGATATATGATTTTTGTAAAACTTTAAGGAGACACCATCCGATTGAAATCGAGATAAATATAAATTAGGATCAATAGGTTTATCCTTATTTAGCTACTAATATGCAAAAAAAAAATTATTTTTAAAAATAACTAAAGTTTCATGAGTCCAGATGTTATCCTATTAAAACTTAAATGGTTGTTATCTTAAACTCTTTAATTAATTCATTCCTTTAAAGTCCTAAAATTGGTTAAAGTTTAAAATATTTACAAAGAAACAATTCATACAAACAATTATCAATTAAAGAAATATTTACAAGATAACATTTACATTACAAGTATTGGTTGCATTTTTATATTTACAAAAAAAAATGATTAATTACCAATACAATAAATATAAAAAAAAAAGTTATTACATATTTCAAGTCGCCCCGAAGGTGCTACGTACTCGTTAGTTAGGATCAGATATTAAGTAGTTCTTCTCATAAAAAATTTAATGGGTTGGTTAGTTTTAGATTATGAACTTTTTTTTATTTAAATCTCTAAAATTTTAGAGTTTAATAAAAAGAATGAGCTTCAAGATGTCATACAATGAACTATTAACTTAACTCCACACTTATAAAAATGTTTTTTCTAAGTGCCAAGAAAAAAGTTTTTTTTTTTTCATTTTTTATCTTTTTATTATTTTTATGTCTTTTCATTTATCTCAAATAAACTTTTACTATTAATATTTTTACATTTATTTCATTTACACAAGTCATTATATTAAAAGTTTATTTGAGATAATGAAAAGACATAAAAATAATAAAAAGATTAAAAAAACAATAAAAAAAAATCTTTTTCTTGTCCTCTACTATTTTATTTTTTTATTCTTTTCCGTTTCCTATAAAATGAATTAATGGAAATAAAAAATTAATATAAAAATGAAAGTAATTACGCTTACCTGCACTGGAGCACGAGTGTTGATTGGAGCAGGGGCTTCGAATGCAGATTCAGATCGGGTTCGTGGGTCAGACTCGGATTGTGACTTGGCAAGCAGGTGACGGAGGTGGAATCGGTAGTTCAGGAGCTCCTTTGTGGCGATGGAGTGTGTCGAACAAGGGTTTTTGAGGGTAGCAAGTAATCATGCCGCGGTAGTTGGTCTCGAACATGGTTGGAAATGATGGTTTCGGAGTCCCCTAAGGTGGCGGTAGTGAATGCGGAGGACTTAGGTCGGAGTTTATTTTGACGATTTCGATGATTAATAAAGCTACAAATTTGTAGCTTAACTTAATTACTTGGAATCTTCCTTTAATACCCAATTTGATCAAATTTTTCCTATGAACTCAAAATTGAAGTTTTAACTTCAAAACCTTAACTCTAAAAAGCTCTTTGATTTAAGCTTTTGAAGGTGATTTTGAGTCTAATTGTTGATGCTAGAAGCTTTGTACGAGCTCCTATTTATAGAATTAGAGCTCGAACAAACATGAAAATTTGGTTAATTGTTTCAATTAAAAATCATGAAATCAAGGTTTCTTTAACTTCAATTAAATATGGTTTTTTTTTTGGTTAAAAAAAAAAAAATTCAATTAAATGCACATTTCATGAAAAATTGGCAACTTTAAAGGAATATTCACGCATTGTTGACCAAATAATATTTCGGGGATGCTTCAATTCGTTTAAACATGGCCATTAACATACATGGAGTTCACCTCATGCTCAAAATTTTCATCATCAAATTTGATCCCTCAAAACTATAAATTGAGACCAAAGATTGGTCTTGAATTTGTAGTACTCCAAGTGCACTTCACAATTTCACCATTAATTTAGTGAAACTATGAAGTAGAGGTAGTTAAAAATAACCATGAAAGTGGTCGTTGAAGCTGGTTTATCACGTGGATTATTCCTTTTCAAGGTTGAAGATAACAATGACACCATCCCTTGACCTTTCAAGTTCATGTCAATGAACTACTCATACAAATTATTAGCATGTGTGTGTAAATAAAATATATTTAAAGCCTAATGCTTGGGCTAATAAAATAGGCCAGCCCATTGTGGGCCATTTAACTGGGTTCAAGGCTTCTTTATAATTAAAATTAATATTATATTAAACCCATATTACTTTTATTTAACACTATGAAATTATTAATATTATTATTTGTTATTATATTATATTATATATTTTTTTATTATTTATTTATTATATTTTTATTTTTATTATTTTAAATGTAATTTGTGGGCTTAATATAATATTAATTCTTATTATAAATTAAAGTTTTAAATGGGAAAAAAATAGTGTCTGCACATAGTTTTTAATTTTTTTTTTTTTTTTTTGTCCAGCTAGGAGGACCTCATTTTGCAAGAAAACATAAAGATCCAACACCATTTAACAAACGTAAATGAAAGGCCATTTTCAACTTTTATTTATTTAAGCATACAGATCCCACATATATTAAACCTAAAGCCTAAAACATACGATGGCGAAGGATGGTCGAAGGAAGGTGGTGAATTGTATCTGGCATTGTTGATATAGCGAGAGAGGAAGAGGGACTGTCATGAAGACATGGACATAAAGAGGGAGATCTGAGATGGCTTTGGAAAATGAAAAGAAGGAGGCTTGTTGTATAGTTATAATTTTAGTTTCCTTCCTTACGAAGGTCCTTTCTTATGAAGTATATGATGTCATCCACTTTATGCTCATAGTGATGAAACATCTCTTATTTCAATTTAAGTTGTTAATAGAGAACATTCTAGGGAGGGTGATGGTCCATCTTTCCGAGAAATAGGGAAGGCAACTTATACTATGGGAGAATTGTGTAGTGATTTTGTTGTTTTAATAATAATAAAAATGTTCAAAGTGAAGAAACAACTCTTATTTCAGTTTAAAGTTGTTGTTGATTATTATTATTATTATTATTATTATATTATTATTATATTATTATTAAGTTATTTTTGAGGTTTGGATCATTTTGGCAGCTAGCTATCAAAGTTTTCAACTTGTAAGTCCTCCATTTTAATTAAGTGTTGTATTGATGTTTTGCATACTATATGTTGTGGTTAATTGTTAATTTAATGGTGTTAGTATTATTTTCATGATTATGTCGGTACCTTACATTTTTGGATTAACTATTTTAAAATAAGATTATTATGTTAGGGTTATATTCTGATGGATTAATTACAAAAATTTTACTTGTATTTATATGTTCATTAGCAAACATATGACGTGTTTTTTTCTTTTTTTTTTTTACAAATAGGTGACCTACGTTTCATACAAAAGTGTCAATATTATCAAATACTATTTAATAAATACATGCTAGTGTCTTATTGTTGTAAGAGAATTTAATTTAATAAAAATATTACTAAATAAATAACATATTAAAAATTAATTTGAAAATCTAAATATTGAAAATATATAAAATTAATTTTTTAAGACCGGTAAATATTGACACATGTCATTCTAAAATTATTAAATAATATTAACACTTTTAAACCAAATTCAGATCATCTGTTTATAAAAAAAAAAAATATTAACATAAATAATATATTCACAAATGGACCAAAACACAAATAATGTTTTTGTCGTTCACTGTATTGTGATATATTCAAACTAAATATTAGTTATATTTAGCTACACTCAAATTATCTCTAAGGCTCGCATAATTTTCAAACCCAACAATTGAGGGTCTTTTACTTAATAAATTTTATGTTTAAAATTTTTTACGAAGTGTTCTAATTGTTAAAAATAATGTAGAATTATATTATGCACAACCGAAACTATCAACTTATAATTAGACTAATTGTATTTTGATATTTTTAAATCAGAAAAAATAAATAAATAGTGATTTTTTCAATATTTTCTAGAGTTTTCTCAAAATCATATTTTTCTATTTTGACGTTTATTAAAAATAGGCTCATACATGACTATAAGAATTAAGCTATTTCACATTCAAATTGCATTAATTTTTTTGCCTACTCTACCTGTCCTATCTCTCTTTCTTTCTTTTTTTCTTTCACTTTAATTTTCTGCTTTCGGTTGTCTTCTCTCATGTTCTGGATGGATCTCACACTCATTAACACACATAAAATAAATAATAATCAATAATTTTCTAATATATACTCCTAACGGATAGTTTAAAAATCACCACCATCTTATCTTCTATAACTGAAAGTTACCATCCCACCAGCTTGATATTTTTTTACATCTCTCATCCCGAGGAGCCTGGATCGACTCTACAACTTTTCTTATTTTATGTCTGTTCATTTTCTGTCTTTTTCCTTCTCTCTCTCGATCTCTTTTTCCTCGTTCACTTTCCACCACAAAATGTCTCTTCATCGATATATTTCTTTTTCTTTTTACATATTTTCATTTATTTGTGTAATTTTTATGTTTTAATTAAATATTATAAATAAAATATATTTGAAACGTGTTATTATACATTACTAACACAAAATTAAAAACCACATATCACCTCTTTTTTAAAAAAAAAAATATCGACAACCTTCGCAACAAGTCCCAAAAAGATATATATCTATATATATATATATATATCACTGTTTTTTTTTTAACTTATTTATTTAGACTTTTAATCGTAAAAGTCGATCTCTTTCCCTGGAAAACCCCCTCTTGGAAGTTTGATATAGGAAAAAGAATGAAAAAGAGAAAAAACAAAAAGCTTTTCACACTCATTAGCAAAAGAAATGAAAGCTCACACGCTCCACACATTGCTAGTATAAATCAAGGAAGCACAATGAGCGGCACCACCATAACTTGCCCACCATGGAAGTCACCCTGAAACTTTTTATAAACAAGAAAAATAATCAGGTTCTATATGCAGAAGCAGGAAAGGAGTTCGTTGATTTCTTGGGCCATGTCTTGGTTTTGCCGGTCGGAGTTGTCGTTGGACTCGTGGAAAATGCTAGCACGGCTAGCAGTCTTGGATCCTTATATGATAGCTTCAAGAACCTTGATTCCGATTACTTTAACTTCGACCGCAGCGAGGCGTTCATATTAAGTGCTCCATCCGTCGGTTCAAATTCTTCCTTGTTAGATGACAGTGTTTCCTCAGCATTTGAAAATTGGTACGTGTGCTCTTGGAGCGGTCGGGATAGCTGTAAAAGACATTCGAGTCTGAAGGATACCCCTTGTGAGTGTGGTAGTTCCAGTCAGTCTTGGGCTAAAACACCTCTTGGATCACAATTTTGTTGGAAGGGAGGTTATGTTAAGAGTGCTACTTCGTTTATGGTGAAGGACAATTTGGCGGTGATGCCCTTGTCTACCGACATTTGCTTCGAGCTGCTTAGTTCGCTTAATCTCAATCCCGGTACGGATATTGAGAGGAAAGAAGTCAATGTTGGGAAGGGTCAGGTTTGTTATATCATTTTTACTTTACTAATTTTCTTCATTAGGTTTTCCTATTATGTTTGCATTTTGTCAACTACTGTTCCTGAAAAGGGAAACAAAATATGGCCTTTTCACCCCTATTGATTTATGTTTGTGACTTATAAGAAAAATGGTTACATACAGGGTCTAGGAATTTCCGTTGCCTGATTTTCTTCTTTCCATGCCAGGTTATCAAGCTGTTGAGGGCTTCGCTGCACTCTAAGACCGTGCTAACCGATGCGTTTCTTAAGGACTAGATATTCTCGTACATCGCCTTATGCACTTTTGCCCCCTTCTTCTGTATGTCCATGGACGTGTCTTTTGTAGTGCTGGTCACCCATATTGCAGGCTTGAGCTTTTTGGTTGTGGACTGTCTTTTCCACACCGTTGCAAATATGGGATTACTATCCTATGCACGTAGATAGTCTCCTGTAGAGGCTAATGGAGACAGTAATATTCGAATGTAATTTCTTGGTATTTAGTCTGTTGTTGCAACGTTTTCTATAAGAACATGATGTAATCTTTAGTCTCGTGGTGATCTTATTATATTATTAAAAGGTTTAAGTTTACAATAATTTTTTATAATTAATCTATAATATTACGACGGACCATGTATTACGGTTTGGGCCTTCACTGCGTTTACCAAACCTCTATAGGTGGTACGGGCCCATTTTCATCTCAGTTTAACAGCAAAATGACATGACAAGTCTGCATTATCCATAGCCTTGTAATTGGTGTTACGAGAATTAATCTTCAACAGGAACTCTCCAAGAGCTAGCCCAAGATGGTCCAGTACCTACTGGAAATGGCCAAGGATGAGTAGTTTTAAGACGAAAATTTTGGTCAGCCTAAACTTTAATTTTCAAGTATTATTCTCGCGTATGCCATTCTTCCAAAAATTCATGTTTAAGGTTTTTTTTTTTTTTTTTTTTTTTTTTTTTTTTTTTTTTTTTGTGGCCAAGTAAGAACTTCATATGCATTAAGAACAATACAAATCAACTGTGCGATGATCTAGAGCCGCATCAACATATTATAAAGAAATTAAAGGAGATGATACATCTCGATTACCAAAGATATTGTCAATCTAGACAGCACAATCATTTGTTTTCGTAGAAATAAAATTAAAAGAGCAGAAAGATAGCTGAGATTTAATTTTTAAAATTTCCTTTACAATTGGCCTACATCACCAAAACGACTCATTAATATTTAAATTACTCTCAAAAACTAAAAACTTATCTTTCTCATTCTCCAAATGAGACCAATTGTTAGCGATTGGAAAGTTAAGAGCTTTCTTCACCGCAAGAGTTTCTATCAACTCCACGTCTAGGCAGTAACCCTGCTTAGAAGCAGGCTTCACACACTTTGCATTAGAGTCTTCAACTTGCATCAGCCAAGGCAAGCGTACTTCCACTGGCTCTGCCATGATCTGAATTTGATATTAGATCCAGATTCAGCCATTGAACATCTTTGTCTTCGTGTCCATCCAAGCACTGCTACATTTGATCTATCGATAGCAGATCTAAAAATCCGCATCTTTGTTTATTGAAAACGCATGCATTTCGATGCTTCCATATGTACCATAGAGTCCCCCCATTTTGGTCCGAAGTGTTTCTCCAACGTGAACTCATGCCTATCAGGGATGTAACAAGTTTCAAAAACTAATCTTTAAATCTGGACGCAAGAACTTGCATCGACTCTTATTCCAAAAGATGTCAAACCATATCACTTTTGTCCTGTTTAAGGTGTTTGTTTAACAACAGCTTTTTCCGATTACTGCATTAAGTTTTCCAGTAGTTAATTATTCTCTTTGTTTAACTCCAAATCTCATGGTTAATCTGTCAGTAGGATCTTATGATTGCACCGTTCTAATGGAATAATCTAAAACGAAGTTAATTGATTTAGAATTGCCGAAAGTTAGGGGCAAGTTTAGGACTAACTTGTGTTATTCTGAGGAAGGGGATGCTCCATTTCTTGACTTATTTCCAAATTCGATCCTCCAAGGACTGAAATCAAATTTCCCTTTGCCCAAAAGAACGGAGTTGGCGCGTTTGAGATTTTGCAGACAATATAATGAGGGAAAAAGCCTAGCTTCTACAGATTCTCAAAGACATAAAAGTAATAGAATTTCTAGAATAATTATATATTATTTATACTTTAATATATACTATTATAGTACATAAAATAATCTAATTACTATAATATTTATTATAGTGACTGATAAGTTACTATCACAATAATTATATAAAGTGCATTTAATTTCTTTTAGGAAAAGATAAATGTCACGAATGTTATAAGAACTTTAGCAAAATATATAATTTACATATCTAGATTTTAAAATTGATCAATTTTTTATCTGAACTTTAAAATTAAATAATTTAGTTTCTCAAAGAATTTTTTGTGTACCCAACAGTACATCTATTATATTGGTTAAATATATCACATAAGATGACGGCGTTGGTGAATTAGATAGAGGTATTATTAGAGTGCATGAAAAGTTTTTTCGGATACTAAATTGATTAATTTTAAAATTTACATATATAAATGTATATTTTATCAAAATTCGGGTACTATTTGCAACCTTAGCCCTTTAGAAAACTAGTTTAATTTATTAATATAGTATTAGTCTATATTTCTAAATACTTATTATAGTTTTGTTATATTTAAATATATTCAAAACACTCATAAGGATTTGATAGTTATCTATTTTATTACTAAAGGTTAAGTAACAAAAATATAATATGTGACCACACAAATGTGTACTAGGACGCAAGTATCCGTGATGCCTGTACAAAAATTAAATATATCGATACAATATAATTTAAAAATAATAAAGTTATAATCTAAAACTGTGATGTGCACTTGAAATAATAAGCCTTTTAAAATTATTTTGATTTTTATAATCAATTTGTGAAACCTTCGGTTTCAATAATTAATTTCATAACATTCTCAAAATATTCAATCATATGAAATTATTTAATTTTGACAATTACGTTGTAAAATTCTTCATTATCATATATTTAAATCCTAAAATTTTTAGGATAGTTCAAATATCAATATAACTTTATGGGTTTTTTTTTATTTCATAATTTGTATACTTGATATATCAAATGAGAACCATATTGTAAGAAAAATAAAATAAAATATGCTATAAATTTGTACATGTGACTTGTGAGCATGAAATAAACCGTTTATGATAAAAGTTAAATGTAGAGGATAAAGAAAATTCTTACTATCATAATTTTATAATCTAAAACCTGACTCTTTTTTTTTTTTTTTTTTGTTTAGGAGAAACTGCAATATTTAAAATGATTGAAATTAAAAAAAAATGAAAAGGTTTTAGTCATTTACATATTATAGATAATTGACAGGATTTGATATTAATATGATTGAAACTTATTATTAATGGAAAATGTAATGACACATCTAAATTATAAATTA
Organism: Combretum micranthum; assembly: GCA_024138025.1. Lineage (NCBI taxonomy): Eukaryota > Viridiplantae > Streptophyta > Magnoliopsida > Myrtales > Combretaceae > Combretum > Combretum micranthum. The sequence continues at coordinate 81,731 of JAMXBD010002421.1, forward strand.
TTAATGGGTATTGATATTAATGGAATTTGAAATATATCATTAGTGAAAAAACATAATTCACTAATTTAATTAATATAAAATCTATAAGAAGCTTCAATGATTGAAAAAGAAAAGAAAAAAAAGTTTAAAGGATCATATATATTTTTTTCTTTTTTTTTATGTTTATAAGTTATAACTGGAATGGTTAGAAATGAAAAGTAAAATGTATCATTAATTACAAATTTTACATCATAAATTAATAAATTTTAATTTTAATTCTTGACCTAATTAATATTAATGAGAAATGCAATGTGTTATTAATCACAATAAAAAAAACAGAAAAATAATTGGTATAGTTTGTAGATCAATATGGAAAGAGAAAAACACCATGTCATGTTTAGAATACAGAATCATCTAGAAGAAAATAGAATGGAACAAAATGAATAATAGGACAACAAATTGAATGAAAATTATTGTTCCAAAAATGCTATATTCATCTTATCCTGGTGAATAAACACCTACCAAGTGTTTATAAAATGATAGTGATTGTTTGCTTTATTTTAGTTTTAATTTCTTAAATTTACTTAACACGTGACAAGTGTTTATTTGTTGAAATAGGAATGAAACATCATTCTTGAGACAACAAATATCCATCCCTTTAATAGGTATATTATTTATACTTTAAAGCTAGGAAAAGGTTTTTGTGTGATTTTGGTATGGATTTTGAAAAAAAAATCCAAAAATAGGTCAACTTTGAAACATAATACGAAAATAGGGTAGCAAAAGCGTTGTTTGTAATAGCACCTTTAAAGTTGTACTGAAGGTGCTATTACAAACAGCACCTTCTTAAGAAAAAAATTACCCTTACTTTTGTTCTAAATATAATCTCTTGGTGTTTTGAATATAAATCTATATCAAAATCGGATTTTTTTTTTTTTGGGAAGTTTGACCTTGACTCCAGGTTTCTCAAATGCAATATGTTGATCACAACGAGCTTCTCTTGGAGTTGAACAATTCAACTTTGCTCTAGGATTCTACATTGTTGATGTCACAATTTTTGTCCTGAATATAATTCATGTCAATAGTACAAAAGTAGTTTGGACTACTAATCGAAACCAATAAATTATTAATTTTGATACGTTTATATTTGGAAGTGATAGGAAAGTGTACTTGGAGAGTGGGAATCAAATTGACTGGTCAACAAGTACGTCGGGGACATCAGTTACAACCTTGCTACCGCAAGATTCAACAAATTTGGTACTGCTTGGGGACAATAAGATGTTCATTGGTAGAGTTTTGCTAATCCAACAGGTACGCTTTTGTTCAGCCAAGAATTTGTCTAAGGAATGCAACTCAAAAGCTTTACTAAGAATAATCTTTTAGTGCACCTCGAAATCAAATTTGGCTATTTGGTACTATATGCTAGTTACTAGACACCTCAAATTTATCGATTTTGATCCAATAGCAAGCCTCATACTAAGTTACAATATTGAGGATGTCATAGTTCAAGTGAGCTTTTATATGTTGGTGAAAATCTTGATTATTGATCTTTGGTTTGTTACTCCCTCTTTGAAGTCCAACTTAAATGCTTGTATGGAGTATGGACGCTTGCCAAAACAACTGCTCTTGCCATGTGCTCTTCCTTTATGTGAAAATTTGTTTTTTTTTTTTTTTTTAAGTTTATATTGAATGTGTTGTTACAAACAGCTCTTTCAAGAGAAATAATTTTCTTAAAAAGGCATTATTTGTGACAGCGTCTTTAGTATAAATTTAAATGCTATCACAAACAGTGCCTTTGCTGCCCTATTTCCATATTATGTTTCGGGGTTGATCTATTTTCAGATTTTTTTTCAAAATTCATACCAAAATCACCCAAAAACGGCTAGCAAAATTTTATGGTTCAAGCCATATTTAAAATAGATTTAAATTTTGATTTAATAAGATATATTAAGGTTTAATGAAAACAATGATAAAAATAAGATATAATAAATAAATGAAATACAACACTGGCGGTGTCTTGCTGATACTGTTAAACCAGACTAGTTAAAGCCTTACATGCGGTTTTATTTTGATACATGATGTATTAAAAAAACAATACATTTATACGAAAGACTATTTGTAACAAATGTATTAATATATTTATTTTAAACATTACATGATGTCACTATTTAATTATATGAATATATCTGATGTAATGTAACTTATGCGGTTGATAGTCATGAAAGGTTATAATATTGAGAAAATGTTATAAACTTTGAATTATGAAAATAAAACATCATATACCAACATTCTACCATTTTACATCTAAATATCAAAAGGTCCGAGTGGAGCACCTGTCTATTACGTTTAGGGAAAAAAATTATAAAAATACTAATTAAATGAAAAAAAAACTACCAAATGACCAACGTTATATTTTATTTAGAAGATGCAATACAAATATTGGTAAGTGTATCACATAAATAAACAAGCGATATAGAAATGTATAAAAAAAAACCTTACTCCAAAAGGGATATTGCATGTTCAATGAGTAATACTATATTGGGTTGGTGTTGAATACAAACACTAATGATATAGTTGTATCACATATGCTATGTATGAAACCGATGCAATTCTTATATCACATATTCCCAATGTGATATAGAGTTGATATTTATGTAATTTCTTCTATTAATTGATAAAGAGGAAATAATCTCCTTAACGTCGTAAGCTCGTCCAACACTTACTATCTTATAGATGAAAGATATATCTAAAAAAGTAAGATTAAAAAAATCAATCAAAACCATTGGTGCTGAAATAATACAAAGAACAAAACTTTTTGTAAAAGGATGAAAAAAAAAGTAAAAGAAATACATATCTATATTATTTAAGTAAGAGAGAGGGGTTTGGTGTCTATATCTCCATCGTCCTTTATAATTACAATATAGTCTTTTTATATAATTTTATTTACTGTTTTTAACTAGCTCTTATATTAACTGTATATTTGAACATTCATACAATACATAAAAATTGTCCAACCACCACACAAAACCCACTATCATGTGCATGTCCGTAAAATTCTAATGGTAACTTCAACATGAATTTATTTTATTTTATTAATCATCTGTTTTAAGCATCGGTGTATCCACTTTCCATTACCATAAATTACCGTAACTCTCAGTACGATAAAAAAATAATAAATTTTATTAATCTTTTTTTTTTAAGCACCAGGATAACGGCTGGAGCCTTAGCTAGTGTGTGTGTGTATATATATATATATAAGTTTGAAAAGCCAAGTTGTTTCTTAAAAAAAGACTAGTCAACGCATCCATCACGAGTGTGCAAATTTAATAATACTATAGAGATTAGACATTAGGTAACAATAAAACAGGACCTATACATAAAAGGCGATGAGAAAAACATGTGTTTGATTTCGTGCTGGAAAAGCTTGAATAAAAATTATGATTTCAGTTAAAGAAAAATATTAAAATGAAACAAAAATTAAAATCACGCAGGCCATAATCAACCCTTATCAATGCCTAAATTAGATTACTTGGCATTAAAACTTACTCCTTATGTAATCCTTCATAATGGCAACATAGTAGAACCTCTTCAAAGGTGAAAAATAAAATTAAATATCCTATTCCCTTACAACGTCAACCTCCAGTTATCGAAATGGCGCTCACAAATCAAGCTTTACTTTGTAAACTAAAACTTAAGTACGTATGATAAAAAATAATTATAGTAATAGAATAGTATGAAATACGTAGCCAATTCTTGTCAACCCATATCTATTATGCTTTAATTTATTTTAAAACTATTTTTTTTATATACGTAAAATATATTTTTTAGCATATTTCTCAAAATAAATAAAGTTTTATTTTTCAATTTTTATTCTCCTATCACCGATTTTTGTCATAAATCTGAAAATAGATTCAGGCTTAAAAAATAAATCTATATAAAAAGAATTACATAACTTGAAGGAAAAAATATAAAAAAAAAAAAAAAAATGGAAGTTGCCACTTAATAAATAGGTATCTAATTTAGAAGATCTAAAAGAAATTGTTACCAAGACAGTTTCATTAATAAATGCCTCCGCGAAAAAATAAAAAACGAATTAAAGGATTTTCACATACATGCTAGTGTCGGTGATTCTTCTTGTTCATGGTGCCAGAAATTAATCGACTTTAATGTTGGTTTGTTATGGTGAGACCTACTTGAATACGTGATTAACGTTGTTCTTTCGACATATGCTTTTGACAGTAAAGGAAAAAGGGAAAACAGCGCAATGCAATTCCAGCCCCTTTGAACAGGTCCAACAAAAGTAACAACTATTATAAATGGTTTTGATTAAAAACAAAAGTTAATTAACATTACCAAATTTTTTATTGGAATTTCCAAAAATTGAAAGAAACACAAAATTAATGGTTTTGACTGCAATGGAAAGAGGGAAAGAGAGTGCTATGGTTTTCGTCGGTTTTCTTTTTTCTTTATATTTGAGAGTACACATCGTGAAGAGTTATTGAAAGATATGGTGGCTGAGAAAAAAAATCTAAAGAGATGAAGAGAGGAAGATACTAATCAGATTTGTTCAGTTTTAACGTGGGATAAATGGCAAGAAAAGTGGAGGAGACAGATTATGGGGAAATTTCTCTAAAGGACTTGTCAGTTTTTTCTTTAAGTGAATAGCAAAAGTATAATAGTTTTTTTTATGACAATGGCAAAATAGGAATGTTATTGCATAAAGCTAGTAAAGACACCAAAACTCTGCTCTCCTTTAAATAATATAGATGATGTGAATTTTATTCTAAAATCTATTTGATCTCTAGGATTCCAATTTGAAGCAAAAACTTTCTTGTAATAAATTATAAGGACTTCTATAAGATTTATAAAGTGTGGGCATCCTTCTAATATCTATAAAATCTTGAAAAAGCCTAAAGTAAATGGTCAATGAATGACTCCTTTTAAGCTTATCATACTAAATCTTCTTAAATCATTCCAAATAAACACTAGACTTATTATTCCATGTAACTCAATTCAATTGTTGATTAATATTAACTTATTAGCACATTAATTATGATAACTTTCGTAGATATATAATGCTCTTTTTTTTGCCATTAAATATGCAATGTTCATAATATATTTATGTTAAATAAATCTGCATAGTGTTCTAATTGGACATATTAAGGAAGTGTTTGGTTTACATAAATTAGTGTGGTTGGCTGGACAAAAATCTTTATCTCTTATTTGATTGTTGTAATAAGTTTTGGTACTGAATAATAGACTTTAAAATTATCAAAAAAAAATTGAATAAAAATAATATTATGTAGAGAATGCGATAAATGCTCTTTTCATCATGACTCAGTTTTATTGGACAACTCAAGCTCTCATATTGTACTTGTATATATTAGACAATGGACGGTACCAAAATCTTTGTCCACTACTGTACATACTAAACATGGAAGGAAGAACAAATAAATGTTGTTATCTAGTATTCCTTATTCTATGTTATTCAAGTTATAGGGTTCCAAATTGAAATTTTCAACCAGTTGTCATCTCAAAATCGAAGGATAAACAAAGAGATAGATGCCCTAATGGAGTTGAGGCATTTTATGGGGACAAATTAACAAGACTAGGTGAAGCTAATAAATGAGGCTCAATTCTTTTTTAGCCTACAAAATAACAAGTCCATCAATCGAAATCCAGTTGAGGTCATTCTTGGGAAGCAACCAATTACCTCAAGCACAGTTGCCTTAACTCACATATAAAATAGCCTTCTTGAGCTACCAATTTACACAAGAAGAGTAATAAAATAAAGATCAAATCTAAACCTATTTGCAAAGATTAGTAGAGCGACAAAAGAAATTTGCCAATAGAAGAGAACTTCTACATTAATAACTAAATACGTGTCAAGTTTCGCTTAATGTAATGCATCAAGGGGAAGTTACACAAGAAACTCATGTAAAGGTATGGAGGCCTTTCTTAGTACTAAACAAAGTGGAAGAGTTTCTATAAACTCAAACTACTACTAGGACTCAAATTCCATATGATCTTCCATATAAGTATGCTCAACTTCTACTACAATCATGAAGAAAAAATAAGGTGGATGGTATCCTAGGGTACCCTCTTGCATTTAAAATAAATAAATTACACCAAAATGTATCAATATTTGGGGGTAAGTTCATTTAAGGTATCAACATTTCAAGTGATTAAAAAGAGGTATCAAAGTTTCAAGTGGTTAAAAAGAGGTATCAACATTTCGCAAAGTGAACCAAATGAGGTATTGACATTTTACAAAGTTCATTTAAAATATTAATATTTCAATTAGTTTTTAATTAATTTACCTAAATGTTCATTAATAGTTAATTATTAATATCTTATTTGACTCATTTTACAAAATGTTGATGCTTTTTTTTAATCATTTGAAACGTTAATACCTTAAATGAATTTATACCCAAACGTTGATTTCTCTTTTAAATCACTTGAAATGTTAATACCTTAAATGAATTTATACTTAAACGTTGATACCTTTTGATGTAATTTATCTCATTTAATACTCATCTTGGAAAAATGGAAAGAGTCTTGCTTGTTGGCACATACATTAATAAGTGCAAATACATGAAACATGAGTACAAGGTTGCTTAGAAAGAACTACCTAAAGTGAGACAAATTGGGATCTATCCGAGCTTTGATTCAAAAATCTCATCAGCATATTTTGTAAAGGTGATGCAATGTGGTCATTGCTATATTAGGCAGCAGAAAGTGCTATAGCTTGTCTTCCTAAGTAGAGGTCTAGTCCAGTGACTTCATATCTCATTTATTGCCCTACAATAGGTAGGAATATGTAAGAGTATATGAATGCAATTGTTAGAATATTCTATTAATAGTTTTGATGATAATAAAAAGGAATTAAATATATGTAATCTATTTAATCAAGTGTGCAAATTTAGCATCGCGTAATAAAAGTTTACTATAATGTTGTTTACAAGCTTTACAAGAACATATGTTAGAACCTACATAAGAGACTTTGAATTTAATATAAAAGACAATATACGCATCAAGCTGATTTTATCTTGAACAAAGATCAAAATACTTAATGAAGACCTAGCTCCACTTTATAGATGTATTTAGACAATGCACCTAATGTGTTCCACTCAAGGAGGATTAAATCCATAGGGATACTATTTTGGGTTAAAATTTGAATTTGATGAAGCCAAGTAAATTTATTATTTTCAAATTTTTATTTACATTATCAGAAGAATATTTACAGACATGAAGAAATAATTTTATCAAAGACAACAATTGAAGATAAAGCTTATCAAATCTTGTTGATAAGATGTGGATAAGAAGTTAATCAACAAATAGCTCTAAATTTTGCAAACTTCTTCTAGTAACAAAAGATAACGAGCATTCTTTAGATATTTTAGAAGCAATGTTCAAAGTTCAAATAAGCAATGGCAGCATAATCAAAAGACAAGTCGAGTTATTTGTTTCAAAGTATGGAGATAACATCAAGATAAGTATAACCGGATATTGTAGGATATTATCAAGCTACAAACATTCAAGATTGAAGAAGATGTAGTGATTGTCCTTTCTAAAGATATCTATGAAGAACTTTCTAAGATTTCATTAAGAGAGATGTTATAGAAGAAATTTAAATAGAGACAAAGAACAAAATCCAAAGAAGAACACAAGCACTTAAATCATTCATCTTACTATTGATATTCATCTACAGCTTATTTCAGAAGCTACCATACTTATGTTTTGCACTTACTTTCTTAAGATTCATTGTATCTCATTAAATTATCCTTACTCTTTATTTTGAGAGTTAGGTTGATTGTTTGAGTGAGAGGATTACATCTTAGTATTTTGTAGTTCTATGATTAGCCTGGGTGAGAGGCTTATGAGACAGAGCAAGATAGCATTGGTGTTTATAGTCTCTCATTTTGATTGAATTAGTGGAATGACCGATGTGAAAGACCAGATCCCTAGCAGTGGAACTAAAAGAGAGGACTGAATCATAAGGAGAAATCTCTATAAATTTCAAGCCTCATTCACTTTCTGCAATTTAAATTTTATCATTGTTTCATTGCATTACATCCACACATCTATTATTGCACAAGTTTAAAATCTAAAAATTTGAAAAAGTTTTCCATAACAAACAATTCACCCTTCCCCTTTTTTTTTTTTTTTTTGTTAACTAGGACCTACAATAATTAACATATAAAGCAAGTGGGAGTCAATTGTAACCATTAGATTCAATTAAGTTTGACGTTTCATTTGATAGGTGTGGTGTATACATAAGGGTAATTCCTTCAATTATATTTATCCAACATTTGAGAGAAACACAGAAATATTCTAAAACTTCTCTCTTCAGTTTCTCCCATTGTTTATGTGTTAGGTTAAGTGATCTTCAAAATTAATGCCCATGACATGGTATTATGTGTATTTGCTAATGAAAAATAGTAACTTTTGTGTGTGCTTTTTTTTTTTTTTTTTTTTTTTTTTTTTTTTTTTTGCAAGACATAGGTATTTTATAACAAAATGCAAAGGCCACCTTTGAGAGGGCTAGACCCATGAAAACTTAAGAAGATGATGAGATCTTTTGAAGGGTAAAACTTTTTTATCCCTCTTTTGATTGTAAGATTTCTTAAAACTTTGTTTATGAAATAAGATATGTAAAGTGATTTCTCACACAAACTCTATTTTTAATGGAAAAGGATTTATGATATGTATGATAAAAAAAGAAATGTGTAGCTAATAAAAACTAACCATAATGTTTGTCAATGCTCTTGCATATTAATTTTTCCTTTTTTTCCTATTGGCACCTATCATTTAATCCATGTGAAATATCAATATACTTGAATTGCTAACATAGACTATGATTTGTAACATAATTATATCATTTCTTCACAAGCTTTATATCATTAATCTCATGTGGAGAAGCTCAACACTATCAGTACATTCACTTGACATATATAATTATTCATTCCTTCATTGGTCTACGTAAAATTGCTATTACGATGTTCATTTGAGAGGAATAACAATTCATTGAATTGTTATTACATAAAATGATGAATAGCAAATCATGTTCTCATATCAATGATTGTCATTCAATGGTTTATTTTCCAATTTTGTCATAAATACCCTTATATTAAAAATATTATCTATCTATAATATATATAGGGCATTATAGATATTTTATCTTTTACTCTAATAATTTCTTGTTTATGTTTTACACTAAATGAACATTATAATAATTATTGCAACTCTATTACATTCCTATTGGATTGAAATTTAGTTCTCCCTTATTCCATATGGTGAAGTGAGGGAGCCATACATATATACAGTATTTCAAGCCATATTATGGGGAAAAAATAAAGAAAGAAAAAAAGTGTGTGGAAGGGGTTTGAGGGTGCCTTAGGGTTGTTTGATTCTTTTTTTTTTTTTTTCATTTCTTTAATATCTTTTGACATCCAATCATGTACATGTATTTGTCAACAAAAGGATATAAAAAAGATGAAGATATAAGTAAATATATATGGGGAAATGAAATTAATATTACTGTTTTTTAAAAATTATGAAAATGTAACTAGGATGAAAATAATCCTAGTTTTAGACAAGTTAAATACATCACTTAAGAAGACAATGTCAGTATAGATACATTGAACACGCCTCTTCAAGAAATGAGATCAATGTAATTATTCAACCTCATCTCTTGAAGAGACAATGTCACTAAAGAAGTATCAGATTGACATGAAAAAAATTGCAACACCAACTGCTTTTTCAATAACTATCCTTAATACAACAAGTCATTTGTACAAAATTCACTTATCAAAATCAATTAATTGTACCAATGATTTGTAAAATAAACTCAAACATTCCTAGACCCAATCCTACACCAACAACATAAACAAAACTAATGAAAAAACAATATAGAAATATTGGTACTATTAAGTCATTACATGAAATGTAACTACATGATAGATACAATAAAACATAAAATAATAAATGTTGATATCATCCACTATTGCCTCTCTACCTGCTCGCACTTCTAGCCTAGGTTAATCTAGCTCTTGATAGGGATGTTCCATAGATAGATCCACCTATGTGAGTGTGCCATCCCCATCTCTACCATATGGGTTGTGTTGGTAAAATGGGATGGGATCTGGATCCACCTGAGTAAAGCCCTTCCCATATCATTTAGCGGTATTGGACGCCTCTTTTATGGAGTTGTGGGGGGGGAGGGGGGGGGGGGGGGGGGGGGGGGGGGGGGGGGGGGGGGGGGGGGCGGGGAGGGGGTGGGTGGTTATGAACTGCTGCACTTGAGCTCTCAAGTATTAAAGTATCTAACGGATGCGTATACGGTAACAATGAAGGTCTAAGCTCATCAAGTTGTATATATGGGGGCAAAGGCTCATCTCTAATATCTCTATCTCTGGTGGCTTCTACCTTGCCCCCAACCCCAACCTCACCCTTACCTCTCTCTTTGAGGCATGCATTTTTTTTGCTTGTGCCGACTGAGGCAATAAGGCATCCTCACTACTATTGTTGTGATCGGTGTAGGCTAGTGGTAGTAGTGGTACCTCATTAAGGTTAACCCCCATGAACTCATCTACTAGACAAATGACATCTCATGCAATAGATGGAGTGTCAACTGGCGGTATGTCAAACACTTGATAGATAAAATATGCCTACACTAAATAGTAAGATTAGGACGTAACACACAAAAAATAGACAAATAACTTGACAATTGCACATTGAGCTTACTATATATCGTATCACAGCACCCGTACAACTAATCCACTACCTAGTGATCCAATGATACCAATCAAAATAATCTGTAGAAGTATCGGTAGTTCTATAATGCGATCACGATAAGCATCCTACTTCGCTATCCACCAGGCATGCTCTACTGCCCTATTCTACTCCATGCATCCTCGCAAGTCTAGCTCATGGAGGGCTCTCATATCACATGGAGGGGCTAAGATTCCTTGAAAACGTCTAAACTGTCTGAGCATCCAATCTGGGTAGTAGTGCTCATAACATGGAAGCATATAAGAGGCACATGTGCACGCCATATATTACTGCTCACTCGATAATATCCTAGGAGATCATCCATAATGTCAGCATAGGGCTCCGGCTCTCAAATGACATGTCCATGAAATAATTTAGTAACAGATAAGCATAATAGTGCATGTGTAAATAAAAGCCCACATAGAATTTAGAAAGTTACACTTGTCTTGGACTGATCGATTGAAGGCTCCCTTGTATTGGAATAGGAGATTTATGAGGCATGTATAACATCAAAATTTTCTCCTCAATGGCTAATAAGAGGGTTCCCCTTGGCGGTCAATGTGATCCTCTTACATATTTGGGCAATGTATGGGAAATGCTCCCACGTTCAAACTTACAGCACAACAAGGGGCCCTACAATGTTGATGGTGTCGACATGGGATGCTATGCATAGCTGCTTATGAAGCCATGCCAAACAAGTTGCTACCCATGCATATTGCTTGGCATAATGAAAGTCCTCAGCTAAAGGGAGGTACAAAACATGAACCAAGTTCTGTAACTTGTCTCCAACCAAGAACACCCCAAGCAACAATAGTATGTAGGCCTAGCATGGCGCCGAATGGTCACCTCATCAACAAGAGTATATGGTAAGTACACTATATGATTTTCCCCATCTACTGCCATTACGATAAAGAGTTTATGCTTATATTTACCATATAAGAAGGTATTGTCAATTGTGATAACAGGCCCACAAAGCATTAACAACCATTAGATACTACACAAATTACCGACGTATCTAAGTAGATCCAACTGTTTATTAACAACATAATTATAGCGTTGAAACGCTCTAATAAAAGGTCCGAATGCCTATAAAAGCTTGTCAAGGACGATGTACCATGAAGTGTCAGATTCTATACTTCTCTGCTCCACTTTTGTTCCTAGATTTAACTCATGAATGGCTTTTAATAGATGTAGGAGCTTTAGATATAAATCCTCTTGAGATGGACCCTATACCCAAACTCTTTAAGATGGTTGTTTGGAAATCCTTCTCTCTTACATTTGGAGAATTTCGAATCTCCATTATAATACACTTAGATATGTTGGTAAAGTCCAAGTGGTAATTGTAGAGACCCAATTTTTGTCCAATTAAAAAATAGGCTTAAGTTTACAATAAATTAATGTCATATTGGTTCACATACTTGGGGTTACAATTCCATCAATAAATCTTCATTAATTTTTTTAAAAAAATAGATACACTCAAGAGGCATGGGATACATTAATTTTGGACTAAATTCGTGCATCAAAGTAAGCCAAAAGACACTTCAATCAAAGCTTCAAAATTGGGAAAAATATGAAAAGTTGTGACTCTTCAAATTTGATTCATGGAAAAATTGAATGAATTAATTCAATTAAACTCATCCAAACGAAGAGTCATGAAGTTTAAACACTCGAATCATGTCTAATTCGAAGGATTAATCATGAACCGACTCCCAAATTCCCAAACGTTTTGATAAAAGAACACAACGATTCGTAATCCAACAATTGAGCATTAATGGATTCACGAAACGACAATTAATCTTAGCACTATAAATAGGATCACCACACAAGGCAAATACACAATTCAATTTCAAGAAAAACACACTGAGAGAATGAGATCTGAAAATTCGAGAGTTTGTGCAAAATTTGCAAAATTCACAAATTCGAAGCTTGTTTGGAGTTTTTGATCCAATTAGAAGTGATAAATAGGTTTGGGGAGTTGTTTAAAGTGATCAAGTGTGCTTAGAATTGATCAATTTTCTCGAATTGAATTCTGAAATTTTCTTTGAAATTTTCCGATTGAGCCGCTGTAGCCACCACCGCGGACCGCCGCTTCCGATGGATCTGAGCGCGATCCACCACCGCCACCAGCTGCGGCCCCCACAGGCGTCGGGCCGACAACCCCTCCAGCCTCGAAGACCACACAGAAACGGTGAGGAAGGGTTTGAAACCACCGACTTCATCTTCTTCGCCCGATCGGGTCAGATCCGACCGAAATGACCCGAAAATCCGAAGTCCAACCCGCCCCTAGTCAACGGTCAACGGTCAGCTCAGATCAGACGGCCAGATTCAATCAACCAGATCAGACGGCCTAGATTCAATCAACCAGATCAGATGGTCCAGATTCAATCAAACAGATCAACGGTCCATATTTGATCAAGCAGATCGACGGCCAGATTCAATCAACCAGATCAGAGGTCCAGATTCAAGCAAGCAGATCAAGGCCCAGATTCGATCATCCAGATCAGACGACCCAGATTTGATCAAGGTGATCAACGTCCCAGATTGAGTCAACGAGATCAGACGGCTAGGATTGGTCTTCAGATCAGACGATCCAGATCGCATCGCTCCATCCAACGGCCAGGTCAGTCCGTATTATTTTATATTTTTTTATTATATAATTAATTTCAGAAAATAGCAAAAAATAGTAAAAAAATCATAAAATTCATAAAAAAATTCATAAAAAATTCAAAAAATCTAGAAAAATTAAATAATTATTTTTCATAAATTTATTTTTTTGTTATTTTTGAATATTTTTAATATGTATTTATACATAAATTGCTTTTAGAAATGTGTATTTGATGCATAAAAATAATTTTAATGTATTGTAAAATATTTTGAATATGTTGTGAATTTATGTGATGATTATAAAAAAAAATAATAATAATAAAATAAATTAAAATGACAAAATTGGATTTTCCAAAACCAAAATTTTTAATTAAAAAAATGATTTTTTTTTACTTAGAAAAATATGTTTTTAATAAAATAAAAATCAATTGATTAGATCATAGGATCATCAAAAATGATTTTCACATAAAATTCAAAATTTAATGAACTTAAAGTGAAAAGTTCAAAAATATAAAATTGATCAACAAACTAAGGTTCTTTTTAAAAGAACTACGTTTTGTTGATCTCGATTAGCGAGTACGTAGGCACCTGCGGGGCGACATTAAAAAAAAAAAAAATGTTTTTGTTTTTTAAATATTGTGAATAAATATTTTGTAAATATAAGAATTTTGTTAATATTGTTCTAAAAAAATAATAAAAAATAAAAATGAAGAAAAGTACATAAAAAAATAAAAATGAATGATTGACTTGTAAATATTTTTATTGAATTTTTGAGCATAAAGGATAGATTATAATTTAAAATTCCAAAAGTGGTAACAATTGGTTTTAATAGGTTAGCCCCCGAATCATGATATCTAGTTTTTTAAAAAGTTGTTTTATTTTAAATCAAATTTTCGCAGACTAGTAGCTAAGTTAGGATCAACTGACCCATTGATCCTAGCTTTTTTTTTTTTCCGATTTATATCGGGTGGCGACTCAAAAGTTTTAAAAATAAAAATCTTTTAACCCCTAGTCGAGGATTCATGTTAAATGGGTTCGGGTTTAATGTGAATCGGGTTAGGAGAAATGAACCAGATAGTGGAAAAATCCAGGCTCGACAGCTTGGCGACTCCACTGGGGACACCTAAATTTTTTTTAAAAAAAAAAGAGGGCTAGCCACTTAGGAATTTTAAATTTTAAATTTATCCTTTAAAATTGCTCGATTTTTTGTGAATATATACATTATAATTCTTTGTACATTATTTGGATAATTGTTTTGTGAATATATATACTAATCTTGCAGATAAAAAAAAAAAAAAAAGAAGAAGGGGCAATATTATTTATTTATTTATTGATTTTTGTACATATATTTGTTTGTGAATATATTGTATACTAATATTTCAGGCATAAAAAGAAGGGGGCAATAGATTATTCATTTGCATTTGCATCTGCATATTAGCATAAATGTGTGCTAGATACGGTCGGACCCAGGCCGTCTTAAGAGCCTAAGCGAGGAGGACGAAGTAAGGGGGGCTGTGGCTTTCCACCCTCTAGATCAAGAAATGTCCTCCCACTCCGGTTTAGTACCACTAAACCGGGGACCTATAGAACCCTACCAAATCATGCATTCATCAACATGGGATATGACAAATTTTTAAAAAAAATGGAGTTGTATCATTTTTTTTTCAAATAAAAAATTTATTAAAAATAAAAAAGGGGTTTCAAAAAGAAAATTTAAAAAAAAAATCAAAATTAAAAAAAAATAAAAATCAAATAAAACAAAAGTTTTTAACCAATCCAACAAAGTCTTAAAAAAAGTGAGTAATATTCTTTTAGTTTATTGGCCCTATAAGATATAAAATAAAATGATTTGATAAAGTTTTTAAACTATTGTTTTTAATACAACTCCTGTAAATATTTCTTCAAAATCTATTGGTCATTATCCCCATTTGCATTCGTGTGCGGGCATATTTGCATCTTGCATGTGTATATATTTTCTTAAAAAAAATGTGTAGAGTAGACTTGTATATATTCATAGAATATATTGTCCACCTATAGTTATAGGTCCTTTCCAACCAAAATTATCTTTGTCATAAGTATTCCATTTCATTGTCCTCAAATCAATCATTTTGTAAATATTTGCCCCCACTTAAGGGGAGAGGGTCATTTGTTTACCTCTATTCTTGTAAGTTAGTTTTTGCCTAAAGAAAAAACTTTGAGTTGTAAATAAATTTCCACTTTAGATTAGAAACATTCATTTTCCAAACCTCTTTTGTAAATAACCATTTTTTCAAAAAAAAAAAGAAGAGAATAACAAGTTTTTAAAATTTCTTTTCTAAAAAGAAAAAAAAAGAAAAAAGAATAAAAGTTTCAAAAAAAAAATGTATAAATAAATGAAGAAAAAAGGAAAGTTGCCAACAGGAAAGAATATTTCAAAAAAAATTGTTATCCCAATGATCATTCAGTAAAAGGCAATTGAAATCAAAATTAGGGGCAACCAAAAGGACTTTACCGATTAGGGGCATTTGATAAACCCAAATGGGGCATTTAGTTAAATATCTTGAGGCAATAAAAATGGATGATTGAAAGCCAAGAGAAATATCTCACTAAAAATAATTGCCTAGGATGAAAAGAGGCAAATTTAATCCCAAACACCAACCCTACACACTCAAGAGAGGAGTGAATTGTGAGAGATAAGGTGGACTCATTCCTTAAAGGAGGTTGTCTTGAATTTAGTACATGGGTCAAAATGAAATTAGGCATTCATTTAAAATCTTAAACACATTTACCCTTTGTCAGCCCATTTGAGCCTATCAAGGAAGTGTCTTAAAAATAAACCCTGTCAGGAACCACCCCACAATGGGGCAATCAGGAGGTTAGGGTCATTAACAAGGAGAAAAAGGAGTAACTTATATGCACTTGACCTAGTCGCATCAATTCAAGAGTAGTCAATTGACAAAAATAAATCTTTTCCTATGAAAGAAAAAGAGTCTCCATTTCAAACCATACACAGCACATGTACTTTGAGCTATAGACACAAAAAAAAAAAAAAAACAAATCACCTTGGATTCATGTCCCAAAAAGGAAAAAAGAGAAAAAAAAAAAAAGAGAGAAGAAAAAAACAAAAAAGAAAAAGACAAGAAAAAATCAAGGAGAGATCAACAAAAGAAAAAAAAAAGAAGAAGAAGAAGCAAACAAGGTGATAATAAATCAATGATTTGCAAACACAATAGAAACACATAGCTCAAAATCATCAAAATTCATTCTATATTAAGCCCCGCCCACAAATTCCACCCTTTGGAGACTCTTTGGATCAAAGGAGTTGATCTATTAATACCCTTGAAACTAGGGACAAGTGCATCATCAAGTTTTCCTTAAGGGTTCTTGACTTGTAAACCCGGGTTGGTGTTGAAAAATTTTAAGAAAAAAAGCCTTTATAAAATATCCTTTTGATTAAAGCCAATAACCAAAAGCCCACATTACAGTCCAAAGAAGACCTAATAGATTGACTGATGTGTATTACTTGCAAGCCGGACCATAATTTTTGGAATCCGAGTCAAAAGTGAAAATGAGCCTAAGAGAGTGTGAGGAAGTCCTCTTTGACTAAGCAATCAAAATGAGATAACCAATCTTGGTATATAAATTGTCCCAGGGGCATAAAATTACTTGCCCCAATTTGAAAAATCTGCCTCAAGTTTAGCAATTATCTGCCCCAAAATTGAAAACAATGCCCCAATAGTAGAATTGAAGTCCTCAAAAGTAAAATTTTTTGCCCCCAATGATTAAAATTTTTCAATGAGAAAACCTTAAGTGGTTTAATAGTCAAGCTTATGGCTGAACTGAAGTGAATGATCAATGGGCAAACACAATTCATTTTTACCTGTTGGTAACTTTCTTTGAAAGTAAAAGAAAAAGAGAAGGATTTTTCAAAAATATGTAAAAATTACTTTTGGTTCAAATCTTTGAAGATAAAAAAAAAAAAAAAAAGACATTTCTGAGAAAAGTAGGGATTGTAAGTCTATCATTTTCCCAATTAAATCTAAAAAAAGAGAAGGAAGTTAGGTTTTTCAAAACCACTTTTTCAACTAACTCTCTCAAACCAAGTTTTTTTCAAAGAAATAGCAAATTTGTTGCTTTCTTAACTAAGTTTTTTAAAAAAGAAATAGCAAAATTGTTGCTTTCTTAACCAAGTTTTTCAATCCAAAGAGAAAGTAAATTCACTGCTTTCTCAAACAAATTTTTCAATCAAGTTTGTGAGATTATTGTTTTCTCAACTAAATAGTCCCCAGTAAATTTAAAATGAAAAAGAAGAAGTCTTGACTCAAGAAAAGTTTTCAAGTTAGCACAGTTTTCGAATTATAAGATTTCAAAAAAAAAAAAAAAACAGTCGTCATTGTTCTTCTAATATCTAGGATCACCTGCTCAAAGGAGCGTCGTCCTATTGTTTGAAAAATTAGGATCACTTGCTCAAAGGAGCGTCGTCCTACTATTTGAAGAATTAGGATCACTTGCTCAAAGGAGCGTCGTCCTATTGTTTGAAAAATTAGGATCACTTGCTCAAAGGAGCGTCGTCCTACTATTTGAAGAATTAGGATCACTTGCTCAAAGGAGCGTCGTCCTATTGTTTGAAAAATTAGGATCACTTGCTCAAAGGAGCGTCGTCCTATTTGAAGAATTAGGATCACTGCTCAAAGGAGCGTCGTCCTATTGTTTTGAAGAATTAGGATCACTTGCTCAAAGGAGCGTCGTCCTATTGTTTGAAAAATTCGGATCACTTGCTCAAAAGAGCGTCGTCCTATTGTTTTGAAAAATTAGGATCACTTGCTCAAAGGAGCGTCGTCCTATTGTTTGAAAAAATTAGGGTCACTTGCTCAAAGGAGTGTCATCCTGCCTTTAAGAATTATAGTTACCAGTCCAGCCAAGAATCAGTTCAAGTAGCACCAATTCAAACCAAAAACCAAAGCCCATAGGTCCGGCAAATGACCAAACCAAAGCCCATAGGTCCGGTAAATGACCAAATTAAAGCCCATAGGTCCGACAGATGACCTAGCAGTTTTCTAAAATCTAGACCCGACAGACGGTCTATCAGTTTTTTAGTCTAGGCCCGACAGATGGCCTATCATTTTTCTAAATCTAGGCCCGACAGATGGCCTATCATTTTTCTAAATCTAGGCCAGACAAATGGTCTATCAGTTTTCTAAGCCTAGGCCCGACAGTTGACCTAGCAAATCTCAAAGTCTAAACTCGACAGATGGTTTAGCACAAAATAAAAATCTCTTTGCTGAAAATAAAATTTGGGAGGAGAAGCTAAGCAAAAATTGTTATTTTTTTGTCTTTGTGGCAAAAGTTTTGTTCAAACTTTACCACAAAGAGGGGCAGCTGTAGAGACCCAATTTTTGCCCAATTAAAAAATAGGCTTAAGTTTACAATAAATTAATGTCATATTGGTTCACATACTTGGGGTTACAATTCCATCAATAAATCTTCATTAATTTTTTTAAAAAAATAGATACACTCAAGAGGCATGGGATACATTAATTTTGGACCAAATTCGTGCATCAAAGTAAGCCAAAAGACACTTCAATCAAAGCTTCAAAATTGGGAAAAAATGAAAAGTTGTGACTCTTCAAATTTGATTCATGGAAAAATTGAATGAATTAATTCAATTAAACTCATCCAAACGAAGAGTCATGAAGTTTAAACACTCGAATCATGTCTAATTCGAAGGATTAATCATGAACCGACTCCAAATTCCCAAACGTTTTGATAAAAAACAACGATTCGTAATCCAACAATTGAGCATTAATGGATTCACGAAACGACAATTAATCTTAGCACTATAAATAGGATCACCACACAAGGCAAATACACAATTCAATTTCAAGAAAAACACACTGAGAGAATGAGATCTGAAAATTCGAGAGTTTGTGCAAAATTTGCAAAATTCACAAATTCGAAGCTTGTTTGGAGTTTTTGATCCAATTAGAAGTGATAAATAGGTTTGGGGAGTTGTTTAAAGTGATCAAGTGTGCTTAGAATTGATCAATTTTCTCGAATTGAATTCTGCAAATTTTCTTTGAAATTTTCCGATTGAGCCGCCTGTAGCCACCACCGCGGACCGCCGCTTCCGATGGATCTGAGCGCGATCCACCACCGCCACCAGCTGCGGCTCCCCCACAGGCGTCGGGCCGACAACCCCTCCAGCCTCGAAGACCACCAGAAACGGCTGAGGAAGGGTTTGAAACCACCGACTTCATCTTCTTCGCCCGATCGGGTCAGATCCGACCGAAAATCTGACCCGAAAATCCGAAGTCCAACCCGCCCCCTAGTCAACGGTCAACGGTCAGCTCAGATCAGACGGCCCAGATTCAATCAACCAGATCAGACGGCCTAGATTCAATCAACCAGATCAGATGGTCCAGATTCAATCAAACAGATCAACGGTCCATATTTGATCAAGCAGATCAGACGGTCCAGATTCAATCAACCAGATCAGAAGGTCCAGATTCAAGCAAGCAGATCAACGGCCCAGATTCGATCATCCAGATCAGACGACCCAGATTTGATCAAGGTGATCAACGTCCCAGATTGAGTTAACGAGATCAGACGGCTAGGTTTGGTCTTCACATCAGACGATCCAGATCGCATCCGCTCCATCCAACGGCCCAGGTCAGTCCGTATTATTTTATTATTTTTTATTATATAATTAATTTCAGAAAATAGCAAAAAATAGTAAAAAATTCATAAAAATTCTTTAAAAAATTCATAAAAAATTCAGAAAAATCCAGAAAAATTAAATAATTATTTTTCATATAAATTTATTTTTTTGATATTTTTGAATATTTTTAATATGTATTTATACATAAATTGCTTTTAGAAATGCGTATTTGATGCATAAAAATAATTTTAATGTATTGTAAAATATTTTGAATATGTTGTGAATTTATGTGATGATTATAAAAAAAATAATAATAATAAAAATAAATAAAAATGACAAAATTGGATTTTCCAAAACCAAAATTTTTAATTAAAAAATGATTTTTTTTTGGACTTAGAAAAATATGTTTTCATAAAATAAAAAATCAATTGATTAGATCATAGGATCATCAAAAATGATTTTCATAAACATTCAAAATTTAATGAATTTAAAGTGAAAAAAGTTCAAAAATTAAAATTGATCAACAAACTAAGGTTCTTTTTAAAAGAACTACGTTTTGTCTGATCTCGATTAGCGAGTACGTAGGCACCTGCGGGGCAACATTAAAACAAAAAAAAATGTTTTTGTTTTTTAAATATTGTGAATAAATATTTTGTAAATATAAGATATTTTGTTAATATTCATGTTCTAAAAAAATAATAAAAAATAAAAATGAAGGAAAGTACATAAAAAATAAAAATGAATGATGTGACTTGTAAATATTTTTATTTGAATATTTGAGCATATAAAGGATAGATTATAAATTTAAAATTCCAAAAGTGGTAACCATTTGGTTTTAATAGGTTAGCCCCCGAATCCATGATATCTGGTTTTTTAAAAAAGTTTGTTTTTTTTTTTAAATCAAATTTTTTCGCAGACTAGTAGCTAAGTTAGGATCAACTGACCCATTGATCCTAGCTTTTGTTTTTTTTCCGATTTATATCGGGTGGCGACTCTAAAAGTTTTCAAAAATTAAAAGTTCTTTTAACCCCTAGTCGAGGGTTCATGTTAAATGGGTTCAGGTTTAATGTGAATCGGGTTAGGAGAAATGAACCAGATAGTAGGAAAATCCAGGCTCGACAGTAATGATCTTGTCCAGTGATTTTCGTCTAAACATGTGTGTCTCTGAAATAACCCCAAATATTCACCTAGATTAGAAATTGAGTTTAGATAGATTAAATGAATCAAATGAATTATAGGATCTAATTAGACAAGTTGGCTTAATTTAATTAGCTAATAATTAAGTTGGTTTTGAGATTTAAAATTTCTAAAATCTCTAAACATGTTCTAAAAATGTTTAGAGGATTCCTAAACATTCAATTTAGACCAAAAATACTAATTCCTAAATCTCAGTAAAATTTGAGTTCATTTGCTTGAATAAAAATATCAGTTCTTGAACCCGAACTCAAATTAAATATCTTTGTATCCAAATTAAATTCTTATCATAAGATCTTAATTTATAACTATCGGTTCAGAAATCATCTTTTAAATACTTCTGGAACTATAGATATTGATCTGATAGTTCTAAACCTATACCTTATTTTAAAATATATATTTTAGATTTATCCTTTCTTTTCTTTTATTTTCCTTTTGCTGCCTCTTCTTTCCTTCTTTTTCATTTTCGTTTTTCCTCTTTTCTTTCTTTCTTTCTTTCTTTCTTTCTTCTTCTTCTTCTTCTTCTTTCCCTTCCAAATTCAACTTGAATCTCAAGATCAAAGCCAACTAGAAGATAAATCAAAGCTAGGAGATGAACTAGATGGAGGAAACCGAGCTAGAGGAGGAAGTTTCAACTTGTGTTCTTTTCTAAAAGCTAAGTTTTCTATTTCTATTTATCTTTGTTTTTACTTGTTATTTACATTTCTAATTGATGAATTGATGTTGAATTGGTTGGAAGTGCTGTTTACATTTGTATTTGTTAGTTTAATGTTTGATGGAAGTTGGAATTGGTGAAGAAGAGGATGAATAGTGAGTTGGAGTTTATTGAATTGAATTGAAGTTTGATTGTTGTTTGAAGTTGTGGGAAGATTTGAAGTGTTGAAGTTGTTATTATAGTTTATTTAATGTTAGAATTGATATAGGAAGCTTAGGAAATGATTTGAAGAAGTTTTGATAAAAGAAAAGTGTGAAAAACATGTTTTCGTAACCCTGTTCTGTCTTCAACGCCGGCTCCTGGAGCTTCTACGCGGCCGGCTTTGAGCCGGTGTTGAAGGGAACAGAATGCATTTTCTTAAAGCTGCCTCCAACGCTGCCGGCTTTGAACCTTTACGCTGCCGGCTTTGAAATTTACGCCGCCGGCTTTGAAGTGCCGGTGTTCGTTTTACTCAATGCCCTGTTTCGCAGCCTCTTCGTATTTTGGCCATAACTTTTTCATACGACCTCCGATTGAGGTGATTCAAGTTGCTATAAAAAGCTTAAAAAGAGATCTACAACTTTCATGTTTTGAGTTTTTACAAATTCGAAACGTATCGATGCTTAAATTTTGATTCTTTCCGGCTGTTGTGATTTCCTAAACAAAATAAAAACTTGTTTTTGATTTCTAAATGTTATTGTTAAGTGTAAATGGATCTTTTTGAGTTAAAATGAGATAGCTAAGTGATGTTTGATGTGTTATGTTGATAGATTGATTTAGTTAAGCATGATTTAGATAGATTTATAAATTCAACAAATAATTGAATTTCTAGGAGTATTAAACTAAAAGTAGTTATGTTGTATATATGATTTCCATTGCTTGATTCATGATGTTGTGATGACTTAGTGGAACTAAATGATCTTGGTAAGTATATAAATGATGAGTTATGTATTTATATGAATTTTATTTGAATTTCCTTCATGCTAAGTTTAAGATTTGTTTATTATTTGTTCTTATGATTAGTTATTGAACTTAAATGAACTTAGTTAACAAACTTAAGTTCAACTTGATTAAATAGACTTGAATGAGTTAAAATAAATTAGATTGAGTTAGTTTAATTACTTTGACTTAGTAATTAGATTAAATGATTAATTCTAATGAGTTTGACTTAATGAACTCAATTAAACTAAAATGAACTAGATTTCTTAAGCTTAATCCACTTAGCTTGGCTTTTGAATTAAATGGCTAAGGTTAATCAATTTGACTTGGTAAATGACTTAAATGACTAATTCTAATCAATTTGACTAAGGTTAAGCTAAAATGGGTTAGTAACAAAAATTGGGTTAAATGAATGTGTTAGGGTGATCTTTGAATAACATGAGGAATATGTTGTTTCGAATGTTCAATTGTTTTTGGATTTATATGTTTTTGAATATAAATGTTTTGTTGATGCTTTGTGGATAAGAAACCATAATTAAAGTGAAAAGAATTACTTTGACAGACAAAGGAGAACTGTCCATATTTTGGCGGGGCGATATTCGCAGCCATAGTGGGGTTCCACATTAGTGTCTGATCAAATAGGATTTAATAAAACGAGTTTGAGATGAATGGAGAAATAGCTTAAGTTCTTATATGATTTTGATGAAGTGGATGATTAGTTTAGTTTAGTTTCTTATACGAGCTCTTTCCTTAACAGAAGTGGATATCTGATTTATCTTCTGGATTATCTTCTGGAATTCCTTCTGAGACTCTATTTGGATTTCGTATATAAGGTACGCAGTAACTTGCGTGTTGGATGTTAGGATAGGCATCTAAAATGAATTAAGAACTTAAACTTGACTTAATAATTGATGAGTGTTGATTGTCTTTTACGCCGTTGAATCTGGTTCGGAGAGCGGGACCTTGCTCAGATTGGGGGCATGGTACTTTTTCGTTATTTGATATATCATCTAGGAGATATAAGTATCCGAGCTGCTTATATCAACCCCCTGAGCGTCGTGATGCGTTACTCAGGATCCCCTAGTATTACGGGCTACGCCGGAAGGTGGGGCTGCCTAGTCTGTATGAACAGTAGGGACCACTCAGGGAGGCGGACGTGATACTAGATCCTTGATGCCCGGAGTTTGAATACTCCCGTGTTGATTTGTTTACTTTAAAGAAAGATAATAACTTGTGATTGTCGCATTTGCATTTAGTTAAGATCGTGTATCACTCCGTGTGTGATTGTGTTACTGTGTACTGGGCTTCGGCTCATCCTTTTGTTGTTATTCTTTTTACAGGTATTATTGTTTGTTGATGTTGATGTTGATGAGGATGGTGTGGTGATGATGATTGATGTGATGATGTTTATCCCGGGTTTTGAGCGATTATGAAGATATGGGAGAATGAGTGAGGTGTGATAGGATCGAGATATTTCTTGTATTTTGTTCTTCTTTTGTTTTGTTTTGTAAGAGGACTGGATATATTTATAAATTGTATTTTCTTTTAAGGGCTTGTTAATGCCCAATTGATTGTAAATGATTATCTACCCCTAAGAGTAGATCATAAAGTGTTTTTATAAAGTTAGTTTCTTAAAAAAACTGGTTGCTCTGTAGGGAGTATAAGTTTATAAGTTGTTTTATAAAATTTGATTTTCCGCTGCCGAATCCAGTTATTTAGAAATTTAACTAAACGATTTCATAAATTCTAAAATCGGTTTAGCAATGTTCAACATAAACACCTTCTTTTAAGACAACCTTACGTATAATTCGTAAGAGTTATACGTGGTTGGGGACTTGGTGTGCTTAATTTGAGAATTGAGCATTTCGGGTCTTTACAGTCTCATATTTGGTAATGTGAAACCACCCCCCTTGTTTCTTATGGCATGCTCTGAGTCTCCACTTATAACCCCTATTATGGGTATAAAACATTTAACTACCAAGACCTTAGGTCAAGTCAACTACCTTAAAGTTGTAATGATTCGATATGTGCCACATCTTAACTGCCCGTATTAGATGATCTTTACCCTCAAACCACATTCCAACATTGAATTCATTACAGAAGCTCCAATTTCTTGTACTCATTTCTTAGTCATCATCAAATGCAACATAGCCACTACCCATCTCTACTATGAAAAATGGCACTAGCTTTAAGCTTCCTACTGTATCAACATCTGTAGGAGATACAAAACAATGCCAGTCAATACCCCTTTGTGATCTAAAGGTGTCAATGATCGGCTAAGTCAAGCGTAAACCCCCTTCATTCTCATCTTCATTGTTATCATCATTGGATTTACTAACATGCGTCTTGCATTACATCGGTATTAATCTCACTACTCCAATGGGAATTCAAAGTTACCCATTTAGATCTAGCTACTATCTATTGTCTAGGTAGGATTAGGGATATGATATGCCAACCCTTGGCTTCCAACATTTCCATGAAAGTCAATGTATCTATTGGTATCTGTCTCAGGTGTGTGTGGTAACTTCTTTTCAAATATATGCACATATATCACTACTGAACCTTCTACGTACACTAACATCTCTTGAGCAGCATCATTATCAGTCACTAGAATCACATCATAATGCAATATCTTATCTCCAATTGTAACCTTATGGTATAGCTCAACCCGATGCGTTGTCCTATTTATCTTAAGTTGACTACATATTGTGGCCAAAATTTTCTCATAGATAGAGTTCCTGCACACATTAAGCATAGAAACCATTTGCCTTTCATAACTAAAACTTTCAAGTAAATTACACTAAAAGGTCCCAACGTTTAGGGGTGATTTTATTTAAGATCCTAACATTTCAAGTAGTTAAAAAGAGGTCCCAGTGTTTGAAGAACTGGGTCAATTTGAGTCCCCATGGATATGTGTCAATAGAAGAAATATTTAATTAAAACTCATAAGACCCTTCTCCTATTGACACGTATCTATGAGGACTCAAATTGACCCACTTTTTCAAACGTTAGGATCTTAAATGAACTTACCCCAAACGTTGGAACATCCTGTTGTAATTTACCCTAAAACCATCATTCATTTCCACAATATTGCCATGAGCATATAGCACAAACTTAACCTTATCCATTTCCACTCCTACCTTGCTAACTTAGAAAAACAAGCTTGAATGCATGCAATGTTACCATTTTTGCTATAGTTTGATCAAAATTTTGAAGTTACAAATGGTATTAGGTTATTATGACATTCATATTGACATTATTTACATGGGTCAGTAGTAAATGTTTGTTTTTCCTATTTAAAAAATCGAGTATCTAGCCTAGGTAATTAACATGCTCTGTTACGTTGACCTTGAAGTCTTTCTAATAAAAAAGTTTCAAGAATTGAGTGCTATACCTTTTTAACTGTGCATTTGAGTGTCAATTATTTTTTAAGAAAGTGTTAAAGTGTACAATCATTGATTCTTTTTTAATTATTTCAATAATCTTTTAGGACTCAATAAAATGATACAGCCAATGCAACACCAATAGTCTTTGAGGACTCAACAAATTATTCACCATTAACATACAATGTGGCTTCACAAATCAAAATCATCATCCATTGCAGGCACACACATCACCACAAATGAACAATGCAGGATTAAGAATTGTGAAAAATTAAAGGGACAAGATCAAGCAACTTACTTGTGAATTTGGCGTATTCATTATTAATTTCTAGGTTAATCGATTCTAATTAGCACGAATGAATGCTTAAGTGTTGCGATGATAGAAATTGACCAATAAATTGTGTTAATTTGGGCAAAGAATCTTCAGAGTTCGATTTCTAAATTAGGGTTGGGGTTTAGGGATTTTTGAGGTGATCAAATGAGGAGGAAGAAGAAGAAGGCAGACGCTAATATTAGGGCCCTTAACCTCGTCTCTTGAAAAGATGAGATCATAAGTGAGTAACCTCCCCTCTCTAGAGGAGGTCAATGTATAATAAGTAACATTGTCTCTTCAAGAGACTTCAAGAGACGATTTTAAATTACTTAAAACTAGGATTATATTTGTCCTAATGGCATTTTTGTTATTTTTATTTAAAATTAGGAATATTAATTTGCTTTTCCCAAATATATATACCTCTTTTAAAATCAAGGACCTAACATATCTCTTTAAAGTTAGACTTATTTATTTTTTACTTTGTTCATATATACAAAATACCAATTAAAGTGTTCCTTTCCAATGTATAAAATATTTTTCTGATCCCAATCTCTTAAAATTACATAAATTTTTTAGCATCTAATTTTTCACACCACAATCACCACTTTCATCATAATTATCTAGATATATATAAAGTAGAAATAAAGTAGTTCTTTTAACATGAAATTTAAGATACAAATTAAATATATAATAGGTTATAGATACAGGGAAAAAGAGAAAAAAATAGAATAAACAATAATAAAAGATAGTCCAAACAGGCACGTACTTATTCCCCGAGATAATATCTGTAGTTGAAGAAGTAGAAGATCATATTGCCAACTTATTCATTTGTGTTGCACAATTGAGCTAGCTTGTCAATTCAATGATGGTTTATTTTTACTAATACAAGTGGAAAAGGAAATATGTAGGATTGAGATCATTCATCAACTAGCGTGAGCTTAAATAGGTGCTAATTGCCAGCATCAATGCTTATTAAACCATGAGAAAAATACTGAATTAGCTCTGAAAAGGATTAAGATGGTTGTGGTTGTGGTTGCTGCAGCTTTTTCTTTGGCATTCGAATTTGTTCGCTTAGATCCATGTTCGCCATCAAAACAGCAACATGAGTGATCAATTCTCCACGGTTTAAGCGCCAGTCCATGCTGTTCCCACCCGCATCGGCTTGCCGCATAAGTTAGGATCTCCATCCACACTCCACTAATCATCTCCCATTTCTTTTGACAGCTCCATCCTTCCTCTGTCTCTAATGATTGTAACAATTGAGCAAGCCTTCGCGCATCTTCAAAAACGATGTGATCTCATCTGCTTCTTCTCTTAATTGCTAGTTATCTGAAA
This sequence comes from Combretum micranthum, assembly GCA_024138025.1. NCBI lineage: Eukaryota > Viridiplantae > Streptophyta > Magnoliopsida > Myrtales > Combretaceae > Combretum > Combretum micranthum. The sequence continues at coordinate 109,582 of JAMXBD010002421.1, forward strand.
GCAATAGTTCCTTTCGAACATCCTTCATTGGAATGTGCTTTCCTTCAGCAAACTTAAGAAAACTTGGAAAAGCAATGTCATATTTCGCCTTGTACATTCCTCTAGGAAGCATTTTCGGATGTAAAACTACAAGGTACATCATGTAATCCGATATAGCCTTACTTGCGTTGAGGTAGGAAGAAAAGCCAGCACTAGAGACAACTTCATTACTGTACTTATCATAATAGTAACAAAGATCAGTGGCAATATGCCACAAGAAGAGGCTGTGATCAAAATCTACTTCACTTGTACTCCAGTGCAATTTTTCATGGCAATTTTGGATTCGAATAATATGATCACCTCTTTCACCTAGAATCTGTCTTAGGACATCATAGCCATATCCATGCTCTTTGTACCTAATTCTTTTATCCTTAACATGCGCGAAAATTAGCTCTTCCATAGAACTGTTTACTTCTATGCTTGAATTACTCCATCCCTGACAATATTCAAATAGATACCCTTTTAAACAATCAGGAACGAATCTTTCAAACCAACCTGTTGTGACCATGAAACAAAAGTCAATGAAATTGTGTTGTTGTATGCTTCTAGACCAGCGCTTTTCATTGAACAAAATTCCTCTGAATTTGTAGATAAATCGAAACATGGCTTTAGCATAGGAGTTCCTTCTCTTGGTCAGCCAGAGCATTGTCCAGTTTGAGAAAATAATTGTAACTATAGCGTATAACTCTAATGCGACAGCACCTGCTACCATCACATATGTGATTGAGATGTCAATGGTGGATACTTTAGAACCTTTGTGTATGATTATGAAAGCAACAAGAGCAGAAATGGAGAAAATCAGTGTGATGGAACGGAGAATCACCCCGAATTGAGAATAAATAAGCTTTGCTTTGGTATACAACAAATCAAACATAAACTCGAGTTGAACCTCAACAAGCCTGAAAGCCTCAAGAGGTAATTTCAATAGCATGAATTCACTAGCATCGTTATATCCTTCCACCCTAAGGGAAGCTAAATCTGCAAACATTTCCTTGATCTGGCCTAACAAAAAACTAGTCTCTTGAAGATAAGTGCCTTCGGTGACAACCGAGTCTATATAAAAAGGTTTGTTATACCCCGCCAGAAGATTGGATTCCTTGGAATGATGCAGATTTTGAGAACCCAAATCCTCTCAGTACACTTAATAAGCCCAATGATGAATACAGGAATAGATAAAAAGGTTACAGGTTGTTCGCTATTCCAAGACTTGGCAAATGCATACAATGCAACTTGTACTTGACAGCTAGACTAAGCAAGTGTCTTAACCATAAAGTATGGTCTTCCAAGGAATAAGCAGTGATTGTATCAGGACCACCTAGATGCAATAGAAGGAATGGTGCCCAGAATACCTGTAACTGATGTGAAGAAGAGATTGATTGGAGGTTTGCAAGTGTTTGATTCTTCTTGGATAGAGTGCTTAAGGAGACAGTTGCCATGTAGTCAGCTAACAAGTAAGCAATCCATACTAGGATAGTGAGCCACGTTGCGGATGTGAACTTCCTCCTTGGACCAAAAAAGATGAGGATGATCTGCATTAACATGCTGAGGAGTACTAGGATGCTAGATCCCATGTGTTCCAAAGATCGGTTAATTTTTCTGAGGTTGTCTGCTTAGAAATTTTGCTTTGAACTATGATCAATGATCTACTTGCCAGTACTGTAATAAACGAGGGATAAAATAGTGCAAGTGAAAAACATGTTTGTGTGAAATAAGACATGTTTGGATTGCAATATGGTTTTAGATAGCCGTGGATGATTTTTATAAAGAGGGGACTACCATGCGCCCCACCTAATAACCAAAATAAATAAATAATGCAATCGAAATGATGGGCTAGACGATCTCGATTTTGATTATTGTCCAATTTTATGAAGTTTTTTAATTCCATCTAAAACAAGTTGAAAATATTAACTTGATCATGTATGTAATTATGCTTTTTTATTTTTTTAAACTAAACTAAAGTTATCAAAAAAAGAAAAAGTAGAATCCTATTCTTTCCTTCTTATTTATCTTGGTAATCTAGATATGAACATTATGCAGCTTTTGATTCTTTTCGTCTTTTGAGATTTGCCTTTCCTTTTCCTTGAAGAAAGGTACCAGTGTATGTATTGCTCTCCCAGACACACATTCTTCATTTTGCTTAGTCCATTGTTTGAAGAGAACTATAGCAATACACACGCTAATTTTTGTTTCTTAATTCCATTATAAATGATCATAGTAAAAGGATCGAAAAAGTCCTTCAACCATATCATTAAATGAAAACACACATTTTAGTTTATACTTTTTAGACTACATGACAAAATAAGACAACGGTACCATACCGTACGTCATAAGAAGAATAATGTAATATAAAATTCTCATATCTCACTTGCTGTTCTAAGTACAGGAAAAAAAAAGGAGTTCTTGTTTTTTAATATTGTAGATTTTTAATTTGTTTTCGTGTAATAAAATAATGAATTTTGTAATTATATGTTATTCATGCTATCATATATTTATTGTTAGAAATCTAGAGTTATTTTATTAGAATTATTGTAACATATTTCTTTTCTTAGTTTTGATGGTTTTTTTTTTTTTTATTTGTAGATATGGTCAATTCCACTATTTAAGTTTTTCCTTTTTTTTGTGGGACTTGACTTTTGTATCATATTCTACATATGTTCCTATAATTTCATGGAAATAATGTAGAAAAATATTTTTTTCCTCCAAAATTTTATGGTATCAAAGCTAATTTCTGATGGCAGAAATCATTACGTCAGAAGCTAATTCACAAATTTCTATCCCTCAAAATTCCTCTCTTCTTACAAATTATAGTGATATCTCCCCTCTTGTGTTACAAATCATAAACTTGATGGCAAGAATTTCTTGCAATGGTCCCAATCGATTCTTATGGCCATTCAATGCTGAGGTAAATTAGGATATGTCGCTGGTGCTATTCGAAGACTCGATACAACTAATCCAGCATTTGTTGTATAGGAGTTGAACAACTCCATTGTGATGGCGTGGCTAATCAATTCTATGGAAGCCAACATCAGTCGAACCTACTTGTTATTCAAAACAACCAAAAACATATGGGATGTTGTTAAAGAAAACTACTTAGATCTGGAAAATGCCTCACAAGTGTTTGAGGTTGAGTTGAAACTCAAGGATATCCGTCAAGGCTCCCTTGATGTGACTGATTATTATAATTCTTTGAAAATTTTATGGCAAGAAATAGACATGTTTTATGAAGCTGACTAGGAAGAGATAGAGGATCATGTGAAATTTAGAGCTCATTTAGAAAAGGAAAGGCTATATGATTTTCTAGTTGGCTTAAATCGAGACCTTGACGAGGTTCGTGGACAAATTTTAGGTAAGAGACCTTTGCCCTCCATTGGAGAAGCGTTTACTGAGGTAAGACATGAGGAAAATCAACGTCAAGTAATGCTGGGAGAGACTAAAGAAAATAAACTAGTCACCAACGATGGAGAACGTTCTATTGAGACAACTGCTCTATTCACAAAAGGGCAATATAACTATAGGAACCGAACAGAAGGAGACTCTAGATAGAGTAAATATGGTAATCGCCTCTGGTGCAATCACTGCAACAAGGCAAGGCATACCCAAGATAATTGTTTCCAACTTCATGGCTATAACGCCCCAAAAATTTAATTTGATAATTAAATCAATTAAAGCACTACCGCCATGTATAATACTTTAAAGTATTACACGCTCAGGCTTCCTTAAAAAGATTTTGTTTATGTTGAACATTGCTACTCAATTTTAGGTTATGAAATCGCTTAATTAGATTTTCAAATAACTAGATTTAGAGGTAGAAATAAATTTTATAAAATAATTTCGAAATAAAGATATTTCAAAACTTCTACGCTCTCAAGTGGAAAATTATTCGATTAAACAAAGCCTTGCAAAAGTTTAATTACAAAACATGGGCTCTATTATGCCCTTTAAAGAATATAATAAGTTTAAATCATAAATCCGGCTCTCACTAACACAAAACAAAAAGAAATAAAATAACTAAACTACATCCACGCTCCTACTCACTTCACTCATCCACAAATCCTCTCTGAATCATCACAAGCGCCCAAAACCCGAGTCAAGCATCATCAACATCATCCATCATCATCATTTCCATCAACAATAACATCATCATCAACAAGGAACACCATCATCATCATCATCTTCATCAAATCATCATTGACATCATCATCACCAACATTATCATCATCAATCATCATCATCATCATCAATATATCACTTGGAGAAAAGAACAACAACAACCATAATGAGCCGAAGCTTAGTACACAGCAACACAATCACAAACGGAATGGCACACGAGCCTAACTAAATGCAATGCATCAACAACAGATTATTGTTTTTTCTTTAAAGTAAACAAACAGCACAGGAGTATTCAAACTCCAGACAATAGGGGTAATTGGGGTCTTGAGTAACGACATCGACACTCAGAGGATTGATATAAGCAACTCAGATACTTATATCTCCTAGATGATATATCCGATAAAGAGAAAAATAACTTCATCTAGGGTTGATAGCTGTTACACGACTTCACTTATCTTAGTCCATAACATCACCTAATCCAACTATTCCCATAAATATTTGAACTAAATCATGCCACTTCATTCTAAGCATAAGCAAACGTTATACCGATACTGTCTTCCCTATCAGTTACCCATCGTACCACTTAGGAAAGTCTTATCAAAGACAGGGGTGGCCTAGGCGCCTAATCTACCGTATCCCCAATCTGAGCAAGGTGCTGCTCCCTAAGCCGGATACCAATCTGCAATACCAGGCCAGATACAGATTTAAACAGTGGAATAAACAACCAATTCAAACAATTATTAGGCAGAGTTTAAGTTCTTAGTCTATTTAAGATGCATATCCTAACAATCACCATGCAAGTTACTGCGTACCTTTAGATGACGCCTACAACTCAAAAGAATCAAAAGATAACCCAGGAGAATCCACAAATCAGATTCAAACATCTATTTTAAGAAATCGAATTCTTATAAGAACTTAATCTATAACTCATTAATCTAATTATATCAACTTTTATTAAAATCCTATTTGAGCAGATATTATATAGGAACCCCGCTATGGCTGCGAATATCACTTCACGAAAATATGGACAGTTCTCCTTTATCTATCAAAGTATTTCTTTTCACTTTATTTATCATATCTTATTACAAAAACTTTAACAAAGAACTCATATACAAAAAACATTAATATCTAAAGCAAACAAACATTTAAAACAAGATACTCTTCATTATATTCAAAGATCTCTCTAACATGTCAATCTAATCCAATTATTAGATATTAAACTCATTTTTACTTAATCTTAGCCAAATTGATTAGAATTAGTCATTTAATTCATTTACTAAGTGAAGTTGATTAAACTTAGACAATCTAACTCATTTTAGCTTAGTGAAGTTTATTAAGCCAAGTTGGACTTAGATTGATTATTAATTCATTATATATCTAAGATTCATGTTACTTTATCCTAAGTTAGCTTAAACCTAGCCAAATTCATCAAAGCTAAATAATCTAATCCATTTTAATTCATTCAAGTTCATTTAGTCAAGTTGGACCTAGGTTTGTTAACTAAGTTCATTTTATAACTAACTTCTATATTTAATCTAATTATTTATTAAATCTATAAATCTACTTAACCCATGTTTAATTATATCAACCAATTAACATAACACATCAAATATCACTTATATATCTCATTTTAACTTAAAGAGATTCATTTACACTTAACAACAAACATTTAGAAAGCAAATACAAGTTTTGACTTTGTTTAAGAAAACACAATAACTGCAAAGAACTAAAATTTAAGCATTGATACTTTTAAAATTTGTAAAAACTCGAAACGAAACATGAAAGTTTTAGATCTCTTTCCAACCTTTCTAACGTAACTTGAATCACCTCAATTGGAGGTTAGATGAAAATTTTATGAACAAAATATGATCAAGCTACGAAATAAGGGAAAGTACACTACCTAGTACACCACCGTGCTTGGGGCCGTGTAAGGCACTAAAAAGTGACCTGAGAGCATATTTTGGTTAGCACAAGCTCGAGCATGCCCGTGTATAAGGTGGGGCAAAGGTTAAAAAAGTGATCCGAGAGCTTATTTTGATTAGCACAGGCTCGTACACACTCGTGCACAAGGTAGTGTTGATCTGGGAAAATGTTTTTACGACAATTCACGCATTTTCCATGTTTCCTTTACAAAATATATCAACTTTTACATATTCTAATACAACTTAAACATCATAAAAACTTCATATAACATATTATACACTTCAAACAACATCAAAAGAACAAATTCCCCTCATCATATACATCAAACATGAAATCATTCCAACAAACCCTAACTTCACTATTCATCATCTTCTTTATCACAATCCTAACCTCCAACATACAATCAACCAAGAGTTACATATGTAAACAGCACTTTGAACCCATTTTTAACATCTATATATCATTTAAATTCAAAATCATAAACAAAACAACATATAACAAATCTACTTAGCTTTAGGGAACATGAAATCCTCTTTTTTCTTAGTGTAGGGCTTCCTTTATCATGATTTGTCTTTTCTAACTTTGATTTCTACTTTTAATACTCTTCAGCTTGAGAATTGGAGAAAAGAAAGGGGAAAGAAGAAGAAGAAGAAGAAGTTAAAGAGAGAAAGAAAGAAAGATACGAAACAAAGAAAATGAGAAAGAAAAAGGTAAAGGCAGACAAAAAGAACATAAAAGGATTAGGATTAAATATGTTGGATATTTTAGAATTTAGGCATAGGATTAGAACTATTATATCAATATCTATAGTTCTAGAAGTATTTAAAAGATAGTTTCTGAACCAATAGGTTCTAAATTAAGAACTCTAAATGAGAACTTAATTTAGGAATTTATTTGAGATAAAAGGATATTTAATTTGAGTTCGGATTTACGAACTGATATTTTTATACAAGCAAATGAACTCAAATTTGTAAAGATTTAGGAATTAGTGTTTAGGCTAAGAATCAAGAGTTTAGGAATCCTCTAAACATTTTAATGACTTGTTTAGAGAATTTAGATTTCAAATCTCAAATTCAACTTAATTAATTATTAATCTACTTATGTCAACTTGTCTAATTATATCCTATAATTTATTTAACTTATCCAAATCTATCTAAACTCAATTTCTAATATATATAGAGATTTGGGTCATTTCAATAGCTATCCTATAGGATGGAAGAATAGAAACCAAAAGGAAAGCAAGGCTCTCAATATCACCACTGCACCAGTCCTTAAAACATCATCCACCACAGATGATATGCTAAATGTTTAACTAACCAAAACACAACTAGAGACCCTTCATTAACTACTCAACAAAACACCAACCAGCACTCTAGCTATATAAGGTAATGCCCTTAGTGTTACTTATGATTCTAATACCTCTTCTCCTTAGATTTTTTATTCTAGGGAAACAAACCATATGATAGGTAACTCTTCCTTGTTTCATTCATATACTCCTTACTATAATTAATCTAGAGTTAAAGTTGCTGATGGATCTCTCTCCCTTGTTGATTTGTCTCAAGAGTTGATTTTGATGATAACAAAAAGAGTTACATATTACTAATATAATTTGTTGATATGTGCAGCAATGGTTTTTAGTAATAGAGAATTTATATTTTAAGTAAAATCATAAATCAGAAGGTAACTCAGAAGGTACATATAAGGTATGCAGTATTGAATTTCAATACTCAGAAGGAACTCAGAAGGAACATAAATAACACAAAAGCAAATATTTTTCAAACACGATTCAGTTTTTGAAGACCTAGCTCCAAAGGCTAAGTATAAATTGGATATTATACTTAATGTGTTCCACAAAGTTGGATTAAATCCACAGGGTTTATTTTTAGTTTTTCATTTGATTTAAGGAACACGAAAAATATTTTTAGAGGATCATGTTCATTTCAACAAACTTAAACTGATTTTTATTTTATCTAAAGAAAACTATTTTAGGAGAAAGTTTGTTTGAAGTTTACAAAGATAGAAAAATCGTGGTTTATGTCCAAAACAGATCACGTGAAATAAAGAATAAGCATGAACAGTGAAATTTTGTGAAGTGGATCAACACAGACGAGATTGAATCCGAATTTTCAGTTAGAAGATAATCTTATCAGTTGCAAGATATTATCAGAAGCTAGTTTATGAAGATGAATTCAAATATTCGAATTCAAATTGAGTCAAATAAAGGATAGATCGAAGCAGATTTTTCGGAAGAAATGACGACTCCTACGCGCATGAAATCTGGACAAATTGATCCAACTCTTCTTCCATCCGTTGCAGCAATTTGAAATAAATAAAGGAGAAGGAACGAAGCAGAATATAGAATTTTTACTAGAGAACAACTCAGAAACAACACAAATTATTCAGAAAGATCAGAGTGTTCAAAATCTATTATTTCTATTGTTTTACTGTTCCTGTGCGAAAAATTGAGGAAAATAAATATTTTATTCCTCTTGATTTGTTTTTACTCTTTGTGAGTTGAGAGTTACAAGTAGGCTTAGTTGATTGATTGAGTGTGAAAATCAAGCTAAGTGAATTGTAGCCAAAGGATTGGCAAATACTCTTGTAACTTCATTGATTTTTATTGGATAGTGGAACACACCGGTGAAGAGTACCGGGACCCTGGCTTGGAGCTGGAAGAGAGGATTGACGCACAAGGTGGAACCTCTATACATCGATTTGCAATCTCTTCTCCTTATCTCTTTTATTTTGAGTATTATTGATTGTTTATGTTTTGTTTGCTCAGAAGGTTAATCAGAAAGTTCATTATATATATAGTTATTTACTCAGAAGGTTAATCAGAGAGTAAATTGGTAACATTTTTCTTACTCAGAGAGTTAGGCAGAAGGTTTACAAGTTTGAAAGAGTTGTCTTAATTTTGATCCGAATTTTTCATAAAGCTTTAATTGTTTAGATTATTGTTTCAAGTAAGTTTTAAATCCATTATAACCAAGTAGTGTGGAATTTGTTTAAATTTTGAAAAATAAGTTTGATAACCAATTCACCCCCCCTCTTGGTTATCTTTTTGGGACCAACACCTCTGTTGCCAGTATTAGGTCAATCATCTTACAAACCAGCTTATCCTTACATCTGTGATACATGTTCCAAAATTATCAGGTAATTGGTTATCTATTAGTAAATTGACTCATGATAATCACTACCTTGCTAAATTTTCATCCATTAGTTGTCTTATTCAGGAATAGGAGTCGGGGCAGATGATTCTCAATGCTAAGGTTGATAATGGACTCTATGTATGGGAAAATTATGCAATCAAGAATAAACAAACATGTCATAGCACTACTCTTTCAGTTTCAAATAATGATGCAATTATGATGTGGCATCTTAGAATAAGACATCCAAATTTCTTGTATTTGAAATGCTTATTTCCTAGTCTATTTTGTAATAAAAATGTGAGTTCCTTCAAATGTGAGATGTGTCAATTGTCAAAACACACTTGAATTCCATATGCTTCTAAACCATATGTAGAATCTAAATCTTTTTCATTAATACGTAGTGATATTTAGAGGGCTTATCATGTAAAAAACATAACGGGATCACAGTGGTTTATTACCTTTATAGATGATCACACTAGAATGTGTTGGGTATATCTCCTAAAAGACAAATCATAAGCATCACAAACCTTCCAGAATTTTCATTCTATGGTTAAAAACCAATTCCAAGCAACCATACACACTTTTAGAACCGATAATGGCCGAGAACATTTCAATTCTACCTTAGGACAATACCTAGCCAATCATGGTATAAATTCACCAAAGCTCATGCCCATACAACCCTCAACAAAATGGGGTCTCAGAAAGAAAAAAACCAACATCTTTTAGAGGTGGTTAGAGCCCTTATGTTCACCATAAGTGTCCCTAAGTATCTCTAGGTTGAAGCAGTATTGACTGCTTGTTTTTTGACCAACCGAATGCCTTCAAAGGTCCTAAACTTTCAAACTCCTCTGTCTGTCCTAAAAGTTGCTTTTTCGATGTTCTATGTCACATCAATTCCCTTGAAACCCTTTAGGTGCAAAGTTTATGTTCACTCTCACCATCAAAGCCAATCTAAAATTGATCCTCGTGCACATAAATGCATCTTTGTTGGTTACTCACCTACTCAAAAAGGCTACAAATATTTTTTGTCCTACTCTTAGATGATTCTTCGTGTCTAAAGATGTCACCTTTTTTGAATCTGAGTCTTATTTTACCCAAAATCATTTTCAAGGGGAGAATCTAGGTGAAGATGAGTCTTTAAATGATCTTCTTGAACATGAGCAACAACCAGATTCGTCCATTATTAATGTTGTTCCCACTATTCTAGTCAACCTAAATCCCTTCCCTACTACTGTTTTTGACATTCCTATTGATAAGTCTCACAAAGCTTATCATGAAACACATCTTGAAACACTTAAATGTTAACCACATCAGGCTCCTAAACTACTTGTTTATTCAAGAAGGCAGAATCCTCCCATAGTAGATAAAGGTTGCGAAGAATCTAAAATTAACAACTGTTTCAGTTCCAAGTTTGATTTGCAAATAACCATCCCAAATTCTTCTAAAGAGGAAGACCTTCCTATTGCCCTTCGCAAAGGAACTAGATCATGTACTTAGTATCATATTTCCAGGTTCGTATCATATGAAATATTGTCTCCTTTATATCCGGCCTTTGTTATCAATATAGATCAGACAAAGCCTTTAAAAGACATACAAGAAGCTCTTAAGATGCCAGAATGGAATCATGCAGTCTTTGAAGAAATGAAGGCTCTTGAAGATAATAAAACTTGAGCAGCCACAAATCTTCCAAAAGGAAAAAACAAAATTGGGAATGGATTTTTAATATTAAGTATAATGCAAATGGTAACATCAATAGACATAAGGCAAGACTAGTTGCTAAGGGCTACATTCAAACCTACGGCTTGGATTATCAAGAAACGTTTGTCCCTGTTATAAAACTCAACACTATAAGAGTTTTTATCGCCCTTGTAGTGAATTTAGATTGGCCCTTAATATAATTAGATGTAAAGAATGCATTCCTAAATGGTGATCTAACTGAAGAACTCTATATGGACTTTCCTCCTAGGTTTAAAGGTCAGAAAGGGAAGGTTTATAGATTAAGGAAGTCCCTCTATGGACTAAAGCAATCTCCCAGGAGATGGTTCAATCGATTCACAAAGGTTGTAACCACCAAGAGGTATAGTCAAGGACAAGCTAACCACATTGTTTTTTTTCCTTAAACATTCCAGTATCGGTAAGATCACAATTCTCATTGTATATGTTAAAGATATCTTAATAACAGGGGATGATCAAGATGAAATCAATAAATTAAAGACTTATCTTAACTCATAATTTGAGTTAAAAGATCTAGAAAATCTCAAATACTTCCTAGGTATGGAGATAGCAAGGAACAACACTAGTATTTTCATTTCACAAAGGAAGCATATACTCAACTTACTAGAAGAAACGAGTATAATAGGATGCAGACCAGCAGAACACCTATGGAACTTAATCAGAAGTTAAGAACTTTGGATAATGGTTATGAGGATGATAAGGAGAGATACTAGAAGTTAGTTGGTAAACTGATCTACCTCTCTCATACACGACCAAACATTGCATATGTTGTCAGTGTTATAAGTCAATTTATGCACGCTTCTAAAAAGAGACATTTGGAGGTAGTATATAGAATCTTGAGATACTTGAAGGGGACATCAACTAAAGGATTGTACATTAAGAAAGGAAACAATAAATTTATTGAAGTACTTACATATGCGGATTGGACTAATTTAGTCAATGATAGACGATAAACTAGTGCATGTTGTACTTATGTGTGGGGGAATCCAGTAACATGGAGAAGCAAGAAATAGTCTGTGGTAGCTTAGAGTAGTGCAGAAGCAAAATTCCATGCAGTTGCTCATGGCTTGTGTGAAGAAATCTGGTTGAACTGTTTGACGAACAAACTACGAATTGCCTGTTGAGACTCCTATGAAGATATACTAAGACAATAAGGTAGCAATGAGTATAGCACATAATCATGTCCACCATGACCGAACAAAACATGTGGAGGTTGATCATCACTTTATCAAGGAAAAGATAGATAATGGAAGTGTTTGCATGACTTACCTATAAAACAACAAGTAGCTGATATTTTAACCAAAAGTCTTCCAAAGTCAACCTTTGAAAAATTGAATGGCAAGCTGGGCATGATCAACATATATGCATCAGCTTGAGAGAAGTGTTAGAAATCCAAAATTATTTTATTAGAATTATTGTAACATACTTCTTTTTTTAGAATTATTGTAACATATTTCATTTTTATTTTTGATAGGATTTTTTTGTAGATATGATCAATTCCACTATTTAAGTTTTTTTTCTTTCCTTCCTTTTTTATAGATATGGTCAATTCCCCCATTTAAGTTTTTCCTTTTTTGTAGGACTTGACTTTTGTATCATCTTCTGTATATGTACCTGTAATTTCATAAAAATAATATAGAAAAATATTTTTTTCCTCCAAACTTTTATTTATTATAGTGGAGTGATGATAAATTATGGTGATGACAAATGATGGCTTCTTTTCTTAGTGCTATTATTGTATCTTGAGCCTCCTAAAGCACCAACACTTCCTTGGCTCAACAAGCAAATCTCTTGAATTTTGCATTAAGCGAACCTTCAACTAAATCACACAACAAGCTCCATAAAACTGTTGTTGACTTCACTGAAGAGAATGGTTAGATTTAAACTAGAGGTGTAGGTCTCACATTCACAATAATCGCTCCCAACTCTACACTACTCAGTGATCGTGCGCATTTCAAAAGACACATATCTTACTCTAGTAAATCATATACTCTTTAATTTGTTCTTCATATACTTAGGAGGCAATCTAACTTGAGCATCAAAGTAGTTGCTTAAGACAAGCGTTGATGCACCACTAATGATGTTTGTTTTGCTTACTCAGATTACAAGCCCAAATTAGTCAAAGTCTCATCATTCAATTTTCCCTCTTCTAGTTTTGAAAGACAAGTCCAAGATTCGTAACATGCAATTCTCTTTTATCGTGTTATTTAATATGTATAGGAGTAAAAAAGAACTTTTATATTGTCTATTTTTTACATACACAAATAACAAAAAAAAATCATATTTTAACAATTATATCCTTATTATCTTATATTTACTTAATTAATTTGTTATATTATTTAATAATTAGAAATTAAAGGCATAATTGAAAAAAAAATACATATAATAAGGATATTTTGAGGTTTTCAAAATTTGTTTTTATTTATCCTGTAAATTTTATTTTTATATATATGATGCAGATTTTTTAAATTTTGACATGTACCTTAAGCCTTCTTTTGCTCAATACTTAGACGTATCAAGAAAACGAAACAAGGACTAGAGTTTTAATTCCCGCAAAATTTAGACAACCAAAAGCACCCTGAGTAATATATTAAAGGACAAAATTTTCAAGTTGGAACTTTGATCCCTTATCTCAACTTATTTAGTTGAATTTCTCCAGTGATGACCTATGGTTGTCAAACTTTATCTTATTTATTCAATTTTTGTTCCCATAACATTCTTAAACATCAATTAATCAATAGATAGTCAGAAAACTATTGATTTGTTTTATAATTGAATTGTTTCTTCTTCCAATGATCTAATATATGATCTGGAGTAAAATTACAATAAATAATAATCTCTAACAATTAAATAAGATTTGCCAGTTTAAAATACAAAACAAAGCCTATATTGCAAATGATATTAAAGTACTGAAGTCAACTGAGTAATAAAGTAAAATTACCATTTCTTTCCTTTTCGCCTCTTTCTTATGTGGAGGAAACTCATTATCTATTGAAACAAATAATAATGGGTTGACCACTTGCTCCTCCTTTTCACTGTTTTCCATCTATTCTCTTTCCATTTTCTCTTTTATTCCAGCAATTTTTTTACATATTATAATACGGAATACCCAAATTTATTTGAAATAAGTGCGATAGATGTTAATTTTCCTTTTTCTTTTGGCAATTACTAAATTTACACAATAATTCAATTTGATACATATACTTTAAAATTGGTAATTTAATATCTAATTAACCGTTTGTGACTATTTTTACTATTTTCTTAACATGTTTGTTCTATTTGTAGATGTGGAAAAGAGAGCTTATCATTGAATTTTTACAATTTTCCTTCGAAAGCTTCTACAATCCTGTAATGGTATTGTCTCATCAACCATATAATCTCTAAAATAAATATAATAATTGAAATATTAACTATTTCAGTGGTTCAGCTATGATTGGGTATGGTGTGAGCCATTTGATAGTCGACAAGACTGATCCCATCAAAATTAATTATGAGACTATAGAATTTCCCTTTTCTTTAATATCATATAGCACTGATAGATTGTCTCTTTCATGTTTGAACAGGAAATAAACGGTATTAGTGAGATAGTAAAAATAAGAACAAAGTGTTTAATAGATATTAAATTGATCACTTCAAAGTTCAAGCATCGAATTAAACTTTTGTATAACATTCTAATGTCAAATTTGACATTTAACATTTTTATTTTTTTTATAACTAGATGTTGCTGATGGTCTAATAAGAATCATATGCCTCCTAAGTGCAGTCTAACACAATAGTCACATAAGTCGATCCATTGAGCTCGGGCCTAGCTAATGTCGATAGGGCCTGAAGCCTCCCTTGGAAACCTATCACTCTAACTTAAAGTATTAATTGACCACCATTGCATCCAGACAACACCCAATCGTGTGTCACTCGACATGGTCCCTTCACTCAAGCTTCGCATGACTGAACTTGGAATAGTGGATTACCCTACGTCTACCATAACCATCGCCAATAGCATACTTGTCCATAATACCATGGCCACTTAACCACTAAGGATTCACCCACTATAAATACCTCCTTCCATTTCACAAGAAGGGTAATATCACCCGAACTCTCTCTCATATTCACTATCTACCTTGCATTAACATGTTTACTAACTTAAGTATTAGATTGACAACGCCAGACCTAACCCTGGTGTGCTACTAACCATGTTCAGTTTTGTAAGTCTCATATACACACAAGTCTAATCTAACGGTTTCCTTTCTTGCCTTCACCAAATTAGAACTTGCAATAGATGTATAATTCATTCTTTTATATTATTTTCTTATTTTATATAAGTAGTATTGTTATTAAACTTATGAATCTCTTTTAATTATTTTCCATAGTACTTAAGTGACTACTTATATTAATATTTTACACATTCACATACACATCTAATAGTAATTAAAAACAATCACTAGATATTATAATGGTAAACAAAGTTTTAACACATATAGTACTAAAATTTTAATTATCTCTATTATTTGTTAAGCTAATTCTCTGTTATTCGACTCCAATAATCATATTATATGATATTTAAATTATTAAAAACCCAAAATATATGGAACATAGATGTATAGATATAGTTGTCATATAAAAGTCATTGCTCTAACTTTTTTACGTGTCCATCCACATGTTACCTAGATTAAGTGGAGCCATTTTCATGGCAATTTTACTTACTTTTATATAGTTTTCAAATTTTTAAACTCCATGTATTAGAGAACGTGGCCCATAGAATAGTTACATTTCTAATTTCCACAGGTTTTAATGGACAAATGTGGCATGGTAATGATCACTTGCATATCTTTTCTCTTCTTTTTTTTCTGAAATTTACTAACGGTTTTCTAATTTTCCTTTCAACAATAGATTCATCTTAATTTTACATTTACTTTCTTTAAACTTCCAAATAGAAAATAGGAACTGAGTAATGCAACTATTGTTGAAGAAACATAGAAAGTTGACTAAATCAGAAAACTTCAAGTGATGAGGAAAAAAAATGATGTCCAAGAATAAGGTTTATAAGTCGAGTATATGAGGAGAAGATGGGTATAGTCAATATTCACAACTATATTATATTTGCTAATTGCTTCATTTCTCCGTTCACCTTTTTTTTTTTTTTAATCACTTTTGAAGGCATGAAAATTCTCTCTATGGATAACTTTTCTTTTTTTTTCATCAATTCAGCTTTCCTCATTTTTTTTAAAGTTGTTCATGATAACATATTTAAAACTTTTAAATCGTTCAAAAATAAATTAACAACAAAATCAATTTTTTCACAATGAATGAAGCACACTTGTGCCACTAGATAATTTATATGTGAACATGACAATTGGAACACGGGTTGCATACAACTTAGATCGATTTGTTTGACCCTTTGAAAAATTAACTTTACAATGCTTTCTTTCTTTCTTTTTTTTTCTTCATTTAAGATAGAAACCTTAATTTAGATTTTATTTTTATGCTTTCCAATAGTCATGGACATTCACAGATATATTAAATTGAAAACTTTTAAGTACATTCGGTCAATAAATATTTTACATTATATCATTATAACTGTATGAATTTTTATTTTTTTGCAAAGCTATGTAAATTTTTTATCTTCTACAATAAAAATAGTATTCTTTTTATGCATGGCTACAGTTTTTAGAATGCATTTCAATTTATATAGTTGTACATGTGTTATATTTTTACAATGAATTTTGTTGTTTTAGCTTTACTTTTATATATATTGAAAAGTATCAACTTACATATTCGAGAAAGACTTTTGTTTAATTTTTTACGTTATTAGAATCATTGAAAATAAAAAGTAATGAAATGTATGCATATATATATATATATATATCACTATATACTTTATTTAGATCTTTTGTCCTCATATTTCTTTTAGTCTGATTCTCTGATATATATATATATATATATATATCGTATAATTATAACATATTCCATTGTTCATAATTCAAATATATTAAAATATTTAATTGATTGCACATTCTTCATGTTTTGACACTTTGTCATAGCAAATATTTTATGACTGTTGAGATAACCACATTGTAGTTTTATTTTATTATTGACATCTATAATCTCTCTTATGGGACTCAAGCTCCAAATCAACCACTACATTTAACAAGATAAATTGAATGTTTTGTTTAAATTTATTTTAATTTATGTTTTGATTGTAAATATGCTTCCATGAATGGTTAGTAATTTTTTTTTCTTTCGTACCTAAATGGTAAATGTGATAGTTTTTTTTTTTTTTTTTTTTGGCTATCGGTAAATGTAATAGTTTTATTCATTAAATTTTGTATGTAATTTACTATACTTAATAGTTTTATTTTATTTTTACAACACAGCACGGATAGGTGGACCGCTATTATATATTACGTCTATATATATATCGGCAATTTTTAATCCGCCATGAACTTTTTTGTCCCCGGCCCCAACCCCAACCCCAACGCAAAAAAAAAAAAATTAATAATAATAATAATCACTCACAATTCATATATTCAAGGCTTTTGGTTCAAACTTCAAAAACTGAAAAGGCAACCTACAAACTACAGACAACTTCCTTCCCAAAATAAAATGGCTGAATTATAGGATCTCTCTCTTCTCTGTTCCATCAAATGTTATACATGTTTTTTTTATGTTTCTTGGCCCTTTGACGCTCCACACTCTTTGTCTCTTTATCCTTTTCTGGTCAGTACATTCTCACCACTTTCGGTGCGTGCATGCATGAAAACCATAATCTATATGTATCTTGTAATTTGAATGTTCCTTTTACTTGCTAATTTTGCATGAATATGGCTTTTGACATTTAATTGGTGTTCCTTAATCTTTGATGAATTCCTGACATAAATTTTTTTAATGTTATAACGTAGGAGATGGATCGGATGAAGCCAGTGTATGTGAGGCAAAAGAGCAATCCAGGGTCCCTGGAGTATCTAATTCCCCGATGGCGTCGCCCTTTCACCGGCATGCGCGGTCGGGGTCCATTGGAAATGTGAAGAAAGCGCAGACTAAAGCTGCGGCTCAAAGGCTTGCTCAGGTCATGGCACATCAAATGAATGATGATGATGATGATGAAGATGACCTTTCTTATGATTTCAATCCGGTTAGTACGGTGGGGATTGGTCTGGCCGGTGGCCGTGCCGTCCAGCCTCGTCCGCGTTCGCCGATGGTAATATCTCCTGACTATTGAATTACAATTCAATTCCCCTCTTATTCCAATCAGATATTATCTTTGCCTCTCACATTGTCACTTGAAAGTGATTATTAAAATCGCGAGTCAACTGATACGCTTATGAGTCATGTAGGTGTAGACTTCTTGTAGAATTATGAGTCTACAAGCTTATAATTCTATCAGTTCCATATGATTCTACTGCTCTGTAGGTTGCAAGTGGAAACATGAGTTCGACAGCAATAACATGTCAATATTTGATTAATGTAAAGTTTTTAAACCATACCAAATGTTGTTCAGAAGTAGTATTCAAGCAAAACAAAATGCTAATGATTTGAGGTAATATAATCTCTTTTTTAAGTAAATTCTGTTGTAATAATGGTCATGAGCAGCTTGAACCCTTAAAATTAGAAAGCTTTCCTACAGTCGGTTAGGCTAGGCTCAAGTCATTTCAGTGGTGTAAGGAATATAGGTAATTGTTCATGCATGTGTAGCTAGATTTTTGATAATGGGTCGAGTAGATGAATTACTTCTTGAGCAATTGATCTCCTGCACGTGGAGAAATCACAAGGTGGAAATCACTAGTATACATTGAGCTTGCAAATTATTCTCTGATTTACTTTGGATTTTTATCTATTCCCACAAGGATTAAGGAGTATGTGTTTAATTAGACAGGATTTTAACTTTTATACGGGATATGAGTAATAAATCACTTGTGGAAACACTTGCAATGTTGAAGTTCAAATGCTTGTCACTCATTCATCTTGGTACGATATTGCAAGATATTTCCTCAGTTTGTAATCTTACATACGTTAGTGTCAAGTTTTACAAGGATCAACTCCATCGACAATGTGATGAATATTAGATCAGAGCATGTTAAAACCAAAAAAAAAAAAAAGTCTCTAATAAGCTTCATGTTGATATGCCTGGAGCATGTCATCTAGCAATAAATAACCACATGGAAATAGTTCAGCTTATTACTGATTTCATCATAATAAAAAGAACTACCCTGGAAAGATCAGAATCTGTGATTTCTTTAAAACTGATTACGCTTGTTCAAATATATGACCATGTTACTGTGGGGATTGCTCGCTTTATGAGCTAATTTCGAACTTGTGCATTGTTCATCTAACTACTCTGTCATTTATCATAGACAGTTCATTCTCATCAAGAACAAACGATATCAGCACGTCCAGCACCTTCTCGGACCATAGGTGTACCAGTTAACCCTGTTGAACCCGCTTCATCAACACATCCAACTCATCCCAGTCATTCAAATAACTCCACTTCACCTGAAGCACCAAAACCAGTTCGCTCAGTAAAAACTCGGCGCCATCTCTGTCTTCTAATATAGAACAGCAGCTTCACTCTCCTCTTTCAGCAATGGCTGGGCGGCCATCTCATCTTCCAAACTTAGATCAACCTCCATCTGCTCGTTCTACCTCAGTAGGTCGGCCACCACAATCTTCTAATGTAGAGCAACCTCCATCGGCTCATTTAGCATCAGTTGGCCGGCCAAGACACTCCACTAATATAGAACATCCTCCTGCTCGTTTGGGATCAGTTAGCCGTCCAAATTTAGGACCGAGAACCACACCTGTTGTACCTGCTAATGTACCTATATTATTAAAGCCAGCAGCTCCTTCAGTTCTATCTGAGTCTCCAGGCAGTAGGAGGTTAGCAATAATGCTTCTAGTTGAAACTTTGTTACCTGTTTTTTTTTTTTTTTTTTTTTTTTTTGAGTTATTCTGTGTGTATCTTGATTTATCTGACATCATATGATAAGCAGGATGTCATTAGATTGGGATAGTGAGAGCCACAAAGATACAGACATAGCACGTTCTACTTCTGCCTTGCAAGATGAGGTAGCAGTTGCAATTGAACTGTTTTATGTGCCTTCAATAGTTCCATATTCAAATTTCCTTTATTGAGTAATTATAAAATTTCCTGCAGCTTGATATGCTCCAAGAAGAGAATGAAAGCTTACTTGAGAAGGTTTGCATCTTCTCTATAAATTTCAGATTTTATATTCCTCCATATAATTGAGAGAAATGAAACAGTTTTAGTTGTTCGAGGGTAAATTTTAAGACTACATGAGTGCTAGTTAAGTTTATTTTTCTAGAAAGGCGCTAGTTAAGTTTATTCTTCTAGAAAGGCAAGAACTTGAATTTTTTAAGATAACTCAAATATCCACGTTTGCATTATACACATGTGCCACCAAAAGAATATTTTACAAATAAATAAAGAGGATTTTGGATGCACTATCATGCACTTTATCTAAAGATTTGCTTTCCCAGCTTCGGCTTTCAGAAGAAAGGTGTGAGGAAGCAGAGGCAAGAGCTCAGCAGCTTGAGAAGCAGGTAAGATTTCATACGTAAAAATTGAGTTATGGATGTCATTGCCTTATCAACCTATAGCCATTTACATAATGTTCTTACATAAAATTTGCTCTTCCTGTGCTTCCTATAGGTTGAAACTTTAGGGGAAGGTGTCACCTTAGAAGCCCGTCTTTTGAGCAGGCAAGCCCGAAACCAGAGATAATTTGGAAAAAAAAAAAAAAAGTTCTTAACTCAAAAACTATTTGCACAAAAGACTTGATGCATTCTGAAATTTTGCTTTTGCCAATTCTTCAGAAAGGAGGCTGCCCTGCTGCAAAGGGAGGTGCGTTCTATACCATGCTTTCTCTGCAAGCACATGATAGGTCTATTTTTTCCTTAAATGTCCATGTATGTGCATATCTTATTAAAGCATGCTGGTGTTATTTGAAGTCCCTTCTAGAAAATTTGGAGCAATGGGTTTCTTTCATAAAATTCATGCTTTCTGCGGAAAACATTACCATATATTTATATATATTGATGATTGAGGAAAGCACCTATTGGGGAGATATCATGTTAAGCCTTCAGCATATCATCTACATTATATTATTCTTCTGTCCTTTACAAAATAAGATTGGATCGTCTTAATTAATCGAATTGGATTGAATTTGTGATATCATTCAAAACGAAGCGTACACTAAAATATGTGCTGAATGAATGTAATACTGCTTTAGGCTGCTCTAAGAAATGCCACACAAGGAAGAAGATTGGGAGAGATCACTGCTCTACAAATGGAAGCTGAGGTAACAGTAATTGCCGTCTAATAATTACCATAGGAAAGAGGAAATGTTCAGTTAGACATTGATGTTTCTATCATTCATAGATGGGTTGTAGGTCATTCAAAGACAAGACAATCTACAACTGCTACTTTTTTTTTTTTTGATAGACTGCAAAGGATGAGGCTGCATCTGCCTTGGAGAAGCTTTATGAAGTTCAGACAATGGCTCAGAGATCAATGCTTACCAAAGAAGAAAAGGTTTACCCAAAATTGCAATTTTTTTACCCTTATCCTCCTACTATATATAGCATTCTATAATTTAAGGTTCTTTTTTTCCCCCTTTCATTACTTCACCTTATAGGAAGAAGTGGTTCTCAAGAGATGTTGGCTTGCTCGGTATTGGAATTTATGCATTCAATATGGTAAGGACATCAAAGTAATTTTTAGACTATGTAAGGACAGTTTACAAAATGTGGCATTATTCTTTGAAAAAGAAAAATGCAGTTTGAGTTCTAATCTATGAATAGTAGAAACTTTTCTGTATTAAATGGCACTTTCCTCTTGCTTATGTAATACCACTTCAATTAAGTTTCTTTCAAGCTCCAATATCCATGTTGCATGCTTTTCTGCTAAGTTGTGTAGTAATAAGCAAGAATGAAATTTCATTATCAACAATGATGATCAGCTTTTAAACATAGCAGATCAGAAATTATGGAAATCACATGCAAACTCTTCTGGACAAGTTAGTAAATACACATTTAGGAATTAATCCAGTTGTAGAAATTATTGATATGGATAATTTTGATTTCCTACTTTCGGCAGGAATCCATGCTGAGATTGCTGGAGCAAAGTATGAGTACTGGTCATCCTTTGCCCCACGCCCAGTGGAAGTTGTACTAGCTGCTGGACAAAAGGCCAATGAAGAGAAGGCATTCAGTAATTATCTACTTTTCTTCCGCAGACAGTTAAAAGAGCAATTTTGTTTTCTAATATTTTATTACCCTGTTCCTCAATTTCATGGAATGCTTAGTTTGTATTTTTATCCACTCTCCCCCTCTAGTTTAGTTAATGCTTTTAGTCTATATTTACATTGAGCAGCATATGATGATGACATGGACAGAAAAGATAAGGTTCCAGAAGATTTGAATGAACATTCTGGAGAGTTGAATATAGAAGGCATGCTTTTAGCTGAGAAAGGTCTGCGGGAACTTGCTTCATTAAAGGTTTCTATTATATCCTATTACATGAAAATATTTTTTACAGTTTTGTTATTTGTACGTTCCAAATGTGAATCGTATGTCCCAGTTTATGTTAAGAAATTTCTTTCATGCTTATGGGTTCTCTAAGAAAGTTGCAAGATGAAAGGAGATATTTTAGATAAACTTTATTTTGAGCCTTCAAAATAGTCTTGGCTAAATGAAAGAACTAACAACATGTGGTGACATTTCTGATCTTACTATGAGTCCAGTGATAAATAGAGCATTTCTTTTGTTTTCTTTTACCAATCAGCTACTTCTAACTTTTGTGTTCTTTTAAGGTAGAGGATGCTGTACTATTTGCAATGGCACAGAAAAGGCGTAAGAATAATCTCAAACCTGGTGAAACAGGTGAAGTAATTTTCTCAAATTATTGGATCAGTTAAAGTTCGTATTTTCTTTTCAAGAGGCATGAATAAGCCATGTCCTAAGTGGGACTGGTCACTTATCTATAAAGCATATGTTTAGCTAATAAGACAGATGTCACCTTACTATATTCTGGTATCTGTTCTTCTATAAAATGAATAGAAAGTGAACCACCTACTTGCTATACACATCTCTGAAGCAGTTGGAGTCCTCTAGTTTATTTATGTATTTTATGGTTAGTGCAATTCAAAGTTAGCTGAAGTCTCAAAGCAGAGAGTTCGCTGAAGTCCGTCTTACGGCATTTCTAAGCAAGCGTTTAGAGATTGTGATCCAATAGTCTTTCAAGAGCTGATATCTCTAACGGTTCTCTTCTTCGTGCAACATATGTTTGCTTAGATGAAATGCTACACTCAATAATCACCACAAAATTAAGAGACAACTCAGTAATACAAGTCAGTACCAAAAAGAAGTATTTTATTAGAATTATATATCAGTGCAAATTTCAGACCACTTACAAAGGCGTCTAGGCTTTATCATCATATGGCTACATGGTCGTAATTGGTGCTCCAATGATCATGTTGATTTTGTTTCTTTAACAAAGTATTATGAGGAGCGACAAGAATATGCACTGTATGTTGAAGTTTATTCTCACATATCATGTTGCTTTATATATGCACTGGAGGTCATATGTTTATATCTGCTAAATTCTAAGAGGGAGATTTTCTTTTCTTTCTGTATATATATTCAATTTGTCAATAAATACAAGTGAGGAGCACATGGCAATAGAATGACTCGTATAATTACTCTTTGACTACTGGTTTCCATCATCTAGATCCTTGGTAGAATCTTACCAAAATTAGTTAGTTACATTATGAAGTGTCATAGTGACACCAAGTCTTTTAGCGAATTTCTATTCCTCCAGCCTTCTTATTTCTAGAATATGTTTAACACGTGCCTTTTCTTTGGTGATGCTGTAGATGAGTTGAAGTTATCAGTTGATGGACAAGCTGAAGCATTTGGTAAGCCCTTGGCTTATGGAGTACCTTAAAAGTGCATTTTCTGATTGCCTTATTTAACACCGAGCAGCAATCAACATTTAGGCGATAGGTACTCCAGTTAGCTAACAGATTTTAATTGTTGAATCAATGAAACAGAAATTCCAAGGCTTTAATGAACTCAAGTTTCAGCTTTGGAGGATCTGGGGGACCTCAGATCAAACTTCAGATTTTATGTTGATATGCATGGCTTGAAAATTGAAATAACTTGTAAAATTAATATGGAAAAACAAAAAAAAAAATGAACAATTGAAAACACATGGTTTTTGCATGTCACATCCATTGAATCTTTTGATGGTACGCCGCATGCTGGTTTAAGGTCAGATGTTTTTCTTCACTATTAATATTGTCGGTGTATGAGAAGGTTTTATGGATTAATAAATACATGGACAATCACTGAACAGACCGGCCATTGTTATAAAATAATTGTAACAGCACACACCATATCTAAACTTTTAGATTAGATGGTCATACTACTAACCTTAACATAGTATTAGAGCAAAAGATTAAGAGTCTGAATCCCTATACACTCATTACAACTCCTATTAAAATTAAGCCAGTGAGGAAAAGTATTATAAAATAATTGTAATAGCACATACACCAAATCTAAAGGTTTAAGTTTTTAGATTAGATAGTTGTACTGTAACCCTAACAGATATAACTAGGATGCTTCCTTAGCATACAATTCATCCTCATGTTTGATGCATATAGAACCAATTTTCTTTCATACAATACCAATTGAGTCCTTACCATTGAATTCGGTCCTTCAATACTGGATTACATCTTTATAAACATACACGTTTGCTTTCAGAATTGAGCAAAGATGAAGTTGAAGATGTCCTTTTCAAGCAGGTATAGAGAACGTCCTTTTGTTATTCATTGTATTTTCTTTTTGTTTAGTTTAATTTCTTATCATGTCAGATTAGAATCTAGGGGAACATACTAACTTCTTTGAAAGTCCCTTCTAAGCTTTTTACAACTTACGTTGCCAAGATTCATCTTCTAAAAGTACGTAGTAAGAAAAGGCATTTCAGGATGGAGACAGAGAGCTGAACTCATCTAATCATGAAATTAATCAGCTGTTTATTGTTTTAAACATGCTCTTATCAATTTTATACATACTGAAGCACTGAGTTGCTTTATCTGTCAAAGCTGATGACAAGAAAATGACTGGAAGGGCACTTGCACATATTTTGTTAATGTGTGATTAAGAGTTTCCAATGGAATCTTATTAGCATTTCAATATGTGCACCCTTTGAGAATTTGCTATTTACCAAGTTATTTAAATAAAGACATCATAGAACCCATCCTCCTTTATAACTTGCTCAACAAATCTTCTGGCAGGCTTGGCTAAGATATTTTTGGAGACGAGCAGTGAATCATGAGGTTGAGACGGATATTGCAGAGGACCGGCTACAGTTCTGGATCAGTCACAGTGGTCAGCAGCCAACATCACATGATGCAGTTGAAGGTGCTACCTCTGCATCTTTTCCCTCCCTTATATCCAATCTGCTATCTGTCACGTATTCAATTTGCTTAAATCATACTACTGTCTCTTTTGAGGCCTTTCCCACAATTTATAGCCATTTTCTTGACTATGTTTCTTGGTGAAAGTAGATACTTAGAGCATGCTGTTTTAGGTGTAAGACAAGCCACAATCCTCTTCTAGCCCTGTTTCATTTCAAGGGACTCAAAGCAAAACTGATGGTGGTTAGGAAGGGCTAAATGCTCTTACTGCTGGCAGTGGCTTAGCAAACCCTCTCTCATGTCAAATTAATGCTTTTATGTCGCTGAAATAGTTTTCCGAAATTCTTTGACATTTTTTTTTATTATTGTGACTTTCCAATTGTCAAATATTAGTAATTTCAAAAGGTTGCAAAATTAATAGCTTTTGACAATAAGTAATGGCGAAAGATAACAGTTGCAACTTGCAACTAGCTTTGAGTAGTAGTGGATCCATGTAAATTTTTAGTCATTGGTTAAAGACTATCATCAGCCTCGATTGCTACCTAAACTTCCACTATCACTTGCCGCTAAAAGTTATTAATGACCACAACCTATTAAGAATACTACCATAACATTAGCTAATTATAAACTCCCAAAAATGTTTGCTGTAGAACAAATATACATAATGTATTGTTGCAAATTAACCTAGGGCTACCCACAAGTTCTGTTGATCCGAGGAAAGCAATTTGCAGATTTATTATTAACAAGACCATGTGCCTTATCGCTAGCCTCGATGTGCTGAAGTAAAGAAAGAAGAGCCTAACATGCTCTACACCTTGAATCACATCTCTTTGCATTTGCATGACTTGCATTATCACAAATTCTATGGAATTGAAAACATCGATACTCTTCTGTGTCCAGTTGAGCGAGGTCTTGTGGAACTCAGGAAGTTAGGCATTGAAAGCCAGCTGTGGGAAGATTCACGCAAAGGACTTCAAGACTTGACAGATTCACACGCACGAGATGATTTCTAACTTTATATGGCCTGCTGCCATTGTGATTTTCCATTTTTGTTCATTCACCCTCTGGAGATATCATTATCATTTGATTGCATTTTTGGTGATGAACGTATGGTGGAGCAGATACCCTGATTCTGTATAGTTTGTTGAACACGAACATGAACACGAGCACGTAAAGGTTTTCTACTTCAACAGAGAGCAACCGGATGTAGAATAGAAATGAAGACCATTAAATATGAAAATTTACAAAACTAATGTAAGCTATGCTGTGAAACTTTGTACTGGAATCTGCATTGAGTTGCATTGAACAGAAAGGGTGGCCTGGCAAAATCTTTTACTGCTTTATAAAACAAATGCATTTGATTTTATAAATACTTTTATTTGTTCTACTTGGTAGTTCTTAGTTGCTACAACCTATAACACGTCAATTGCGTATAAAATTTTCCAATTTCAAAGGTAATATTAGACAAACATTTGAATTTTCGGGTACAATTTGACGTTTTGTCCGTAATCTTGAATAGGACTGTTGACAAACGTTCAAAGCAATAGAAGAAATTTTTCATTTTTTTTTTTTCCAAATGACTACACATTTTAGGAGCAAAATTTAGACTGAAAATTGTAGTATCTCTACATAGAGATAAAGATTGTTGGTTGTTTCCTATTCTTCCGCAACAGTTACTAATTAAGTAGGAATATCACTTGCAATCTAAAATAGATATATCAAATTTAGGCACCAAAGAGAAATAATGAAAAGTTCAAACACTGCTCATTTTTACATCGATGAAATTCTATAATCCCATTATTCGATTACATCAATCTTTTAACAGTTCAGATATACATCCAATCATAACCACATGATAGGTATACTAAATATATCAATTATTATTTTAATGATAGTTGATACGTTTATAAGACCATAAAAGTTTTTGTAGGGAAAAATAAAGAAAAATTCTTTGTTCTTATCATTCTTTTTAACACCACCTACCTCATTAGTTATTCACAAAGGGCCTTTATTCCCAATTATTTCTATTGATGGAAACGAAGAAGTTTCAATGGAAAATAAATTTAACTACATCTTAGGTTTCTGCTTTTATGTCGAAATCATCCTAAGCTTCAACATCTAAACATTCTACACTGTTAGCTTGTGACTCCATCAAGCATCCTGTCTTGTCCCCCACGATTATGACTTGTATCATAAATATATGACGATAACAATATGAATGATAAATCAAAGATAGAATACTTTGATTCCTAACCTCGATGAAGTTTGCGTGGGACAAGCCCATGTATTTCTTTTCCCACAGGAAAAGGTCCCCCCACAACTATTCCATGACAAGAATGTTATAAAGGTTTCAATAATCCGTTTCGTAATAGAGAACTTGGATTTCAATTCCAACCAGGTTCGTCTTTTCTGCTATCTTATTTCTAATTATGTATAATCCTGTTTCTTCGTCTTCATTTTGTTGAGGATATAATGATTCATTATATATATATATATACATACGATTAATATAAATATCGATAAAATTTGGATGGATGATAATCGTAATTAGATTTTTTTTTTTTATTCATATATGTATCCAGATTTTAATACTATTTAACAAAAATATTATTTTATTTTCCAATGTAAAGGAGAATAGTTTATTTATAATAGTTAATTAAATTCTCTCCAAATGTAATGCAATATGAATATTAGAATTTAGATTGTCCTTTCAAATTGATTTTTGGTTTTGATTTAATTAAGGTTCTTTTGTTTTTTTCCTTTCCAGGATTATTTATTCTCATCATCATTCATCAAAGGCTTTCTCTGTCGCATTGAAGGTAAATACCCTCATGGTGCTTTCGTTATTTACATCGTAATCGTTCTTCATGCTATCTGATGAAAAATGTGACAACAAAGATCCTAGAAGAACTTATAAATCGCAACAGTTATAATTTTATGATTGTATCCACATAAAATATAAGTGTAGATTTTATGAAATCTTTTCGAGATAAATATCATAGAATTACTTTATACCAGTGCCATAATGTAATTAAATCTTTTATGAGTTATAAAAATCCTTTGTGTTTAGGCCAAAATTTAATTAAAATTTTTTATTTTAAGTAAATAATTTAAGTTTGTTTTATCATCTAAACAAATCTTTCAATTACTACTTATCATTTGAGGCCATATAAGATTCAATTAAATCCACTATATAGGATTTGAATGATCCACTTAAAACGTAAAGGACTTGATTAGATTTAGAACAAATAAAGAGGTTTTCCTTTTTTTTTTTTTTTGGATTATTATAACCGTTTTTTTCTTCAATGAAATCTTCCAAACATAGCTCAAATTTACTTTTCATATGGCATTACTTTTATTATAAATTTACAGGAGTTGTTTAATTTTTATTTAAGATAAATTGAATCTTTTAATGAAAAGAACCAAAGTATTCAATAAAGTGTGTTCTCTCCAGTGTCATAGAACCCGAATCTTGATGAGACTATTGAGAAAGTTGAGATACTCTTCAATTATTTGAAATTGACATATACAGCATATGATATTTATCACAGGTATAGCTAACAGGATATATATATAAAGCCATTCCTGTGCCACTTTATTTAATCAATGGCTGCCCCTACACACCAAAAATGACTTTGAAGCTTCTGGTTGACACAAGAAATCAAAAGGTGCTTATAGCTGAAGCAGGGAAAGACTTTATAGACTTCCTCTTTAACATTCTCATTTTGCCACTAGGATCCACTACCAAGCTCCTCACAAAACCAGACATGGTAGGTAGCTTAGGAACCCTCTATGAAAGCATTGAAAATTTGAATGAACCCTATATGACCTCTGACAAAAAGGAAAATCTCTTGAACCCTAAAATATTAAACCCTCCTACACCATTTACTCCTTTACCCGATATTGTATCAGCACCACCACCACCCAAAAGTTATTACCGATGTGGAGGCACTTCGTATAGTATATGTCGCGAGTATGTCTCGGATGGTCCTAATGCCACTTGCCCTCAATGTAAGAGAAACATGAATCTAATGGCGAGGTATGTTGAATCCCCACCGCCGGCGGTGTCGGAGTCAACGACGTCGATTGGTGAGGGTGGCTATGTCAGGAGTGTAGTTAAGTATATGGTGATGGATGATCTTGCGGTAAAACCTATGTCTACCATTTCTTGTATTGCGCTACTTGGTGAATTCAATATTAAGGATGTTGGTATTCTTGAAGAGAAGATCATCACTTTTGGTCTTGCTGAGGTAAGTGATTTTTTTTTTTCCTTTTTTTTTTCTAATCTAATATTTTATATTTGACAATTTGAAAGCTCAAATATTTATTATTCTTTGAATTATAATTTTTATTTCCTTAAATTGGAATGTTTGTTAGCTCCTTTTCTTCTCTTGATTGGTTTTTAAACAGTGCCACGGTAAAATAAAATGTTAAGTAAAGAATATTAAATCTTTACAGTACATGCTAATTATGTCTTGTGATGTGTATATTATATATATATATATATATATATATATATTTTTATATATTACTAATTCAAAAGTTATAAAATATAAAAATACTTTTTGAAAGTTCTAAAATTTTACCCATATCTAGCTAATAATCTTAGAATAAATTTGCAACTTTTCTTGTAAAATGAAGATCAAAGGCTAACTATATTCGTGACTTGCCCATGAAATTCTTTTTGTGGTTCTCATTTTTGTAGGGTATAAATTTATTGAAGGCTTCCCTGCAGTCCAAGATGGTTCTAACCGACGTCTTTATTAGAAATAAAAAAGTTGAAGTGAACTAAGGGCCCAACTCAAGACAATTTTATATGAATTATATTCATGTAAAAAATCCTTGGAGTTATCACAAAGTAATGGGGACTTCTGTGTATAAAACATGATGGGAAACGATAATAATGGTTCTTTTTTATTAATTTATTTCATTGTTTTACCCTCTCAAGATATGTTAATAACCTTTATTGATTTTCAAATCAAATTTATAAGCTATAAAATCTTGCATTAGGCTTGATTATTTAAGATGCATTCCACTCCAAATGCTAAAATAAAAGAAATTCTATAGTCTTATCATTAGTTTTGATAGAATTGGTACTGTCACTATTCTATTGTTCAAATCATACCCAACCGCGATCGAACAATTAAAATAATTAATATTTCAATTATTATATTTATTTTAATGGATAAATGATTGACTAGACAATCACATCCATAAAACCGTACAAAACTATCCAAAAGTAATATTTAAAATCCTTATAATTAAAGGATATTATAAGAATAAGACGTACGAATCATCTTTTAGTATTAAATAAAAGGCCATAGTAAAATCACCTTAAATACCCAAAGCTTGTCAAAGACACCTCACTGGTACCCTATCCCAAAGTGCCCACAAAAGCAAACTCATGATAGCTACCTCAACAAAACAATAACTTCTTAAAAAAAGGGGAAAAAAAAAAGAAAAAGAAAAACACACAAAACATAGCGGGTTTCTTTCCCTTGTTAGAGGCCACAAATACCATATCATAGTAAATATCAAGAGGAGTTAATGAGAAGTTGATTGCAATCTTATATCCTCCTTGTAAGATGTCTGATCCAAACCCAATGAGTTCACGACTTGAAAAAATCACCATACATCAACTTGCCTAGCTATAGGCAACATGCATATCAAGCAAATCATCAAACAATATGCTACTTATGGGCAACTCTATAAATTCAATCACCGCACATCAATCTTTTACTACAAATGTAAAGTTAAGGATGTAGTCCCTCCTTAATCAAGGTTAGGTATAGTGTCTCCACTAATTCCTTGGTTGACCAATGTAATCCTGTGGCTTAATCCTATGTCCTTAATGAAATAAGTGTCAATAGTAGCATAAACTCCGACTTTAAAAATGAACGACATGTCACTTTCATTTAGTTTTATGGAAGATCGAAAGACAAGTGACAACCTACATAAAAGGTAAGTTCATGCAATGCATGTGGAATTTTCAAATAAATACTTGATTTGTTAAATATTCCAATATAGGAAGATTGATCATATATATTAGAAATCCAATATATAAGATAAGATTACTTAATTACCCTAAATATTAATAAATACAGTTCACATGTTTTCAGCATTAATCTCATGATTGCCACATCGATACATCATATGTTAATCACATTCACATGAATCTATGCATTTCAAGATCCACATCAACCAAGTAAATTTCTCAACATAAGATTTCATGTTCACCGACTATAATATAACCAAATTAATAAAATAGTACACCTAAATAGTATAGTAAATCATAGTGTCACTCATCTCAATAGCATTATGGTTTAGTTAAAATAATGCTCAAGTGCTTCCCTAAAATTGAAATGTTACACTTTAATCCTATGGGAAACGATAGTCTAGCATGTACTCTACTTAGGTAAAATATACTAACATTAGAGTAGGTTTCTAAATCAATTTTATAATTTGTAATCTTTTGTTAATTCTTTAACACCTTGCATTATTGGATAGTTTGCCTATAATTGATTGTATATGATTTTGGAAAAAAATTTTGGTAATCAAAATATTTTAGGGAAAAATGAAGCATCATAAAATATAGTTAAAAGTCCTTTCTAGACTTATGGGCTTAACAACTATAACAGCCCTGCTCTAAGTGCGTAAGGCATGACAATGAACTACACATATCACCTCCAAGCGATATGTGCAAGACATTCCTTTATTGAGTGACTTTCTAGTTAAATTTTAATTTGGGAAATCATTACTAATTTTTGTATAAATTGCAACAAGGTGCTGACTATTTTTCCTTGGTTCAAGATTACCAAAACTTGTAAAATTTAACCTATTTAGAAAATAAGTTCAACAAAATATCAATTTATAAATATTGCCATTAGGCCCATCAAATGAATACAACTTGATTACAAAGCTTTTGGGACTTAAAGGTCCACATCAAATCAAATGAAAATGTTTGATAATTGATCGATTACTATCATCATCGGTTACAATCATCTAAGTTTATAATAAAATATGATTACAACAAATTTTTTCATGTAAAACTCATAAGATCCATATCTTGCATAACAACATCTAATCGAAACTCCTCGCAAAGCTCTCATTCCTATTGAATCATCAATAGGTAAATAAAATGAGTTGTGAAGCCTAATACATAGTAATCAAACATATACATAAGCACAAGTTAAGTTTAATTAATTAGTAAACCATCAAACAAGTATTCTCAACATCCTAAAATATCAACATATATAAGAGTACTCACGACTGCCAAATAAGAGGGGTAGGGTTCCTAATACATAGTAATCAAACACATACACACATACCATCACGTCTAAGCTAATGTAGCAAGCACAAGTTAAGTTTGATTAATTATTAAATCATCAAACAAGTATTCTCAGCGTCCTAGAAATACCAACATGCACAAAAATACTCATGACTCCCACCAAACAAAAGAAATAAAGTTTCCTTAGCGGATCAAGCACCGAACAGAAAGGTATAATCAATCCCCAACACTTACAAGAAAGAAAAAAAGGAAATAGTCTCGACTGGTTCATTTTCTTACAGGTTGCTACCAACAAGCATGATTTATTGTAGCAGTTTATTTACGGTGCTATATGCCGTATGATTCACTACAACTTTGTACCTGCTTCGAGTTAGCCACCCGATCTCGGAAATTCCCCTATCGACTACTGTCAAGCCCAACTACGCCTTCCATGGGGGCCAAAGCACTTAAACTACCATATCATCCCAAAGTAACGATCAGGCTCTTAACCGAATCTAGGGGCGTTACTTCTTAGAATAAGCAACAACCAACACGCAATCAAGTTGAGTTTAAATTTTTAGTCTAGTTATTAATACTACCCTAGCAAGCAACGCGTAATTACTACGTACCTGATAACTAAAATAAGCCTTAGGTCTCTTTTCAAAGCTTGTTGCTCAAAACTATTCAAAAATGAATTTAGAATTTAGTTTAAACTTAACAAGTTCTCTTTGTGGTATTATTCTTAAGATACTTATTTTGATCACATTCTATTGGGGTATTACAAGGTAAGTAAGTCTTTCCTCTTTTTTAAAACAACAATTTAAGGGAAACACGATTAAGAACACAAGCTATGTTCCAATCGTGTTTCTCTTTATGTTGATACTTGAGAAAAAACACGAACAAGTGCAGACGAGGTCGTGTACAAGTCGTGTTCTTCTAGGCTTCGTGTATTTGTGGAACTTAGAGAAAAACATAG
Organism: Combretum micranthum; assembly: GCA_024138025.1. Lineage (NCBI taxonomy): Eukaryota > Viridiplantae > Streptophyta > Magnoliopsida > Myrtales > Combretaceae > Combretum > Combretum micranthum. The sequence goes on from JAMXBD010002421.1 coordinate 143,212, forward strand.
GCAATTACATAACATTGTGTACATGTTGTCTTTTTTTTCTTTTTTTCTTTTTTTTTTTTTTTTTTTTTTTTTGCTTACTTGCTCTTTTCATTAGAAGAAACATGGGTAGGAGCACAAAGTTGTGTTCCAGCCATGGATCTTCAAGATAAGGTGTAAAAAGACAGGAACATGGGATGATACACGACTCCATATACTGGTTGTGTTCTTTAAGCAAACTCGATCCCTTAGAGATCTAAAGGTCACAAAGGAACATGGGCAAATACACAACTTAGTGTATTTGCTACGTTCTTCTTGAAAAGTTGATTTCTTTAAGTGTTGAGGTTAGAGGGATACACGAACAGGTACACAACTGATGTATTAGCCTTGTTTTCTGGAAAACTAAGTTTTTCACGTTAGAGGGTTATACGACTTGATCCAGAAGGTTATGTATTGACCGTGTTCTGGATTTTCATTATTTCGAAATTAGACTCGATGTTTTCAATGAAAGGGGGTTTCAAGGTAACCTTTGGGGTTTCAAAAAGGTTAGGTAATCATGTTTTGTCTAAACCTCACTTATAACATCTTCCTTTTCTTAAAAACTTCTTTAACTAGGTTTTAATGGTTTGGCAGCAACATTCATTTTTACCATCTACAACATTACAAAATCTCAGTCCAACATTTTCTTTCTCCACTTCTACATTCCTAGTTCAATTTTCTTCCTACAATTATAACTTCCTAACGTCAAGAGTTATTTTCTAGGTCTTACCTTTGCTAGGATATAACTCCAATCTAGTTGTAACTATGAGGAGGCTTTAAAACTCCAAAATCACTTCAAAGCTTGATTTGTTGCTACTCCAAACCTATATAAACAAGTCTAAGTTAGTTTTCATTATTAATGTGCTAAGAAACTCACATTTCAACCCTCAAAATCTCAAAGCTTACCTTATGATGAACTTGGTAAAGTTTGTGGAACTTTCCTCTTCTAATGCACCTTCATTATCCTTATTTCCTACGATGAAGTATATAACCTCAAGTGATTAGTTTTAATCCTCTTTTAATCTTACTTAATTAACACTAAGTAGAGGCTAAGTCTAGAGAGTCTCATCTTAGGGTTTTAGTAGGCTGCCTAAAACGGTAATGGTAGAAAGGAAAAAAAAAAAAAAAGAGGGATATTTACATGGAGGCTAGAAGGGTAAGGGTCCTAAGGTTTTAGACAAGGGAAAAAAATCTCCCTTTAGGATTTTGCTACATGATATGACCTTGTGCGCCTAAATATTGCATGTGTAAGAGCCTCAGTTATTTTTAACAGATAAGGTTTTTTAATTAACCTCTTGGACTAATAATGATTTAAATATCTCAAATAAGTATAATTTATTTACTATAACTCAATTTTTAATTCACGTAAGTTCACGATTTGGGGTAAAAATCATAATTTGCAAAAATCAAAGTTCCTAATTGTATTGATTTTTCTTACAAAACTTTTATTAATGAACTATTATAAAATCTAATTTTCTTTATCTCGATATTTGAATTATTTTTTAATTTTCTAAATTTAGGTGTTAGATTTACGCCTAGTTTAGGAATTTTGAAAAAGTTTAGTTGTTTGAATCCGTACATGACTTCAATTAACTTCCATTTTCATTTTATTTTAATTTCTTATGATTCGTGTCTGAATTATTTTAACACAATAGTCAAATGTTCATGATGTAACAATTAAGCAAGTATCAAAAGTCAAGAAGTCATAAATATAAAATTTATAATATATAGAAATAAGTATGAAGGAATATCGCTTAACAACGATACAATACTTTTTAAGATGATAGTTGTGCGTCTCTACGTCATTACATAGATCTTCTTAAAAGGACCCATACATATCATCAAGACCATAACGCCATAATCAAGCAAAACATGCATGTTATTCAACATAAAGGCCATCAATTTGATGGATTAGAAAACTATTAGCTGCAAAGAACTCAATATCCTATGAGAAATCAAACACCCATTATAAGAATTATAGAGGGTCACCACAGGCTTTGAGAGGGAGAGAAAGATATTTCATTTAATTATCATGAAGAGTATTCATATTTTATTAATTTCCTATTAATACTTCATTTATCCCTTCTTATTTTTAAAACTAATTTAAACATTATTATACCCTCTTAATCTATATCAGCCACTAATATTAACTTAGTAATTAGCTACCCATCTCTTATCAGAATATCTTCCTAGGCGATTCACTAAGATACATTTAACTATTTAATTATAATAAGAGCATTTAGTGATTATTATTGGAAAATATTTACGATTTTTAAGAAAATAAAAATAATTAATTATTTTATTAAATCCAATATTTATTATTTCATTTTGAGTTCTTGATTTTAGGGCATTTTATATGAAGTCGCCTACAATTAATAATATAGTAAAATGAGTTGTGAAATAAATATAATATAATTTATAATATTCTTGGTTGTTTATGCACTCTAACTTATTCTAAGGTGTGGAGCTCATGATGATGGCAAGAGTGGGTCATGGGGGGCTGTACATTAAGAGGTTAGAGATTTGAAAAACAAGTAAGCAACGAAGGATGGTAAAATTTTAATAATTGCTAAGTAGATTTATAAGGAAAGAGAGAAAATTTTTAAAAGTTGTACATGTTTTTAGTTGTTTTTGGACTGTAATTATGCTTAAAATGATTAACATTTGATTATGAAAACCACATTGAAAAGATACCCAAGTTATCTAGTGTTGTAAAACCTATGTGTCATTATTTAAAGGGTATTTAATAAGTTTGAGCTTTGAAAGAATAAAAAGGATTAGAAAGTTAATCTTTTGCTAATGCATGAGGCTAGAGTTTACGTTATGGAGATGAGAGTCATGTTAATAGTCTTTTCTTAGGGAAGTTAAGAGTATAATGTTTTAATAATTTTTTTATGTGTAAAATTTTTTACGAAAAAGTCCAGTTTTGATATACACATATATGGTGTTAAAGCTCTTTGATTAAATAGAACGAACATCAATCTTCCAATAGAATGACTGAGTTTTCTTATCCATTTTTTTTAACATATATGATGGTTATAAGACATATCATTGATATATGTTTTGCAAAATTGAATATCGTGTATGAAAGTTATGTAGGATTAAAATTTTAAGACACCTATCTATTTGTTTTCAATTTTTTCATATCTTTTATCTTGTCTTTTTCATAATTTATTTTCTACATTAATAATCCTCTTTTATGAACTTTTCACTTTTTATTAGTAATAATTAAGAAAAGGTTCAAAGACTACCATTATCCTTCCCATTTTTCTATCGAATACTACTGTAAAATAAAATAAACTTATATATAAAACTTAAAAGTATGCTTTTCTTGTCTGGGCCAACCATAGGCTTTCCCTTTATGTCGAATTCCAAAAACTTGAAAGCTTCAAAATATAAACATTCTACATTGTTGCTTTGTGACTCCAAAAAGCAATACCTTGTTTTTTGTGACATCTTGTCCCGCATGTTTGTATGACTTGTTGTATCAAGAATACATCGATTCCTAACTTCGATGAAGTCTGTTAGGACAAGCCTATGCATTTCTTTCCCCTCAGGAAAATGGTCCCTCAACATCTTTTCCCTGGCTAAAGTATTGTTGTAAAATTCTAATAATCGGTTCATCGAACTTGATCTCATTTCCAATCAGGTTTGTCTTTTCATTTCTCGTTCCCCTTGCCCCCCTCTTGGCCTACTATTCTATTTCTAGTTATGTATGATCTTGTTTTTTCAGCTTCAAATAAAAGACTCGTTATACATCACACATATATATGATCAACATGTAAGTCTCAATAATAATTGGATGAATGATGGTGGTAATTAGATAGTTTTTTCTTTATATTAAATATTGATATGTGCCAAAAGTTTATTTTTAGTCAACAACCAAGTTTATATGTGTAACTTGTGATAACAAATGATTTTTTTTTCATGTAAAATCAAATAGTTCAATTATAGTAGTTAAATATAGTAAATTCTGTTTGATAGTCATATAATCTAGTGACGTCAATATTGATCTTTAATTAAAAAGTATCGAGTTCGAATACCCATGTTATATCCACCAAAAAAATATATGGTAAATCTATTCCTCTCCATATTAGAGTGAAATATGAAAGATAGATGTTAAATTATTTGAAAATTGACATACATCATATGATATCTATCACAGGTAACCAGGATATATATAGCAGGAAAAGCCATTTTTCTGCCGCTGTTTTTAATCAATGGCGGCCCCTAAACCCACAACTACAACAATGACTTTGAAGCTTCTGGTGGACACAAGAAATCAAAGGGTGCTTGTAGCCGAAGCAGGAAAAGACTTTGTGGATTTCCTCTGTAACATTCTCACTGTGCCACTAGGCTCCACCATTAAAATCCTCACAAAAACCAGAAATGGTAGGTAGCCTAGGAACTCTCTATGATAGATCCAAAAGTTGAATGATGCCTATATGGCTCTAATAAAAAAGGAAAATTCTTGAACCCTACAGTTAGAAAACCACTATTACCCATTTCTCCTTTACCCGAATTTGCATCAAAACAACACCACGGTCCAATATTTTACATGTAGAACTTGTAGCGAGTATGTCACCGATAAACCTAATACTACGTGTCCTCAATGTAAAAAAAACATGAATCTTACTATGAGGTTTGTGAAACCGCCACCGTTGACGGTGTCAGAGTCGACGTCGTCGAATGGTGAGGGTGGCTATGTCAGGGGTGTTGTTACATATATGGTGATGGATGATCTTGTGGTAAAGCCAATGTCCACCATCTCTTACTCTGCGCTACTTAGTTCATTCAGTATTAAGAATGTTGGTACTCTTGAGGAAAAGGTCATCACTTTTGGTCGTGCTGAGGTAAATGCAAGCTTTTGTTACTATCTTCCACAACACACACACACACACACACATATTTTTCTTTATTATTATTATCATTATAACTGAACGAGAATTCAAATTTGTTCAAATAAGTATTACTATTAATGCCACTAATGGTAATCTCTTATTAAGGATCACAAATGATAATAACTTGCCCTTAGATATTGATTTTCTTTTTTTATTTAGTTTACCTTATAAAAATGTATGTGTTACAAAATCATCCTAGGATTCTAAAATCATTGCTAAAAGGATCACAGATGATAATCTTTTCAAGATTAATGATGATTTTGGATAATGTGCATATGTTTTAAAAGTTATAAGATGTGAAAATACATTTAAATGTTAAAAAAGCTTTATCCATATTTATGATGTATTCGAAATTTCTCCGATAAAATGAAGATAATGGCTAACTGTATTTGTGACTTTTTCCCTTTGATTCTTGTTACATGGTTCTCATTTTTGTAGGCCATAAATTTATTGAAGGCTTCCCTACAGTCCAAGATGGTTCTAACCGATGTCTTTCTTAGAAATAAAAGGTTCGGTAAAGCGAGGCCCCCACTCAAGACAATTTTATATGAATTATATTCATGTACAAGATCCCAGGAGTGAATGCAAATAAAATAATGGGGACTTCTGTGTATAGAACATGATTAGAAACGATAATAAGGTCTCTTTGTATCTTATTTTTCTACTTTTCCATCCTCACGCAATATCTTAGTAATCTCTATTGGTGGACAAATCAAGTTATACGCTATAAAATCTCAATTGAAACTTCACTTTACACAATAAGGAAAAAATTCTTATCTTAAGCTTGATTAATTATGGTGCATACCACTCTAAATGCTAAAATTAGTATTTAGAATGCTTTGAGGGATATTAAAAGAATTAAGTAAAAATAAATTTACAATTCATCCTATAGTATTAAATAAAAGGTCGTAATGAAATCACTTTATGTACCAATCTTTTGTTAAAGACACATCGCTAGTACCCTATCCCAAAGGGCCCATAAACCAAACACACTACAAACTACTTCATTAGGACTATAACTTCTAATGAAAAATAAAATAAAATAAAAGAAAGAAAAAGAGAAAAAGAAGATGATTTATTGAAATGGTAAGTTGCACCAGAAGGTCATAATGTTTAGAAATGAGTTTATTTTAGGTCACAACATTTTAAAATTTTCAAAAGATGTCACAACATTTAGTAAGTTCATTTTATGTCACAATATTTTTGAGTGATTTAAAAAAAGGCCACAAGTTTTAGAGAAATTGATCAATTAAGATCACCATTTGGCAAATGTCAATAAGAGAAATATTTAATTAAAACTCATAAAACCCTTCTTTTAAAGCCCCATTGACATGTATCAATAGGAAATTCAATTAAATCTCACAAGACACTTTTCTAAATGTTATGACCTCTTTTAAACTTTTTAAAACATTATGACTTAAAATGAACTTACCTCCAAACGTTGTGACCTTTTGGTAAAATTTACCTTTTATTAAAACCTTAAAATATACCAGGCTTCTTGCCTTAGCCAAATTGGAGGCCATAAATATAAAGGCCCCCTAATAGGGTTTGATAGGAATTACTAAAAGCTATCATGCCACATGTGCATTCATTTTGCCATAGATGTGTTATAAGTCTAAGATCACAAGATTATTTGACATTTATATATTATCTCTAATTATGATACTTACATATTTCATAATACAAAAATAATTATGGAATCCTAAATTCCCATAGATCAATAGAATTACAAAGAATTAGCATCCCCTATTAAATAGTAATAGGAAGCTTACACCGATACCAACCTAAATGATAAAGGATATCAAGTCTATGGTCAGATTCTATAGCGCCAATTACCCTGATATGATAATTGTCCTTGGGTTGGAAGACATTCATTCACACTAATCTTATCTCATCCAACTTTAAGGAATTATTTGCAAAACAATCTATTAAGGTTTGAGCAAAATCACAGTACAGTAAGATGGGGAGTGTAATATTCTCATTAACATATGCTATGCATGAACATACCTGCAATGCAACATCGCATACAGTCTTCCAATAATGAGCATGAAGTTGAGGATACAAACCCCCCCCTGACTTTACGTTATAGAATTCATAGTTCCATTAGTATTTAGGTGGTTCAATTAAGTTCTTTTGTACCACAAGTTCCAAGGTACCTTAAATGAAACCTTTACCAAGATATCTTAAATACATTCCTAAGATAAATCATCCAAAAGTTCTCTTAACTCATGTATACCTTAAAGATAACCCGGTGTTGGCATAAGGTACCTTAAATACAATCCTGAACCAATAGCTTATCAAACTTGTGATAGGAATTGCAATAATGAAAAAGCAATGGCTTTGATAGTATGTAACTTCCCTAAATCTTTTATTTCATGCTATAGAAGTGGGAAACTAAATGATACTTATCTAGAGATTCAAATGAGGTTTTTGGCACCTAAAATAGTTTTCTCAATACTCACAGATACCTTAAATGTAGTTTAGAGTAAGCTCAGGTCACTTATATGCTCGACCTAAGCGAGCTTCCCTTCTCCACCCATTGTGTGATAGTAATGACCTTCGATAATGCAGGTATCCATACTATGCATGTTCAGTTTTATTATGGTCTTGATAGTAATATCAAATTTTTAAGGATGACTAACCAAATATAATTTGGATAGTTCATACAAGACACAGCAATGCACACTATAGCGAAACAATCAAAGTTCATGTCATAATTTCAATAAACAAGTTCAAGACTAGTTAATAATCACAAATTTTCATTATAGATTTACATTCACCAAATTAATTACATCTCAACAATGTTACCAATAAACCATCAAGTAAAAGTACAGTACATAACCAATAACATTTCGGGTTTAGCTATATATATATAATATATATATATAGCAAATAAATATTTATTTACTCACACATCTTATATGTTTCTTGTATGAAAATCATTGATATAATAAATATCTTGTTTGAAAACTTCTTTTGAAGGAAATATTTGGTATGGTTTTGTAAATCATTGGGAAGATATCAAATTTGGTACCTAAACTTTACATAAAATTTTAATTTGCTACATGAATTTTGAAGTAGTCAATTAAACTGTTTTGGCCATTTTTAATGCCTTACTAACATCATCTACTCAATGTCCTAATATGGAAAGCGACAGTCTATCAGTGTTAGACGGTGTTAGTAAAAGCATTAAAAATCCAATGATAAGTTATCCCTTCCATAATATCAAATAGAGGAAATGATATTAAGAAGATAGTAAAAATAGTTACAAAAATTTCAATTAGTTATTAAATTAAACATAAAATACCAAATTTGACATTTATCCTAAATTATTATTAACTTAGATACATGGTTGTATAGTTCAATTTCTAAGTCACGAATGTATAGCACACTGAAATAAGAGGATCTATTTAAACATCTAGAGTTGTGTAAAATAATGTTTGGTAATTAAATAATTTTACAATAAATATAGGTTAATAAAATGTAGGTTATGAATTCAGGCATTAGAAAGTTAGATCAACCTGTTAATTTACTACAACAAGCTTAAAAATTGCAGTAACTTCGCATCAATTTAGCCCTTCACTCATCCATTATTTCCTAAAACTTAAAATGTGGAGATTATAGAGTTCTTTTTAACTTTCCATAGTGTCCGCCCCGAAGGGTACCCTAAACGTAACAATCTGCCACACTCAATATTAAAGCTTAAGTATGACAACCTTAGTCATTCCCAAAAGCTTTGATATCAAGTGTAAGGCGTGCTCTCATAAGTTTAGAGGACCATACCCGGGATTATGAAGTTTAACAATATAATAACATGTTTAAGAAAGAAAACTCATAATATTTATTTACTTATAATAATATTCTTACAAAACTCAGGGACATTTTCTCTTAATCTCTAGTCTATTACAATAAGGTTACATATCTTATCCAAGCTAAACTTTATCTAGAATTTCTTTGCTCCAAAAAGAAATTACTTGTCCACAGGGTCCTCGTGGCCTTAATCATAAATAGGGAAACTGCAAAAGATATCTATGGGGGTATAAGCTAACAAGCTTAGTGAGAACTATTTCCATAAATAACTTCTCGTAACAAAGTTTCAAACAAGTTAGTTAAGTAAACAAATGGGATGCAACATACACGTAGGCATACAAAGCATATAGTTTTCGGGAACTAATGTTGAATGGATTTGCGCCCTCCATTCGAAGTTTGGTAATACATAACCTCAAATCAAGTAGTTTTAGTTAAAAAGTTTTATGCTTGCGAGCACTCATCGCCAAGCATTCCGAATCTACTTGAGTTGACCTTACTTTCGGATTTTTCGCCAAGCATTTCCCTTAAGCCGCCAAGCAATCGCTTTTGGACCTTCCGCCAAGTGTTGCTTTCGACATGAGCTTACTATCCTTCTCACCCAAGGATAATAACCCAAAATGCAATGTGACTCACTTCGTGGTATGCATGAATCCATTTATTTATGATGTCATAACATTATTATTATCAAGTTTAAGGTGATCAAGGCATTTCATACAAAGCAAGTTTATACTAAAACAAGCATTTTAAATCAATTCCGGCTTTGATATTCTTAGGATTCTTTCAAAGAATTAATTAACGTACATATCCATTTTCTTTTCCTAACTCTAATGCGACTAAATTACAAGCACAACAAGTATAGCATTTAACGGAAATAAACTTACGATGTCATTCCGACTATTCCTCTATGCGGGTGAGTCGTTCACACAATCCACTTAATCGTAATAATCTTCGGGATAAATGAATCCTTCCTCGGGGTTACCTAACCAAAGAAAATACCCACAATGAGTATTCCTTGATGATTTTCTTGAATTTTGACAAAACAATGTCAAAAGAACGTTAAAGTTCGTATAAAGGAAAGTTCCAATTTAAAATGGCCATAACTTGGTCATTTTAACTCGGAATCGCGCATATAATATACCGATTTCTACCCACTTGAAAAAATCTATCCATTTCCAAAACTATTTTTGCCAAACTAAACCATTTAGGCCCCGAAACAGTTGTGACGAAATTCACCACGAATTTTTCCAACTTTAAAAAAACTTGGGTTCACTCATTCAAAATTTGCTTGATAAATACTTAGTTATCTATATAATTGAAAAATTCTCTTTTATAACTATATAACTCATATTTAAGCATGCTCAAGTGTTTTGTTGTCCAATTATATTTCTTGAATAAAACAATGTTGGTTTGAAGTTGTAAAAAAATTATAGTTTACAAAAATTGATTTTGTAAATTTCTTGAAACGAATATCTTGTTTCTTTTTGTTTTTCCAAAAAAATACTTCATGTTGGTTTTATTATGTTTCCCAAGTAACTTTTTGGAATTACAATTTTCTATTTTCTAAGTTCTCTTATATTAGTACCACTTTTCCTATTTATTTTTCCTATACAATTTTCTTTGCATATTTATTTGTAAAGGTCTTTATTTGAAAATTCCTTAGCCTTTCATCTTGTTTATCTTTTTCATAAAAATCATTTTTGTATCAACAATTATTTTCTTTTGAAAAACAAAGTAGAATAATAAAGGTTTAAGTAGCTTTTCAAAGTAAAAGTAGTTTCTAAAATTATAGTGAGTTCTTTTTGTAACTTGAAAGTAAATGAGTTTATTTTTGTTAACTCATAGATTTTATACTTAACATAAACTTATTTCTAAGTGACAAAATCTTCTTTTGTTTAATTATTTTTAGAAATTAAAATTTTTGGAAAACAATCTAAATGAACATGATTTATGAGAATAATAGTAAACAAAAATAACATAAATAATAAAGTCAAGTATTGGAGTCTTATCTTTTTCAAGGCTCCCGGGACTAAGAAGTAGACTAGTCCCAAAATAAAAAGAAAAACTTGTTTTGACTTTATAAGGACAAGTCTAAGACTAGAGACTAGTCTTAAAATAACAAGGAATAAATAAAAATTGCAAAGGAAAAATAAATAAATAAATTGCATAAAGGTAAATAAATTGCAAGTGAGCTTATATGCTCTAAAGAATACGTATGTATATATATAGATAATAATATTTAGATATAGTAACAATAATATGAACAAAAATAATAACATGAACATAAATAGATTTTTCATGAACAAGAACAATACATGAACATAATGTAGCTTCCATAACTTGTAGTCTTTGGAAACTCACACTATGGTCATGTAAAGTTACATGACATGAAGAAGAAGAAGAAAATAATATGAAGTGGTTACCTAAAGAAGACTTCGGTATTGTTATGTGATTATGGGTTTTAGTTTGTTGGTAGAAGTTGTGGTGGAATTATTTTGAGAGAGTTTTGGGATGGTATTTTGAGAGAGTTTTGAGAGGAGATTTTGGGAGAGTTTTTGTAGAAAATTTGTGGGTAGTGAATGTGTTAAAGAAGTGAAAGAGGATGGGGTATTTATAGGAAAATATGGAGGGATTTTTGTATGATTAAAATAAAAGAAAATTAAAACAAATTGAGGAGAGATGGGGAGGGGGTAGCGCCGGCCACATGCATGAGAGGGGGGGGAGTGATTTTTTTTTTTTTTTTGTTAAATAAATGTAGTAATATGTAAGGTAGTGTGAAATAAAGTTATGGGAAAGGTAAAAAGTAAAGGTTATAGGTATGAGTGTGTAAGAGTAGGTGTAAGAAAAAGTAGAGAGAAAAGAATATTGTAGAATAGTAATGAATAGTGTAATGTAAAGTAGATATAATTAATAAAGTACCGTAGTAAGAAAATACGCGTATAATAGCTATATCTATTATTTTTAGCTACCGAAAAATTACGAAATTGATATTTTTGAAAATCTTATATTTTTACGAGTCTAACGGTATATTCGGAATGTTTTTACTATTCTGAGCCCCGGGACACGTTTTTTCAAGAACTGTGTCCGATCGGGTTCAAAAGACAGTCGAAATTCGCAAACTGATATTTTTATATAACCTATAGTTATTATGAACTATTCTAGCTAATTGTTCCAACTTCATTTTCTACGGCTAAAGAAAACGGCAATGCTGGACTTAAACGGTTACGATAAACTAGGATTTTGTTAACTTTAGAAAGCCTGTTGACTTCTGGTTTAGGGTTTTAAGCTAAACCGATTCCAAAAATTTGAGGGTTTACACATAGCATCTTGAACCATATCAATCGAAGTTGGAATGAGAGAGATGTACTCAAAATACGAAACTATGTTGAGCTATCGATCACAAGGTTAAGGGAATCGACTTTCTAGTTCAATTTTGGACCAGCATGACAATACAAGTTATATTAGTACTAACTTGCTAGTTCTCTTTGAATTGGTTCGTCAATAATCATCCACCTTCAACTTTTAAAAGTTTTATGTCACTATAAGAAAATTGGGCTTTAGAGACAAAAATTTTTGTCTCTAAACGTAAATTTCTGTCGCAAAAACCATCGTCACAGATTTTATTTATAAAATTGTAACTACATTTTCAAATTTTCGTCGTAGATTTTCTGTCTCTAAAGGCCTATTTTCTTATAGTGTGTTTTATAACTTAATTATAACGTTCATATATGCATTTTCAAGCTCCATATGTCACAAAAATGCATCACATAGGTGTTAAACTAGTAATAATGTTCAAATATCATTATAACACACCAAATAAGCAATCACGAGTACTAAATCATAACATTTCCCACTCACATTCGCCTTATCATATAGCGAGTCAATGTAATTCTCAAATGGATTTGCATGTTCGATATCTTTACGTAAAACTTATAGAAAGATGTTCCTCTAAGCTTGACAATTCCAAATATATAAGTTGGGATTAAAGATTAATGTTGAAATTTGAAAATTTTATGAAATCATTGAAGTTTACAGTTTTGTTGAATCCGTTGTCATTCTTGTTCGCATCATTACAAGGATGAACAAAAATTTGTAGAATTTAGACTTAAATTGAAGAGCACATTGCCACGATCTCACTAGAACTTTCGAAATTGAAATAATTAAGCTATGTGAAAGATTTATTTTTGAAGTTGAGGAGTTAATGAAGGTTTCACAATTAATTCCATAAACTTTTCAAGCCAAGAAACATTTCAGATGCAAAAGGGGATGGAGTTTGATATAAATATATATAAGACTTTTCCTTCGCTATTGGTTTTGGGCCAACGATGTAAAGTAATGAATAACTTCCATGTCTTAGGTTTGATTGACATGAGTAGTAGTGCTCTCCAATGAAAAAACGTTCCATAGCATTTTTAAGTGACAAATTACATGCTTACTGTATTAAATATTATGAAGACTATTTTAATCTTAAAATTCCATTTTAGGACTTTTATTTTTCAGTTTTAAGATATGCTATGGTTATCATCATTGAAGAGTTAAATTGTCAAGGTTTTGATATTTCATGGCCTAATCAACTATTAAACTAACCTTCTTTTACTAATCCTAAATTTTTTATTGTTGGAAAATTGTGAAGTTTCACAATAATACCTCATTATAGGGATAATGGCAATGTAAACCCCTAAAAATTTCAGTTAATTTTAAGTTTGATTTTAGAATTAAAAGTCAACTGAAACCCTAAAGGTCAATAAAAGTCTAGTACAAACCCTAGAATTTAGATCCGGCATTCTCGTATTCCTTAACACTAGAAAATGAAGTTTAGTTAATTAGTGATAATGGTTCGTAATAACTTAAGGAAACATAAAAATATCATATTCACGAATTTCGAGTATCCTTCGGACTCAAACGAGATCAGTTCTTGAAAAGCGTGTTCTAGAGTTTGGAATAATAAAAATATTCCGATAGCACCGTTAGGACAGATTTAATACAAAGATTTCAAAAATATTATTTTCATAATTTTTCCATCACTAAAAATAACAGATATCGCATTTATACGCGTATTCTCTTATTACCGGTATTTTACTAGTCACATCTACTTTATATTACACTATTCATTACTATTCTATACTATTTTTTTATCTCTACTTTTTTTAACACCTACTCTTATAAACATTATAACCTATTACCTTTACTTTTTACTTTTCCCATAACTTTATATCATATATATCTTACATATTATTACTTTTAATACACAAAAATCCAAAAAATTGCATCTCCCTCTCTCTTCTCCCTCCTTGGCCAACACACATCCCTCTCTCTCTTCCTCTTATTTTTTTCAATGTTTCTTTAATTAAATCACTCAAAAATCACTTCACATTTTCCTATAAATACCCCCATCTTCTTTCACTTCATTCACACATCTTCTACTCACAAATTTCACTCTCAAAACTCTCTCCAAATCCCCTCTCAATTACTATACCAAAACTCTCTAAAATTCTCTCCACAAAACCTTATTCTTCTTCTACAAACACTTTAGGTACAAATTCTCTTTAAATTTCTCTTACCATGTCATGTAATTTTACATGACCAAGGTGAAAGTTTCCTAAACTTAATGTTATGGAAGCTACACTATGTTCATGTATTGTTCTTGTTCATGAAAACACATTTATGTATTTCTATGTTTTTATTATACTTTTGCTCATATTATTATTGATTTTATGTTAATCTTTTATATATATGTAACTAGATATAATTATGTACTTATATATAATCTTTAGAGCATATAAGCTCATTGTTATTTATTTACTTCCAAGTAATGCAATTTATTTATTTGTTTCATGTTATTTTAAAACTAGTCTCTAGTCTTAAACTTGTTCTCATCAAGTCAAAATAATATTTGCTTTCTTTTTCTTATTTCTTTTAAGACTAGTCCATTCTTAGTCCCGGGATATCTTGATGAAGCTAAGGTTCCCAATACTTGACATATTTCTTTACTTGCTTATTTTATTACCCATTATATATTTCTTATGTTTTCATAATTCTATGATTTCATATTCATGATCATGCATGAACATATTGATTTTGTCTCAACAAGATAAAGAAGGAAAAGTTTTCTTAAAATAGAAGTTCTTCTCTAAAAGCGAATGTTGTTATGAAGGAAGTAATTTTTCATAAAAAAACTTAGGAAATTATCTTAACAAATCTTTTCTAGAAATCTAGAGGAATTCATTATAAATTTTAAGAACATAGGAATTTTTAAACAATACATACATACACTTTACAAAGTCATAAAACGGAAAGGAATTCTTGATTAAGCAAAAGTTTTACTAAACTTTACTTTTCATCAATACTTTGAATAGACTTGTTTGACAAACACCAAGAAATCCCCTTTCATAAAAATAAAACGATCTTAAGAAATAAGATTAATGAACCACTTAGGAAATCATTCTTTAAATATAGAATTATTACTACTTTCAAAAGTATTAGAAACTAAGCTATAAGAAATTTAGAAATGGAAACCATTCTTTTGAAATTTAAAAAGACTAAGGAAATGAAATTAAGGAAAAAAAATACCCATTCAAAATGACTTGAGAAAGTTTCTAGCAAACTAGGAAGAAATTTTCAAAAGTTTTACATTTCCAAAGTTTTAGAAGACTTTACTTTTACCAAAAAATTTATGGTTGAGACAACTTCATTACTTTCATGCATTTAACATGAGTAAATGAATATATACATATATATACACTTTTCAAAGGTCTTACAAACTATTATAATATCTATCTCTTTTATATAAGCTTTTATAAAAGAAGAAAGTAAGTTTTGTGAAATTCGTGGTGAATCTGATCACCACTGTTTCGGATCTCAAACGACTTACTTTGATGAAAATAGTTTTAGAATTGGATAGATCTTTTTGAATAGGTAGAAAACGGTATATTATATGCGCAATTCTGAGTTAAAATGACCAAGTTATGGCCATTTTAAATTGGAATTACTCTCTATACGAATTTTAGCGATCTTATAACATAGTTTTTGATAAATACCATAGAATCAAAAGAAAATACTCATTATGGATATTCTTCTTGATTAGGTGATCTCGAGGAGGATTGTTCGTACCCGGAAGATTATTACGATTAGTGGAATTCCCGAACGACTCATCCATAAGAAGAAAAGTATCATCATGGCTGAGTGAGTCTACTCCCCTTTATTTCTCATACTTATTATTGTGCTTGTAAATTTAGTTGCATTAGAATTTAGACAAATAAAATGGAAATTATACGATAATATGTTGAAAGAATATTAAGCATATCGAAGCATGAATTGTTTGTAATAAAGTTGTATGTGTATTATTACATTGAAGTGTTTGAAATTGGTTGCTCACTTGAAAGAAATTAAAATATAACAACTAGACTTCAATTAAGAATTTATGCACGCACTTCATATGTTAAGTCATATTGCATTCGCTATTATACAATTAGTGGGACAAGTGTATAATAGTGGTGGTAGGCATAACCGGTATATCATGTAAAGTGGCGAGTAAGAGCCGGTAAGAACTACATAAATTGATGGCTAGTAGGAGTCTATAATAACTACATATTTTTTATGGTATATAGGAGCCAGTAAGATCTATACAAATATTTTTTAAAAAGAAGCAGTGGACGTAATGGGCCAGAATACCTAATCCCTAATGAAGGGTGTAATTCATTCAACATATGATTCTCGAAAGGTCATATGTCTTGTATGCTCATATGTTTGTTGCATCCCATTTGCTTGCCAACTTTGTTGATATTTTACTTCAAGTATGAATTTTTGGGATTTACTCATTAAGCCCGTAAGCTTACGCCCCTATAGGTATTTACATTCTCAAGAACACTTATTTTTGTACATGAGGTCTCCTCATATCCGCGTAAGTTTTCTTTTAAAGCTTTTGAAGGAAATCTACTTGAAGAACTATATTAGAATTCATTTGAAATCTTTGATGTAGTATTAAATTATTGTAAAGACTATTTCGATCTTTGGGATTTGGAGGGGGTATGCCCCTAAGAAATCATGTAATAGACCTTTGGTTATTAATATTATGATCTATTTTATTTCTGGATTCTTGTATGTTCATTTTTACTTGCTTAGACCATACTTTCCAAAAGCGTCTCCTATTACCGTGCTAGACGCTTTACATGTAATACTAAGACTTTCGCGTGACTGAGGTAGTCATTCTTGAGTCTTGATATTATATGTGGCGGGCTACCACATTTATGGTACCCGTCGGGGCATGACAAGCAAGCTAAGTGTGTATACTTTCATATTTTAGCAATTTAGACCAACATTTATTTTGCTGACAAAATAATAGTAGATTAAGTGCTTGTACTTCTAATTTTTTGTGATTTTTTGAAAGTTTAGTACTGTATCTTTAGATATTGATAATTCTTAGCTAAGTGTCTATCATTATCCTATTATTAAAATAAATGTTCATTGAATATTGTTTAGCAGAAACACTAAATCATACATATTTTAAAAATACAAGCATTAATTTGCTAAAATCTAAAAATAGACACTAAATTCCTAAAAATTAAAAGTATGGACACTTAGTTTGCCTTTATCCCTCTCATTATAATATAACACAAAAGGAGTTTCTGAGAAGTTGATTACACTTGGACATTTTCTTTATAGGATACCTAACCCAAACCAACCAAACCCAAAGGGTTGACAACTTGAAAAAATCACCACATAAGAACTTGCCTAGCTAACTATACACAACATGCATGTCAAGGAAATCATCAAATAATATGCTATTTATGGCAGCCCTATAAATCCAGTCATCACACATTATTCTTTCAATGCAAATGAAAAGATAATGATGTAATTATAGATACCCCCGTTTTTGTCCTCCTTTAAGTTTTCTTTTTACCAAGTTTACATTTAAAAAAATAAAATAATAGAAAAATATAAAAAAAAAATAAAAACTATAAAATTGAAAAACTCAAAAAAATAAGAAAAATGAGTTTTTCCAAGGTTACAAAGCTTTTAAAAATAATAATAGATTGAAAAAGAAAAAAAATAATATATCAAGTCAAAAATAAGTTTTTTCAAGGTTACAAAGCTTTATAGGACCTTAGTGCAGACACACAATTGAGTTTACTATAACACACAAAGAATCTGTGTTAGGTTACATTATAACAATTTGGGCTTGTTAAAAAATAAAAGAAATCAAATTAGCTTTAGGTTATTGGATCGAGTAAATTCAAGAAAAATGGAATGTTAAAAAAAATTATGCATAAATTAAAACCAAAAACCACATATGTAGTGGTGGTAAGTTGTATGTGTGCGTGTTTTCGACAAAGTGAAGAACCAAAGCTCAATCCCTACAAATCACCTAGTCGAATGTTTTTACCTGCCTACCGTGGTTACATGCCACTCATGATCATCTCCTTCTTAGCTTCAGATAAAAGCAAGGGCTTCCATACCATTTTGGTACCAAATTTGGAACTTAATCCCAAAATGGTATAGAAAGCCAAAATTATTACGAAAATAGTCATCAGCACAACTCAATTTGCACTAAAGTAACTATTAAGAATAGCACACACATGTTGTAAAATAGGTGCTGTCTCAATCTTAAACACCCATCCTTATCTTTCAAACTCTCTCGCTGAAGCATAAATTTCCCAAATCTCTTCCTCAAATTTCTATCTTCAACTCCCAAATCAACAATGAAACTTTATAGAAGCCTTAATCCCTCTTCCCTCTTCATTTGGATTATTCTGAAATTCAAATGATACATCATCATGCTGCCAAATTTTTATTTTAAATTATTGAATAGTCCATCTCATTAAGTCTAATGAGGTATGGCATTTTATAACCATCTCACCTATTATACATGTATGAGTTGGTTTGGATCATTTAATCCTCTTCTTTATCTGCTCTCCTACTAACCTCTTATGTGTCATCTTATGTCACTCCTTTGAAGCCGCATGTAGTGCAATACGCACACATGACCTACCCATCTATATAGGTATTGTCATACCCCTAAAGGTACCTTAATTATATCATGACACTATGTAATAAACCGATGCCTTAAGTGCTTTTCAAAACTTAATGTTAGTCATCAAAGAGAAACACCAGTATATGATCCAACCAAGCCACACCATGGAATGTGACTACAATAGGATCTTTTCTATTACATTGATAAGAAATGATGCATACATATAGATTACATTGCCATTATGCTACATATTAAAGATTACAGTATCGTAGTCTTTAATATTACAAACCAAATTCTCAAATATATTAAGAACATAAACTAAGTTATCAACCACTACTAAAATTATAATCTTCGATCCTTTTCCCAATTTCTACTAATTTTATGATCCATACCATTGCATAGCTCCATGAGGAAACTAGCCATCGTTAGAGTAATACCTTGGAAAATCTATAGGAGTGTGAGCAAAACCACAGCTCAATGAGATAACTAGATCATACCACACATCAAACAATTATAAAGTAAGCTTATTAGCAATCATATATAATGCATCAATCAATCATATGCACAAGTACAAGCTTGGATAACTCAAATTCTAAATAGGATGAAGATTTATGCCCTCTAATTAGGGTTGAAGGAACCTATTCTCAATGATCCACCACGCCTAGGAGAGACTAAGAATCAAGGAAAATGAGTACCATTCACTCTCAAATCTTTTTCAAAGTATTTCATTTTTAATCGTAAAACTTAAAAACACAATGAAGTATCAATCATTTCATATCGATACCATAGGTGCCTTCCTTCATGGCCTGCTGATAGAATTAGGAAAATTTCATGTAGAAAAATCAAGTGAACACCAAAGAACCGAAATGCTAATACGTAGCAAGCTATCAAGTCTCAATGTGAAAAATGCAATATACGTAATGCATGATAGGCTTATTATAAGATCATATAGTATTAGGTCAATTTCATAAGTAACCAACCTTTCACAAACAAACCTCAACATGCGTGCAATCAATATTTATCATGCAAAGCAATTATCATTTTCATTATCATATCTTGACAACCAATCATACACCAATCAGTAAGCATTTACCTTGAAGCCAACATTCGTATCAATTTTTATTACATATACAACATTACAAATGCTTCTGTGCTACAAGCACAAACAGATTGATAGATCAAAGTTACTCATTGGATCATTCCTTCTCACTAATCTTAGTAACCTTGGGAAAATCCAACAATTGATCTATTTTTCTTAAGAAATAAGATAACGAATATTCATTACTATAATATTATTATCATAATAATTCCAGTTGTGCCTCTTTGTGTCCTAAACTCAGTTTTATCATTCTTGATTTTACCACTTAAAGTTGGGTTGTTAAGCTTATAAAGATTATATTCCTCCAGTTAACTATAAACTTATATAGACTTACTATTCCTTAGAAAAAGCGGTCCTAATGACTTTAAGTGCCAGTTTTAATCACATAAACTCAAATTAGGCATATTGTATTCATTTTAACTCCAATTTAAGCATATAAATAAGCGTTAGAAAGCTTATTAAATGTAGTTTTCAATTATCTAATTGAATTAAACTATTTAAATAATTTTTTGTATACCTCTCTAGAGATTCGGGAGATGCATTAATGATTCTATTGTTCCTTGTTTTGTACTTTAATTTTTATTTCATGTTCAACTCTTTGTTTTATGTATAATTCATCGAGTTTTAGTAATTAAACTCTTTTTTAAGTTCTTTATTCTATACTTGACCGAATCCTAGGTTTGCACTTATTTTCATTATGCTTCTCTTGATCTCATTTTGAGTGTGAAACTCAAAGTAGCTTGATCTTATCAATCAATACATCTATAATTCTCTTTTTAGTTTGAAATTTGTAACCTTGCTACATATGTGTCAAAACCTATACCTAAGGTTTTGGTGTATTTTTTAAGTTTAGTCTTTTAATCATAATCTATATCTTCACCTTAGCTAGCTTATACTTGTTTTTCTTAAGTTTTGTTTTAGGAATTCTAAGTTTCTATGTATGTCACAACATATAAGTTATATTCTTAAGTTTAATCATCCCATTATCTTTCTTCAACTTCATTGATCTAGATATGAGTCATTCTCTTATTTCAATCATGAATTCTTCCCTATGAATCACATAGGGCCAAGAGTTTAGGGTATGGTTCTCTAGGGTTTTCTAACTTTGTTTTCCATTTCATATCCAGTTCTATTTGTGAGCTTGTATTGTTTATGTATTAGGCCATTTGATTTAAACATGGAACAAGGTCTTACTCATTATGGCCGAAATTTTTATAAGTGTTCATATAGTGATCAAATGATCAATATAACTTCATAGATCATGTTCTAGGTTAATATTACTCAAGATGACCTAGGTTTCTTACATGAAAGCATATGGGATGTATAGATTCCTTCATAGGGCCAAGACTCCCCTCAATGTTCATAGACATGTTAAATGAGCATTTCAACTTTATGAATCATGTTACATGCCTTCATTACTTAATATTATTTTAGGTTTTGTCTTAGATAACTCATGATAGGCCCAAAACCATGCCATGGTCGAAACTCATAGTGGTAGGGTTTGAGATGTTCTTGATTGTTTTGCATGATATTTTCTCATTAACATGTCTTATACCTAGTGTAAGATAGAATTTAGTTTGTTTAAGAAAGATTGAGATAAATATCCTTAGTTTAAGAAAAGAATTGATACCTCTAATGGTCTTAACAAAAGATTATTTTAAGTTTCTATTGAAATATACACTTGGACATAATTTAAGCATGGAGTAGAGTAGAGATTACCATGATTCAGTGAAGTTTAAAGTTGGTATCCTCCTCATATATAAGTGACCAAAACCTAGGGCAAAAGATGGAATAATATGAGTTTGATTCAAGTAGAATTCAAACTTAATTAAGACACTTTCTTACCATAGACGTGTGGTCCTTAATGTTGAATTCCCTCATAATGTTTCTATGATTCTAATGTAAGATGGTAGTGGTATAGTCATGGCTTTCCTCTAAACTATTTGTTTGGTTTTTATGCATGTAAAGCTAAATGTTTGATGTTGAAATTAAGCTGAAAAGTGTAAGGAGGCTCACAGCAATAGAGAATGTTTTTAATTTTCAAGACAAAGGCTGGGCATTCTTTCCACTTTTGAAATGATTTTGATTTAAATAGATGTTGAGATATGTTGGTTGTCTTTAGGGGATGCATGTTATGGCAATAAGGGTTTTCTAAGGCCTCGATGTGTCTTTTTGTTCACAAAAAGTATTAATGAAAAGTTATTGATAAAATATTGGGAGTTTAGATGATGTTGATGGAGCTTCTAGGGTTTTCTTTGTGAAAATGACATCTCTAATTGTCTTATATTCGTAGGAGGCATTAAATGAAAAGATTTTGAGAAGATATTATAAAATTGGTTGATGTTGATATTTATTTGTTAATACATGAAGGACTTACAACAATTCTAGAGTTTTTAGTTGAAAAATGACATTTCAATTTAGCTTACATCCATCATTTAACTCAAATGGAAAGAATAAGGTTAACTGAATGGAAACTAGACATTTGTTTGTGTGTGGGGTGGAATTCACAACAATATATAGTTCATTTGGAACTAGATACTTTAATTTATCTTTTATCCATTACTTGACTTAGTTAAAGGAGTTTAACTTGATTGGATGATAATTTGATGCTGTTTGTATATGGGAGATGCAGTACACAGTTTCAAGGGGTGTAGAAGGCATACATGTGGTCCTCTAACTCAATGTGAACACATGAAACTTATGGTGCCTATATGATGACAATATGGCTTGTATAAGGCTTGTGTCATGCTTGATTTATGTGGCTTCTAGAAGATAAGGTGATGTGATGCAATTCTCCTCTATTCATGCATGTAATTCATGGTGGAGAAGGCATAAAAAGGACTAGTTTTTTTGCATCAAATCAACTCTTTATGCATTAGACAATGGGTCCCTTTCATAAGCTAGAGATAAGATGAGATAAGATGATGAAAAGGACATTTCCACTCCCCTACAAGGCAAATGGCATCCACTTTCCCCCATTAAGGAATCTAGGTCAGCTTCATGAAGTTTCATGAAGAGAAAATATCACATGTGATGAATTTTCAAGAGTTCTTATTGAATATAAGTCAAAATCTAAGCTATCGCATAGAATAGGCAACTATACACGTATGATTAATTCATTTATTTCAAGAAAAGGTCTTTTAAATTATGTCTAAAGGTTCTATATTTTTCTTGGATTATTGTTGAGTTGAAAATTTAAATTTAAAACTTACATGATTGGATATTTTTAGGTTTTTCTCTTATGCCATTAAGGTTTTCGGGCTCGAAATAGTAATTTAAGATATTATACTCATAAGACTCAAAAAATTCTAAATTTCAAGTTTACATTTTTAGAATTTTTATTTAAGCTCTAGATCTGTAGATTTTCATATGTTTTTAGTTATATCATGTATATTTTATCTCCAACGATTCATTTCTACACCATTATTTATTAATCACTAGACTTTGTAAATTTGTCATTACATTTTATGCTTGATATCATGAGTCGGATATGTATAGATGTTATATTATTGACTCGTGCCACGAAATCTTGTTTTTGGTATCTTTTACTAATAAAGAAAATTACTTATCCTACTATAAAACATAACTAAAAAAGTTTCTATGTGCAATTCTATATTTTTCTAATTAAATATCTATTCTTCTATTATCTATTTTTGAAATTTTAAATTATAGTCACTATATTATTAATAGAAAAATCTCGAGGATTACAGGTATGGATATGAAATATCCCTAAAATTTTAATAAGCTAAATTAGGAAAGTAATATAACACAGCATGAAAATGTGGGTTAATTTGAACCTTAATTTAATAAATATAGTTAGACGATGAAGTTTATTTAATAAATGAGAACTAACGAATATAATTTAACATAAGTCAATTATGTTGATTTAATTAAGTTGATGAATTTAATAATTGAATTAATTTGAAATTAGAGATTAAAAATTATTCCTTTTCCTATCTTATCTGATCTAATTATCCAATTATTCTCAAACTCTAAATGAGGTTATTTATCAAGACCCAAATATCTCAAGTCCTAAATTCTAAATTCAATAGCCTAAATTTAATTATTTGATTCCTAGAAATTCAAAAATCCTAACAATTTAAGTAAATCACCTAAATTCTATTCTTTCATCCAATATGTACATGGAAAGGTAGATTCATAATTAATACAAAGTTTGCTCTAATCGTTACATAAAACAAAATACTAAAATGCTCTCTTATAACTTAACTTCTTCCACCTAAGTGCATTTTAGGCAATTTTAGCCAAATTACACTTAATAATCTATTTCCTAAATTATCCTCACCTATTCTATACACAAACTAAAATATCTAAGGGCATTCATATCATGTAATTCTCAACATATTCCCAAACATACAAGTGTCTCAACACACACTATAAAAGCTTGTTTTTTTCTTTCTCCTTTCATTTTACATCATCAAATCCTCTCTCATCTACACAAATATCAAATCGCTACTTCCTCTCTCATTCTTTTCAATTTGCTCTTGAAAATTTCTTCAAATTCATCATACATTCAACTTACTCAAAGTTAAGTTCATACTTCTCTAATTACCTAAATCAATTTCTATTAACTCCTATATCTAATCTCTAATTCTTTTAGGAGAAATTGAAGATTAATTAAGAAATAAACGTGATTGAAAAATTAAAACTTCTACAACAATTGATAAGTAGTAGTTGAAGATTTTTTATTAATTTCACTTGATTTGCATTATAGTAAGTAGATATAATTTAATTGATAATTATGTATGTTGATAAAATATTTGATTTTGATTGATAAATTAAACTTAGATCTCAATGTTAGTTTGACTTTGATGATGATTGTGTGTGTGTGTGTGTGTGTGTGTAATTACTGCCACATGTATAAGTTATTTAGGTGTAGATCTAAATTTTAATTTGTTGATTTATTCATGAGTCATGACAATCAAGTGTTATAATGTCATTTAGATTCATATTAAATTGTAGATGAAGATTTAAGTGTTTTGATATTGATTTGATTAAGTTATAAGTTGGAAAGAGTTAACGAGGCTCGTGAGTTTAATATTGGTTCTTTAGAAAATATTTGAGGTTAAATATGAGTGTTCATGAATATGAAAGTTGCTGGAATTTTAAGTTTCCAAGATGATTATGATGTTTAAATAGTTTAATTTAATGTTTATAAGTGTTATAATTGAAATAGTGTTACTAGGTAATGATTTATTTTTTGGACATTTTGGATTTGGATTCATGTTTTTAGAAATTCTAGATCATATTTGAAGAGTTTGAATGTTCACACGATGAGTATATGATGATTATGAAGATAGAAGATGAAATCTCGAATTATAACACCAGATCATAACAATTGGGGGTAAGTTTACTTTAGGTCACAACATTTCAAAAAGTCCAAAAAAGGCTACAACGTTTTTGAATGGTTTAAAAAGACGTCACAATGTTTAGAGAAATGGGTCAATTAATGTCACTATTAGTATCAACAAGATAAATATTTAATTAGAACTCAGAACACCCTTCTTTTAAAGCCTTATTCACATGTATCAATAGGAGAAATATTTAATTAAATCTAATAAGACACTTTTCTAAATGTTGTGACTTCTTTTAAACTTTTCAAAATGTTGTGATCTAAAATAAACTTACCCCCAAACATTATGACCTTTCGATACCCATACTTAAGACGATTCAACGTGTATTTGTGATATAGAATATTATTTTTTTCATAATGATTTAAGAGTTAGAATTTATTTGTTTTAGAGTTTGAATATCCATGAAGATCTTCAAATCTTCAACCTCATATTCAAAGTGTTCTTCATGAAAATTCAATTCAAGCCAAATGCAACCTAAAATGTATTTTCCTTCAAGTTGGTTTAAATATGTAAAAGCTTAATTTGATCTTGTTGAGTGAACTTTGATTGTGAAAACTTATTTGTGACCTTTAGTTTCAGATATATTAAAAAATAATTATAGTTTATTATAATTATAAAGATACTAAAATCATTTTGTTAAATAAATAATTTAATTAAAAAATAAAAATAAGTAAATTACAATTTATTTTAAATATATACTAAATTGGGCTTAACTTAACCCATCTCTAAGTCTAGTATCTCAATCCAAGCCTAATCAACATACTTTTGTATTTTAAAGGGCTTATCCTAATTATCTTAAAGCTCATTACCCAAAAAAGCTCAATTATATTGCATCTATCTCTTAATGAGTTACTCTAATTATCTAGAATCCATTAACTTAAAAATAATCAAACCTTATCTTTTATGGACTTAAATATAAATATAGGCATAATTCCTATTGGAGTTGATCTCAATATATAATCCTAAATCTACCTAAGTTATAAATTATACCTCCTAATGTGCTTACATACAATATCCTAAGCCTATAATCTTAAATATAGTAACAATTAGTTAAAATATTATTGGGCTTAACTTAGGATCCTTCAAGGCCTAATAATTCCAAATAAAAACAAAATGTAAATCTTATGGGCTTGATCCCAATCGATGAGTCCAATTCTTAATATCTATATTCTTTGTTGGACTCATCTCTAATATCTCAAGCCCATATAATTATCTTTAGGTCCAATTATCCACTCTCATGGGTTACTTAAAATCCCTTAAGCCGTTGCCTCCAATGCTCTAAACTTAAGTCTTTTTAAGATCCTATATTATATATAACCTCATCTAAATAGACTAATCAAACATGATTTGATAATTAAGTCTTATACTTAATTCTTATATGAGATAATCTTTCTTCTAATAGATACCTCAAGTACTTATTCATATTATTGTTTATCACCTGAGCTGTTGTGGCGATTTGATATTGTGTTAGTTATGTAGTGACTTGTTACTTGTTAGAATAAGCATCTTAAAAAAACTAATACAAAAAAACTTAATTAATTACTTGGGTGTAGTTTAAATCTAGGATGGGAAGTGACACCCTTGTTGTGGAATGCCAATGCAGTAGTTAGACACATAGGCTACTGATGGTAGCTCAGTGAATAGCTGATGGGGAACAATATCAGGATAATGCTTACCCAACTTGGAGAGAAGTTGCATTTGTATAGTTTAGGATTATAAGATTTAGTAAACTTAACAGTGTGATGGATTGACGAGGGTAAAAATATGTAACGGCTGTGAACTCTATGCGAGACTACTACATAGATCACTATCAAAGACAAAGGTCTCAGTTAACCTTTATCAAACCCCTAAACAGTTGTTACTGCTCAAGGCCATATGTCTCTCATCTAATTTCTTATCTTTTTCAGGTGATGATCATTCCGACGAGGATAGTTATGACTATCTAGGCCATGAGTCCAATATAGATGAGTTACTCGATGAGTTAGACAATTAGATGCGTAAGCCATTATTTGTTGATTACTGAGAGATTTATGTTTGTTGAGAGATCTATTTTGTATTGATGAAAGACTTATTGCAGTTTTTCACAGTTTTAGTATTACTATTATGTGAGTTTTATTCTAATGATTGGGTTGTACAATTTTACTAGCTGTTGTTCAGAATATGTGACATACATTTACTATTGTTGAATTACATTGAGTAGCCTACTCATTTGAGTAGCTTTTAAAAACCATATGCAAATCTTTATTTTTCTACTTACAAAATCTAATAAAGGATTCCTCAAACTAAAATTGGCTAGAAACATATTTGGTTAATAGTAGCCTTTGTGTATAACATCTAAGTGTTATATGTGGTGAAACTGTAGACACCTTAGATCCTTATGGGGCATGACACATTAGGTTCACAAGTGTAAGCCTAGTATGGATCTAGCGAGTTTGTTAAGACTTTTTACACAGAAAAAGCTATGTCGATTCAACCCCTATTTACTTCTATTTAAAACCTATTTAATTTTCATGATTTCAAGGATACCAAAAATATTTTATACCCATATGCTAAAAACATTATATTAAAAACATTTGCAATAAAAATATTTATACTAAAGACACCAAATGGGGTGATTTTGTTTTAATGGTATATATATATATATTGGCATGAAGGAAGGGGGAATCCCATATATAAGAAATAAATGTGCCTTAAAAATTGAATAATTTTGCTTATATGGATTTATACCTAAAAAAAATCCCATTTCTTAACAATATAAAACTAGTTTTTATCTTTAAATCTTCTCTAAGCCTCTAAAGTTTTTTTGTAATCTCACATTGCTAACATTATAATTAAAGTTAAAAGTGGTTATATTAAATTTTTTTTTTTTTTGCAATTACAACGAAGAGGAAGGAATCGAATGCATTACCTCTCACTTAAGAAACCAGAAAATATGTCACTAGATTACGAGGTCATTCGTTGTGGTTGTCTATAATTAAATGGACATTTTTAATAATTATTTCAAAAAAGAGTTACAAACTACAATGCTCTTAGGCACAAGTTTTATTTGAGTTTAAAATTTATCTTATTTGAAATTAAAACTTATTTTTTGTTATTTTTTAATTTTAATTAAAAAAAGTTAGATGGGTGGCAACCCGTCCAAGATTCGCTAAGACCCATGTTTAATGGGTCCGAGTTAAGTCGAGTTAGTCCCATCCTTTACCAACTTCTAGTTCAAATGGTGAATTAATTAATTGTAAATCAAATGTGAAAATAATCTCAATTTAGCTCAACCTAAAAATAATTCTTAGGACCACCATTATAATGAATGATCTTGCCTCTAAAACAAGGACTAGACTTCTAGATTGAGAAAAATTTCATTAAAAGCGATATGACACACGAATTTTATGATCTAAAAGTGTTATTAAAAAAACAAAAAGAAGAAGAACTTAAAATAGAATCTTAAATAATGTTACTAAGAGACTGTCCAAGAGCATGGATTTTAAAATGGGGTTTAAGTAAATTTATCGATGACTTTTAAAAATGAAGATCTTCATTTTTACATTGGCAATGAAATATCCAAAAAAAAAAAATGAATGCTTAATTAATTTGAATACACATGTAATATGTTTGCTTGAGATATAGAATTATAGTGGATAATTAGATAATAAAATATGATTTGTTAGCATGATTTATTAATTGTGATATATTGTATGTTGAATAAGTTAACATAAATTAGAGCTAAGATAATGTTGTATGTTATGTGTGTTAGTGTGATATGACTTTTGTTTTTCTTGATAATTTCTATGCTTGTAAGGTTTAAATTGCACAAGAACAAACCCAACCCCAACCCAAACCCAAACTCAAACTTGGCAGAAATTTAACCCAAATAAAGCCTAAACCAAGCCCAAGACAAAGCCAAAGCCCACTCATTTTTTTTCCTTCTTCAAATCTTCAATAAAAGTCAAACATAAAGGATAAATATCAACTTTCATTTTGCCAAAACCACAAAGCAAAAACAAACTCAAAATAAACCTAAAAATTCATTGGAATTTCCAAGCAAAATTTTCCAACTCTTTTGATCAAAGTTCCTTGCTCAATTCACCAAGAAGTCTCTCCCTTGCAAGTGAAGGAAGTTTAAGGTAAGTTTATATGTTCTTTTTGTGATGATTTATTTCTTTTGTTCCATGGATTTTCTATCAAAAGTAGTCTCTTGATAGGATTATATGTAATCTTGATATGTTGAGTTGTTGTTGAGTTGTTGAAAAAGCTTTTGGATCCTTGAAGTTGTAGTATATGAGTTCTTGAAGTGGTTGTTGAGTACAAGAAGTGTTGAAGTTGTTATGAAGTGAAAGTTGGAGATGAATGGTTTGATTCTTCATGGGTGATGATTAAAGTTATTAGATGTGAATGATGAGGAGTAATTATTTTTTTTTTTAGTGTTGTTAGGAGTAAATGATGGATTGTATATAACTTTTGTTTAGTTTTAGTTGTATTAGAACATGTAAAAATGATGGAAATGACGTTTAAAAACAAGGAGTTGCATTTTGAAGCTGCAAATTTTTGGACTCCAAGGTACGCAGGCCTTAGAACATACGAGGGCGTGGCATAGCCATGTTATCTACTGAACATTTGGTTCCTAATGTGCACGGCCACGAGCATGGGCCGTGCAACAAGGTGTGCTAGGAATAGACCCTGGCCTTCTTGCCTCCTATGATTAGTATGGCCACGAGCACGGGCTGTGCATTAGGTCGTGCAGGACCCTGCTTCTTTTAAAAAATAATAAATAAAAATAAAATAATATATATAACAATAATAATTTTAAAAATTTAAAATAAAGGAATGTATTATATATATATATTTGTATAAATGTTAAATGAAGGATTTGAATTAAGTTTATTCAAGTTTTATTTTCGATCAAGAATTTAGCACTTGTTTAAAGTTAATATTTTACTTTATATGAATTGAATTCTTTTATTTCAGATAATCCATCATAGTTGAAAGAGTTTACAGGTCTTTTATCAAGTCTTCCAGGTACGCAGTAACTTGGCTGTTGATTGCCTAGGATAAGCATATTCTAAATTAATCTTGATTGAAATGGATTAATGAATATTTGTATTTGTTGTGCTTTATGTCGTTGAATCTGGTCCAGGGAGCAACTACCCTGTTAATGAGGTTAACATTGTAGTGTAGGCGCCTAGGCCACCCTTGTCATTATAATTTGACAATTTATAAGTGGCTCAATGGGTAATTGATAGGAGAATAGCATCAGTGTGACATTTGCTTACTCTTAAAAAAAAATAATATGATTTAGTTCACATTCATGGGACTGGTTGAACTAAATGATATTATGAATTAAGCTAAGTAAAGTTAAGTAACGGTTATTAACCCTAGATGAAATTACTTTTCTTTATCGGTTATATTATTTAAGAGATATAGCTATTCAAGCTGCCTATATCAATCCCCTAAGTATTATGTCATTACTCAGGATCCCCGGCTTCCCAGTGGCTTGCTCCAGAGTTTGAATACTCCTTTATTGCTTGACAAACTTAAATGTTAGATATTAAATTGATGATTGATGCGTTGCATATAGTTTAAGTGTGTCTGTCACTTCATATGTGTTTGTGTTACTTATGTATTAAGCCTCCGGTTCATGATCTTCTATTTCAGGTGCTGATGAGGACGAGTTTTATACTCAGTTAGGATATGATACCGATTTTGAGAACTTTTTGGATGAATAGGAACCCAAATCTTGATGATGGAAGGCCTTTGTAATAGAATAAGAGGAATATGTTTTTGGAACAAATGTGATAGTTGTAGCTATTTTGATAAAACTTGTATATATTTTGATATATGTTTGATCTCAAGCCTATGTTTTGTAATCTTAAGTTTGTAAATATATGTATTAAAATCCTTTGTCCTAATATTTTAAAGGACAATAAAGTTTTGCAATATAATGTATTATGTTTTCTTTAGCGAAATGCTTTTGGAATGGTTTTTATTACAGGTTTGAATAAACAATTGATACAAACTCTTTCTTTACAGACAACCTTACATGTAATAATGTGTATTATATGTAGCTAAGGACTGGATTTGCATGTTTTAAATAAGTAACGAATCCGGATCCTTACAAGCAAAGATTGAAGTGAATTAAAAATAGTCAAATTAATATTAACCAATTACAACATAATTTCCCTAAATAAATCAATTACAATATTACATTAACATCATGAATCATCTCTTCTATGGTAGAAAATCGGTTCCCTTGCACCTTTGAACATTTATAGCCCGTTTATTTGGCCATATAGAATAAGAGAAGAATTGAATTTCAATTAAATGAGAATGATAAAAATTATTATATGATAATTTATGTGTGGGAAGAGTTAAATATTATGAATTATTATTTTCTTACCTTAGAGGGAACGAACTATGAAATTGGATAAGTCATTGTTGAATTCATCCTTAACTACATACTGTAATATTTTAAGCACAATTGCCACAAATGAGAGTGAATCCATGAAGAGAAAATTATGTTTGGTTTATCAAAAACATATAAAAATAATAATAATAAAAAGAAGAAAGGGACTTACGCGGAAATCGCACATGAACTGTACTACGAAAAGCTGGATTGGAACCTCCTCAAAAACGGCCCAATTTTGAAAACAGGCCCAAAGAAAACACAAGCACCGTTAAGGTCAATAAGGTAATTTCCCTGTCACCCAGCGTAGCGTTTTGTTTACTGGTTTATCTTCTCCACACAAAACCCTAACTCCCAGCGCCGCGCCATTTGTGCTTCCATCCTGTTGTGCTAATTTAGGTAACGCACTTCTATGCCTGCAATTTTATTTTTAATAAATTGATTTATGCTCCATTTTAATTACTTCAAGCTCCAAATATTAGCCGATCCTCTTTGTATCTTAACCCTAAGAAGTTTTAATAAGTGTTAGACCTTTGAAATTGTATTGGGAAGAAGTGATTGTTCGAAAAGGTTTAATCTTTCTAGGTTCTTCTTTGTTGGTTTTGGGTTCTAAATTCTGGGTTTGATTTGATTTTTTTGCATGACTTGTCCTTATTTTTTGTTTAAATTTTGGATTTTGTGCAGGATCTTTCTTCTCTTTTTGGTTCTACAATGGCGCCTAAAGGTACAGTCTTTGACTTTGTTATGGGACATGAATGGCTTAAATCTGGTCTTGTGTGTTTCGCTTTTTCTTTTCCTGGCAAGATACCACTTTTGTGTTTCTTGTATGGTTTGTTTATCCTTGGAGTTAATGTCTAACCTTAAATCATTTGTGCTATATACGTATAATGCGTGTTATTGAGCTTCCGAATTCAGTGATGTTGATTGTGTATTAATCACTATATTGTTGAGGAGTCAGCACTGATGAGAATCTGAAATAGAAAGCAAAGATTAAATGGAAAGGCTTGAGCTGTGTTCTTTTAGTTTTAAAATGTTAGCCATTTTCTGTCTCTTAATGTGTTTGAAATTGGGGGAGATATTAAAGTGGCATTGCTCCATTTGTTCATGGTGTGGAATTGAATATTCTGTTTAGTGATGATCACTTCTCGTTTTGTATGGTGGAGCTGGACTTGCTTACTGGTTATGGTTTCTTTCTCGTTCCCATGCCCTCATGAGACCTATGTTGTAAAGATTAGATGTTCTGGATTTGGTTCAGCAAGTTAATATATGCTTTAGATGTGGTTAGAAATTCGTGAGACTTCAAGTTTGTTACTGTCTTTTCCATCATTTTGGTACATGTCTAGCGATCTCAATCTCTTGTGTGGAATAATTATTACAGAGGTCTTTTTAACCCTCTGATTTCCAATTCATAAGTTCTGGTAAATTGACTAATGGATCCTAACACTAATAATTATTGTATTGGGTTTGGTTTTTAAATGTTTTGTTTATTATTTACAAATATATTAATACTGTATATCTAGTGTAAGCTAAATTTGGGGCTATACTTAGTCAATCTGTCTCAAGTTATCTCATATTGCAATTCCTTGTGATGCCATCTTCATCCTCAATACATTTTTGCTGTGTCTCAATTCCTGAATATAAATGTCAGGATTTATTTTATGCTTTTCGAGGCTATGTGACAAAATGTCCTTTTCCATTTTCTTTTCTTCTTTGGTCTGCCTGGACTAGCTAGTGACTTGCATCATGATTAATGCCTGACATTCACATACTTGTTATACTTGCATGTAGAGCTGTTAAGGAATATGCTGTAACTGATTTTCATGCAACACCTTCCACTAGCATGTTTTTCCCTTGAACCATATGCACTGGATATTAGAAGATGTGAAAGTTAGTTAGAGAATTGGGTGAGGCTAAATGTTCCTAGAGTCCATGTAGGTATTTTATAATAAAAGGGAAAGTGTAAAAACGTTAGTAGAAATTATTAGCAAAAATGACTGCAGATTTGACTAAATGTCTGACCAATTGAATATTTATTCTAATTATGTACATACGTAACGAAAAAGCAATAGCTGTGTTTGAGGGCTTTATTGTATGTGTCTGTTTTTTCCTATTATCATTATATTCTTTCTAAAGGAGCTTTTGCCATGACTATGCGGGTTCTGGTGGTTTGGATACTTCATTTATATATTTTCCTATGGTTTTTCGGTTTGCAGCTGACAGTACGAAAAAGAATGATCCCAAGGCACAGGCCTTGAAGGCTGCCAAGGCTGTCAAATCAGGCACTATCAAGAAGAAAACAAAGAAGATCAGGACAACTGTCACATTCCATCGTCCAAAGACATTGAAGAAGGAGAGGAACCCAAAATACCCACGCATCAGTGCCCCTCCCAGGAATAAGTTGGATCAGTACCAAATTTTGAAGTATCCACTTACCACTGAGTCAGCGATGAAGAAGATTGAAGATAACAACACCCTTGTTTTCATTGTGGACCTTCGCGCAGACAAGAAAAAGATAAAAGATGCAGTGAAGAAGATGTATGACATTCAGGCCAAGAAAGTCAACACCCTGGTCAGGTACGTGACATTTCATCTAGTGTTAGTTGACGAGAGTTTATTTTGGTCCATACCATCTTTCCTCATACAAGGCAATTTGATTGTGCATGATATAAGTTTGTTTTTATTTGGGAGATTGAGCGATCTGTTGCAATGTTATTCCAGGCCAGATGGAACCAAGAAGGCTTATGTGAGGTTGACACCCGATTATGATGCGTTGGATGTAGCAAACAAGATTGGCATCATCTAAACATATTCTGCCATCAGGGGGTAATTGAAGCTTGTAGTGGTTTTGTTATATTCTGTAGTTCAAACAGTTTTGCTAGGGTGTTGGAGCACACTCCATTATTACCATTCTAAATTTTTTTTGCTGAAATTACCTGATGATCAAAAACTACAAACTTTTGTTTGGCCTTTGAAAGTTGTGTTATGAAGTTGAAAACAGGTAGTAAGAATTGTTTTAGTCTATGATCTTCTTGGAGCCATCTAGTCTATTTATTCGCCAGCCAATCGTGCTCAAGTATCGAATTTATCATGCTGGGATGGATGGCAATCTCTCGAATTGCTTTGCTTCTTGCAACCAATAGTGATTTATCATGGTTTAGCTTCATTAGCTGTTTCTTTATAGATGATAGCTTTAAGTTCATGCCCCATGTGTGATAGAATTTATCTGAGCTGGTGGAGAAACTCAATAGACATCTGTGTGGATGGTGGAGAACTCCAAGTAGTGTTATTTCAGAAAGTTAATTCACTATGATATCCCCAAAATATTAGGCAGGGACACAGATCTCTTTATGAATCGAATACTCAAAAATTGTTTTCGTTTTCGTACATAATTTAATAATTATTTAAATAAATATATTAAATAGATTTGCTATGTGTTCTAAAATTTTTAGATAAATTATGTGGAACACCTTTATGCATTTTGTAAAATGCATCCAGATTTCATTTTCTTTTTTTAAATGCATGACTGATTTTATTTATAAATTATGGCTATATTTGTCAATTACCGTTATTTATCGATAAAGTAAGATGTTTAATAAAGCACCATTGCTTTATGGAGCAACTTATTTTTATTGAACTTTTTTTTAACTTTTGTCAGAATATGGGACCTATAAAATGTATTCAAAGCCAACTTATCAAAAAATGACCGTTATGGTAAGAATACAAAATTATGACCGTTTTGGCTAATGCATCTGTATTTGCACCTGCACTTGTATTTTTTTTTTAAATTTCCTTATCTATAAATAAATAAATATTTGCAAAATCTCTCTCTTAATTCTGAAAATTTTCTATGATTTCTTATTATTCAAAAAATCTCTCTCAATTCTCAAATCGTACTTATAATTCTTAAAAAACCTCTCCATCCACAAATTCTTATACATAAATCCAAATAATTCTCAAAATTTGCCGCATGATGAATCACCAAACTCACAAAATTTTTAAATGCTATATATTTCATAAACTAGATCATACATTCCATTTGATGCATTTTTCTATGGCGTCCTAATTTGCAATGTTTTCTAAATTTTCCAATTATGAGCCAAAGCTCTCAAAATTTTAGTCCTCAGTTTTCACTTGAAAAATTTAAATCATTAAATGCGATGGAAAATTCTCCACCGTAACTTAATTTAGATCAATCGCCACAAATACCAATTAGTACAAGCTCACAATACCCATAAGATTCTACTAAAAAAATTAGAAGATAAGGATAATAATGAAAATGGAGGTGATCAAGCTTGTAGCAAAAAAATGGGAGCAAAATAATTATAAGCTTTTAATTTACACATGATTGGGTGTTAGTAAAGATCCACTTGTTGGGAACAATCAACCATTACAAACATTTTGACGACGAGTCCATGAAGAATTTGAAAAGGGACAATTATATAAGAAGGAGAAAAATCCATTGAGACGAACAAAACAACAATGTAAAGCTCGATGGTCAAAAATCTAAAAAGATGTCATGAAATTTGGGGCTTATTACGATCAAATAAAACAACATGGACAAAGTGGAAAAAGTGAACATGATTATATAAAAGATGGTCATGATATATTTAGATAAAATGAGAATAAATTATGCATTGTCGAGCATTGTTGGGTCATATTGCGTAATAAACCCGAATGGAGATCTAAATTCGAAAATGCCAAAAGAAAATACATGTAAATGCTCCAAGGTCAATAGCTCCAGATCATATACCAGCTCATCATCAAACAATGATATGTCAACAAATAATGAGGCAAGTCAAACAGATATTCGTCCACCTGGTAGAGCGACAGTAAAGAAAAGGCTGAAGATAGCGAAAAAGTGGATGAATTCATTCACAAGGTACAAGACTTGGGTATGGAAGATCGTGATAAAGTGGAGTTGCTACATAAAATTAGTGAATTGAAAGATAAAGAAATTGAAACGACAAAAGAGAGGGAACGTTGCAAACAAGAAAAAGAATGTCGAAAACAAATCGAATTGGAAAAATCAATAATGATGGCCGATACATTGGTAATGGATGATGTATAGAAGGAATAGATAAAAGAGATGCGTAGAGAGATCATTAAAACAAGAAAGAATCGTTAGTTTCAAAAAACGAAATCCAAAATTGTGGCTACAAAATCGGTCGAGGTTAATGTCAAGGGCAAGATCGAGGCTTACGTCGAGGCCTCAACCTTGCCCTCGACCTAAGCGATGACCCAATATCGTGGCCAAAATTATGACTTTGTGACTGCGATATTGTGTTGCAGTTTGTTTCGAAGCCTCGTCTAAACCTCAACCGAAGTCGTGATCATAATTATGGGTAACGTTTATCATAATTTTGATTAATCATAATTTTTGGTAACTAACTCAAAAATTCTTATTATAATATGTCCCAACGAAACTTGTTCAAAGATCTACATTGATTATAGGGTTCATCGCATAATTATGAATTTGAGCCCAAAAAAACATCGTTTAGGGCCTTAAACTAGCATTTTCATTATTTTTCTATGTTTGAAATTTTTTTTTATTATTCCATGGTAAACTAGCCGTTATAAAACTAGCTATTGAAATTGAAGTTGAAGTTCTATAAATGGCAAACAAATATGTCTTCATAAAATGCACTCTTCAATTTTCTTATTTCTAAGCGTATACTATGCTATTCTCCATCTTATCAAAACATAATGTCTACTAGTAGCTCAAGTAGCTTTGATTCTGAACAAAGCAATGGTTACAACAAAGCAATTAATGAATTTATTTTATCAAAGATGAGCAGTTCGTAATCTGAGCTAATTGCTCGTTTATATCAAGTGATCCCGGAAATATGCAATAGTTCCAACTCTACTAGAAGACGTAAGTGAAAGCACATAAATAGAGTTCGTCTAAAAGGCCACAATCGTCTTTATAATGACTACTTCTTGGATAACCCAATGTACATTAATGACCATTTCCAATGTAGATTCCGAATGAGAAAAAGTGTGTTCATTCACATTGTACAAGCACTATAGAATTACTTATCCTATTTTACACCAAGAAGGGATGTTGCTAGCAAACCAAGTGCTTCACCCCAACAGAAGTATACTGCAACTATTCGAATATTAGCATATAGAGTAGTGGTAATATTTTTGACCACTACTTGTGAATGACTAAACACATAATCATACAATGTGTCAAAAAATTCATCTAAGGGGTCATCGCTTGTTTTGGTAATGAGTATTCATGTAGGCCAAATCAAGCTGATATTGAACGCTTACTTAATGTGGCTAAGTAACATAGATTCTTGGTATGTTAGGAAGCATAATTGTATGCAATGGAAGTAGAAAAATTGTCTGATTGCATGGCAAGATATGTATACTAGAGGAGATCAAGGGTCTCCGATAATCATAATTAAAGTTGTCGCTTCATATGACACTTGGATATGTCATGCATTTTTTGGCATCCCAGGTTTAAACAATGATATTAATGTACTGGAGCGGTCACCCCCATTTGATGATGTCCTAGAAGGACATGCTCCGACAATACACTACACTACACCGTAAATGGTAAGAACAGGATATTATCTCACCGATGGCATATATCCTGAGTGGTTAAGATTTGTCAAATCTATTTCATATCTACATAGTCCAAATGAATAGTTATTTAGTAAGCACCAAGAAAGATGTAGGAAAGATGTTGAATGAGCTTTTAGAGTGCTACAATCTCATTTTGCTATAGTACGTGAACCTTTGCATGTTTGGGATTAAGAGGTTTTAAGGCAAAGCATGCATAATTTTACAGAATATAATTGTCAAAGATGAACGAGATGGCTACAACTTGAACTTTCAAGTACTAGACTATGAATCGAGAGACAATAGTGAACTAGCACCTCATATTTCTTATAGTTATATTGCTGAATATGTGACGTATATAGAAAACAATATTCGACTCTGTGATAGGGTTAAACATCGTCAGTTACAAACCAACTTGATTGAACACGTGTAGAAACGATTTGGACCCACTAGTTAATATTTAATTGTTATAGTTGACTATTTTAAATTGTATGTTGGTTTTCTATTCTTTTTTTTCCTCCCCGAATGTTGGTTTTGTACTATTTAAAATTGTATGTTGCTTGTATTGATTTTAAATTGAGTTATCATGTTTCTAATTTATCTTAAAATAATTAATATTTTGATACTTCTATTTTTTAATAAATGAATTAAAATAATTGTGATTTTAATATATTTTAAATTTATTTCCATATTTATTTAATACAGTGAGGGAAATATTTTTTAATCTAAAAATGAAAATATAATATGGGACCCATAAAAAGTATTAAAAATTATGAAGAAACTTTGCTAAGTGACTTACGAATAAAGTGAAGAGTTACCTAAAAGGAGATGTCACTCCCCGAGGTATCCTAACAATAGTAACCAAGGAACACTTGATTTCCATTACTAGTTTACCTTCCGAGGATGACATGATTTCAATAAACAGGATCTTTTAGTTGCTTGGGTAAAATGAACAAATATATATAAGGCATAAATTAGTAAACTACCATCACATTAATAAGATATTACAGACCATATGCTTTATAAACTCTTACAACACCTAGTTAATGATTCTAATGCATGATACTTGCATCTAAAAGGTAAATAGAAATACATATATTCTAATCCTATACTAGTCTTTCAGCTTCTGGCTTCTAATTTCTTACTGGAACCATGCTCCTGCTAGTAATGAGCCAGGGTCGTAGAGTAAACCTGAAAGGGTTGTTGGAGTGTGAGCTAAAACACGAGCTTAGTGAATAACTAGAACTTATCACATAATACATTCAAGTTATTTAAAAATATATGAAATGTATCAATCAAACATATGTACAATACAAGCTTGGATAACCCGGAATCCAAACAGGATGAAGATTTACGCCCTCTCATCGGGGTTAAAGGATCACAATCTATGGTCCACCTACCCAGAAGAGACTAAGCTTTCAGGAAACAATAATGTTCTATTTAGTTATCTCTTCAAACTTATCATGTTTTGTTATTTATTTCCTGATTTAGCTTTAGAAACTCCACTAAGTGTTAGCTATTTCCATGCAATACCATAAGCGACGTCCTTCGTTTACCATTTAGTTCCTATGGTATTAACAAAACAAAGGTAATCTTGCAATTAACTATTAGCTTTCTTGCCTAGATAATTCAAGCATTACCAGAGATCCGAAAAACTAACACGTAGTAGGCTATCACTTACTCAAATGCTATTTAGGCAAAATATGTAATGCATGTCAAATTTCCTTTATGGTACCAGTAGTTTTTAATCAATTTGAAGGTGATCAAGTATTACAGACATTCAATCATGTTATATAGGCAATATAGACATATACAATTTTGTTATCACTTATAATAGAGTGACTTGGCAATCAATGCAATACCATACACAATTTCCACAAACCAAACAGTACACCAAATTTTTATTATCTTTTATTTAAGATTCACTAACTTTACAAGAACAACCAATGTAATAAGACTGAGTTACTCACCTGCTCATGTTATTCAGTTGTAGTAATCATCTAAAAAGTCCTCACCAATACCCGCGTTACCTATTAAGATGATTAATATAATCATTAATGATACAAGACTATATAACCTAACTCCCATGAATATTTAAGTGTCCTAATGTGCTGCTGGGTTTCTGTTTTATTATTAACTAATTCTTTGAAGATGATACTTAAGTACTAATTCATTTTTATCTCAAGTTACTTGATTTGATTTTGGTTTAATATTTAAATCTATTAATGGGTATTTCAAAAATTTTTGAACAATTTAGTTAAGTTTAATTTCATTGTTTAAAGCTGTAGTTATCTTTTTATTTATAAATTTTTCTTGTAAAATATAGATATCTCTATATTCACCAATTTGGATTATTTAAATTTCCATTGTTATCTAATCATTTACAATTATTTATTTAAATACATATTTAGTATTTATCAAGCTCATAAAATTTTTCCTATAAACCAATTAAATACAATCTTAATGAAAATAAATTTATTAATATAAAGATTTGTTAACTTAATTACAATTATTTTCAAAAATTTTCCTTTTTGCCGCAAATAATAAAAATATTAGTAACTAATAACAACAACAACAACAACAACAACAACAACAACAATAATAATAATAATAATAATTCCGAAAAAGACAATAAAATAAAATAAAGTAAAACAATTACTTTTCATAATAACAATACTTGTATTATTTGTTTTATAATCTAATTCATACTAATTTGTAAATTGTTATTAAATAATATTACTAATTAACTTTAATCTTAACTTTTGGGTTTTATTTTAGTGTTTACATATAATATTATTCCAAAAATGATAATCTTAAAAACACTATTAACTTTAGAATTCTCTTAATAATATTAAGAATATTAGTAATTATAATGGTAAAACTTAATAAACTTGGATTAATTAACAAAAATGATTTATATTACTAAAAAAAATCTTTTCTAGTTAATGTTAATTGGCTCATTATAAATATTTAAATATCATATATTTAGTAATACTAGAACAATATTTCATTTTTAAATTTAATTATTTTAAAAATTTTATTCTTGCCGAGGGGTACACGGGTGGAACACGCCTCGTGTTTCCCCCCGTGCTCGTCGGGGAAGTACTGTTCATCGTCTTCCCCGATGAACTCGATTAATTCCAATCGATTTCTGACGTTAGAATGTCAGTTTTCCAGCTCCTTTAAGCTCCTATAACACTAAACTACTTAAATATCTCAATAAAACATCAAAACAACAACATGTTCCACGATTTTTCGAATCATCAAGATAAACTAGGGTTTTCGGAAATCACCTTCGTCGAGCCTCTCTGATGAAATCCAAAGCTCCTGATTGGATTGGTTTGGTTCCTAAGATGTTCAGAAGTTAGTCTCAATCCTTTGTTTTGAAAGAAAACACGTTGAATTACATCAACTTACCTTGAGCTCATTTTAAGCGTTTTTTCGCAATATTTGTCCTCTGATTCGAACTGGGTTTGTTGGTGCGATTTAAATCCTATTCCCAGGCTATTTTAACTACTAATAAGGAGTGGATTGGATCTGGAAAGTTTGGGAAAGGATGGTGTTCATTTGCTTCTTCTTTAAGTGTTCTTGTTATATGTATATATAGAGAAAAAAATATAAACGTTGGTTGCGTGTTTCTTCTCCATAATTGATCCGAATTGTCTCCTTATGTTGCTATTTCATCTGTTGTTCTATTGTCATTAATGTAGAAGTGATTCGGCAAGTTTAGATTGGCTTGTAGTTGGATTTTTGTTGACTTTGATTGAATTATTTGCAAAATTTCGGCTCACTTGGATCAAGAAGATCAACACCCTCCAAATTTGCTTCAAATTCTCCTGCAAGTGTTTGTCATATATATTTATTGTTTAAATAATATTTAGCTAAATTTTCGGAGAGTTTATTACACTAATAGGGTATAATTTAGCTAATATATGTGAGTTTTTACACAAAAATATTTTTAATGAATCCTACAAAATATTTAGTTTATCAAACAATACAATTTTAACTTTTAATTTTACGTGATTGTTTGTTTTTGAAATTTTATCTCCCGCGATTTAGGTTTTCTAAGCTTGTTGGGTCAATTTTTGTTTTAGGCTTTAAGGGCTTAAGAAAACCCTAATTTGAACACTGGTGTAATTCAAATATTTGTTTGAAGTCTAGATCTTGGGTTATATATTAGTTTATATTTTTGTTGTGTATTTATAATTCTAACGGTTTATCTTAAGGTTGTCATTTCCCAACTATAAACATTTGATCGATTACTTAATATCACTGCAGATATATAAGCTAATTTATTTATATATTTTAGATTTGGATACCCACTATAAAATCTTATCAATATAGTTTATTACTAACTAGGAATCTCGAATTTTAGGGTTTAAGTCTAAGTATAGGTTCATTACTACTCATTGTTTTAGTCTCGGGTCTTTTTTGAGTACAAAAGTAGTCACTTAATTTCAATATTTATGTTTTCCCCTTTAATCTATTTGTTTGACAAGGATTCGGGTTTGGGATTTGGAGTTTCCTTTAATTATATCTTGAATTATCAATTCAAGATACGGAATCTCGTTTTTGGTATCGATTAGGGTCAAAGAAGTTCTTTATTTAGTTTATAGATCCTAACCCAGCCAAATTTAAATTATGTATCTAATCTTGGGTTTTTGTTAACTTCTAGGTTTACTAATTAGTTCATTAATTCTATTCTAGAGTGTTTATATTGTGGAAGTTTCCGAGGTTTACAGAAGAGTTGCTTAAAAAGCTAACATGGCATGTTGAGTAACACCTTTAAGCAACTTACTGATAAAGACATTATAAAAGAAGAAGAAGAAGACCAATCCCACCAAAGTAAGTGGTCACCCGCCAAAGTAACAAGACCATTGTCAGCTACCCAATTTTGGAAAATTCTATGGTCCCGTTGTTGTTATTGACGGGACCGTCCAGTCATTGTTTTACCGGCAATAGCCGGTATTCAAATGATAAAATGACGGAATGAGATTTCTTTGGCTTGTGAAATGGAAAACGAAGAAATTGCGTGGACAGTAGTGGAATGAAAGCGAATTAAATAAACCTAAAGGTGGAAAGAGAAATAAAGTAATAATTTATTATATATTTGAAGAGTTCCATTGAATAAATTATATAATAATACAATAGAATTAACAAATTATATATATTATATATTAATGGAGGAAAAGGTGCCATTGAATTGAAAAGTGGTGAAATAATTGAATATAATAAAATAAAGGTGAATGTGACACAATGTTGTAGAATTTTTTTTTTCGAACTAATCAAGTGTACAAATATCATTAAATATCAATAATATTAAATCATGAATCTGGAGAGAAAATTTTAATTGCCAAATATAATATGTTTTATGTTATAATAATAAGAGCTAATAATATATTTAAGTATAAACTATGTAACTTTTGAAGACACATGGAAAAATAAAATGATTAACATTTCTAACTAAAATGTACAATTGTAAATAATTATTATATAATTTTTTAA
Source organism: Combretum micranthum (assembly GCA_024138025.1). Taxonomy (NCBI): domain Eukaryota; kingdom Viridiplantae; phylum Streptophyta; class Magnoliopsida; order Myrtales; family Combretaceae; genus Combretum; species Combretum micranthum. The sequence continues at coordinate 186,845 of JAMXBD010002421.1, forward strand.
GACTTGCGGGAAATAAAAATAATTAGCTTATATGTCATTGAAGTGTGTAATCATCATCAAAGGTTAATAAAACAAAGTTGTAGAAAAACCATGATATATTATATATTTATGAAGAGTTTTGAAAATGATAAATCATTAACATGTCTAAGCAAAATATTCAATTTAAAATTAAATTATATAATTATTTGAATCTTATACAAAAATCAAATTAATTGTCATGGGTCTTTCAATTACACTATGGTCATTAAATATCAATAAAACAAAAAACAAGCCAAAAAGTTTAATGCGTTTATTTTAAGTTATTAAGTGCACAATTAGAATCAAAGGTTAAAAAAAATGATGAATTAGACACTTTAACGACCTACATTGAATAATAATTTTCTAACATACATTTAATTACATGTTTAATAGTTTACCCAAAAAAAAAATATTAAACTATATAAATTATCAACATTGAGTTAAATTGCACGATTTTGTAACACTCGTAAATAAATAAATTAATTAGCATATTCAACTAGAGTGTAGAATTATTATCACAGGTGAACAAGGCAAATATGAATAGGCACTTTAGCTTAATTGACTAGCTCATTAAAGTGCATAATTTTGTCAAGACGTGTAAATGTTTAGAAAACTTTCATTTGCTTACATAATTAAGTAAACGAATTATATATTTGAGTGTCTAAACAACCAATTAATTTAGGTTATGGTGAAAATGTGAGTTATTGTAAAACGAGCTTTACAGTAAGGAGTATTACCCTGCTTTGTGAAATAATCCTTGCAATAAGGAATTTTGCACAATTATGGTTATAATGGTGCAAATTTAGTTAGAGGAGCTTGTAACATTCAATTTAACCATGTCGTAGTGAAATGAGCCTTACAACAAAGAATCAAGTCCGTTTATGGTGTTAGCAATGCTTGTGTGTTCAAATGAGTCACTGAGATATGTTATAATAAATATGATACATGTATGGTGAATGAGAAATATGGTAAGAATTCATTTCTATTATAGTGAAAATAGTAACTATGTGGTAGAATGAGCTTTCAAGGAGGACCTGAGCCGTGTAAAGGTAAAATGAGCATTACAATAAGAAATCGAGACCTATACTAGCGAAAATATTGGTTATGTTGTAGATGTGCCTTAATATGAGTAATTGATTCATGTTATGAATGAGCATAACAATATGGAGTTTCACACTATTGTGGTAAGACTTGTTTGGTGATACTAGCATTAGGTAAAGGAATTGAGCCTTATAATGATGGAAATGACTTATGTGGTCAAATAAGCATCACAAAATAAAATCAAGGCACATCGAGGTGAAATTAGACCTTATGTGGTGAAGTAAGCTCTGTGCATAGAAATGAAGCCCTATAATAATGAAAAAAAATAATATGGCAAAGAGAGGAGTAATATTATGGTAAATATAGTTTGTATAGAAAATGTGTCATGTAGCATTAGTTCGAGCCCTTAATGTGGAAATAATAGGGTTTGTATGGCAAAATAGCCCTTATACCAATGAATTGGGGCTTGTCATGTGTAATGAGCCCTATAATAAAGCATATATCATAAAATGATGAAAATGTAGTATGATTGGAGATATATGACTTATATTTGAGGAATTTTGTCGTATTATGATGATTATATGAGATTTGCGACGATAAATCAAACCCTTATGTGTTGAAATTACCCATAAAATGACAAGAAATTTCCTTATAATGTAGTAAGATGAACCCTAGAACAAAGAACTTACCCTTAGTGTATCAAAATAGCCCTTAGAAGGAGAAATTCCTTCCTACTGTGATAAAATACTCCTGGAACAAGGAATCCCCTTATATTATGGTAAAATGGATCTTAGGATAAGGAATTCCCCCCTAATGTGGAAAAATGACCTCTCGATTAGGATTTTCCCTCCAACTGTATTAAAATGGCCTCCATAATGAGGAATTCCATCCGTATGGTAAAATGTCCCACTGGAACAAAGATTTCCCTCTTTGTGTGGTTATCTCTAGTGTGGTAAAATAACTCCCGGAATGAGGAATTTTCCTCTAGTATGGTAAAATAGCTCATGGAAAGAGGAATCTCCTCTTAGTATGGTAAAATGACCCTTGGAACGAGGAAATCCACCTTAGTGCTATAAAATGGCCATCGGTACGAAGGAATCCCTCAAAGGATGGTAGTACGGCCCATAGAAAGAGAATTTCCCTCCAATTGTGGTAAATGGCTCTTGAAACGATGAATTTCCTCCAAATGTGGTAAAATAGCCCATGGAGTGATGAATTCCCTCCTAGTGTAGTAAAATGACCTCTATAATGAGGAATTTCCCCTTTGTATGGTAAAATGGCTCATGGAATGAGAAATTTCCTCCTAATGTGGTAACTTAGCCCTTAGAATGAGGAATTCCCCTGTGTGGTAAAATGGCTCCTATAATGAGGAATTTCCCCTTAATATGGTAGAATGACCCTCTAAACGAGCAATTCCCCCTAGTTTGGTAAAATGGACTCAAGAATGATAAATTCTACCCGGTGTAATAAATGATCCTTGGAATGAGGAATTTCCCACTAGTATGGTAAAATAGCCATTGGAACGATGAATTCCCCTTAGTGAGGTAAAACGACCTCTAGAACGACGAATTCTTCCTTCATATGGTAAAATGACCCATAGACTAAGGAATTTTTCTTTAGTATGGTAAAATGGCTCATAAAACGAGGAATTTTCTCCTAGTGTCGTAAAATGGCCTTTAGAACGAGGAATTCCCACCTAGTATGGTAAATTGGCCCTTGAAATGCTAAAATGAGGAATTACCCTCCTAATGTGGTAAAAAGGCCCATAAAGTGATGAATTTCCCTCTAGTGTGGTAAAATGGTTCCTAGAATGGAGAATTCCCCCTATTATAGTAAAATGACCGATAGAATGAGGAATTTCCCCCAAGTATAGTAAAATGGACTTTATAATGAGGAATTCCCCTCAGTGTGGTAAAATAACCCATACAATGAGGAATTTCCCCCTAATATAGCAAAGTGGCATCTAGAACGAGGAATTCCCACCTACTATAGTAAAATGACCCATAGAATGAGGAATTTCCTCTTAGTGTAGTAAATGGCCTTCATAATGAGAAATTCCTCTCAGTGTGGTAAAATGACCCATAGAATGAGGAATTTCCCCTTAGTGTGGTAACATGGCCTCCAGGATGAGGAATTCTTTCCTAGTATAGTGAAATGGCTCATAGAATGATGAATTTCCCTCTAGTAAGGTAAAATGGCTCCTAAAACAAGGATTTTCCTCCTAGAATGACAAAATGGTCTTTGGAGCGAGGAATTCCCACCCAGTGTGGTAAAATGGCCCTTGGAACACTGAAATGAGGAATTACCCCCCTAATGTGGTAAATGGCCCATAAAACGAGGAATTTCCCCATAGTGCAGTAAAATGAATCATAAAATGAAGAATTTCCCCATATTATAGTAAAATAGCTCCTGAAACTAGAAATTTACCCTAGTGTAATAAAATAGCCTATGGAACGAGGAATTTTTTTAGCACAATAAAACGACCCATAGAATGAGGAATTTCCCCTAGTATAGCAAAATGGCATCCGTAATGAAGAATTCCCCTTTACTATAGTAAAATGACCTATAGAATGAGGAATTTCCCCCTAGTGTAGTAAAATGATCGATAGGAACTATATATTTTGCTATAACATGTAAAAGAAAAACATTTTAATCTATCACTATAACATATAACAAATATCCTATACAGCATATAGAAAATTTAGAAAATTTCATATAATGCTTAAACTAAGCTTATACATATTTGATACACTACTACAACAATTGAAATATGCATACATAATATATAACATATAAGACATATATGCATATGATTTGTTTTTTATATTGCTTTAACATACACATTAAATACATATAAAATATATATCATATATAACATATAAAACACACACATATATATGATATGTTATTTTATGCTCTAAAATAAAATATATAATATACATAATCAAATATGTCACATATAAAAGTGGTTGTAAGATTGAGATTAATAAGGAGAAAGTGAGGTTACAAGAAAAAAATTGATGCAAAGAAAAAACAAAAAAGTGAAAGACATATAAAAAAAATAAAAAGGTGAAAGAAGGGGAAAAAAATTCAAAAAAGAAAAGAAAAGGACAATCTTGATATATGTTTAACCTATACAACAAGTTGCAAGTTAATATGATCAAAGGCTATAATTAAATCTTAGCAAATTAATGGTCTAAATCTTGACGAACCGGTCCCGTCAAATTATACGGGGACCATAGAAGTCCCCCCAACTTTAATATGGCTAGCTGCCACGAATGGGGTTTCAAGACTTGCATAAGCTTTTTCTCCTTTTATTTTTAAATTTTTCCATTTTTTAATAAAAAATTTAATATGCAAATGGATATACATGTATATATAATACAATGTTTGTGTGTTGTTTAAAAAGAAAAAAAGGTTAATTTTTTTATTTTTATTTTTTCAAATTTATTCAAATTTTTTTATAATCTTGACCAATACATGTATGCAATCATAATATGTAAATAAACTAATTATTAATAACGATAAAGTGACAATGACACATCAATATTTTAAGGTCAAGTAGGAGTGCTTTAAGAATTCATAATTTCCCTTCTTTGTAGGTGGATCTAATAAGAAGTTGCCTTGCAACATCAAGCTATGAAGTTCTTTTTAATGGGTCTACTTTTGATCCTTTCCTTGCTAGTCGAGAGATCAAACAAGGATATTGCTATATCTCTTCATCTTGGTAATGGAGGTGCTCTATCAGGCAATACATCACTCTAAGGATATGGGCTGATGGAAGCCAATTGTAATGCGGGGTTCAAATATGACAGTAACTCACCTCTTCTTCACGAATGATATTATTCCAATGGGCAAAGCTTTATAACATAATGCTTGGATTATGAAAAATGTCATGGATTTGTTTGAAAACCTTGCTGAACAGAGAGTCAATACAACTAAATCTACTATACTATTCTCTAATAACAACTTAGAAGGAGAAAAAGTAAGATTTCATATATTATAGGCATAAGTGGGAGGAGCAACTTAGGGACATATTTGGGACACTTGATAAAAAGGTGGTACACAAAAAGCTCACGATCGCAACTTCATTACAAAGGTGAAGAGGAAAATTGCAGCCTAGAAAGTGAAATTTCTAAGCATGAAGGATAGGCGCTTTGTAATTGTCACAGAGCTAGGGAGCATTCTAAACTTATGTGCAGCTCATTCCTTTACCAAAGAAGGTTACTAATGAAGTGGAGAAGACAACAGAGATTTCCTACGGAGGTCAACCGAGAAAAAAGAAGAAGAAGAAGAATCCATTGGGCTGAATAGAGCAAAGTAAAAGGAGTAAAGAAGTCTAGGTCTCCTTGACCTCAATTAAAGAAATAAAGCTTAGATGATAACTAGCCTAGAAAATTAAGAACTTATATGATACCTATGTTGAACATGTGCTCAATGTGTGCTTTGATGAAAAAAAATGAAATGCACCATTAATTAGTCAATCATATTTAAGTTACCTTAATTATTAGAATAAGTGCTCAATTTATTTTTGATATGTTTAAACTTATTTGCTTTGTTTTATTTATGCTTGTTTTAACATCCTAGTTAAAACTTTTTAGACCTTATTTTATTTAGAATTTGTTAAAGCTTAAAACATGAAAATTGTAGACCTCTCTTTAAGCTTTTCATAGCATCTTGAATCACCTTAATCGGCGACCAAATGAGAAAGTGATGATCAAAATACGAATCAGTGTTGAAGCTAGCATCGAGCACTAGAATATGGCATCCGGACCATAGCATATGGTGTCTGAATGGTATCATATAGCGTCTATACAATACTTTGATAAAAAAAATATTCTTATCATGTTCTAGTAGTCTACCGTTCGAACGGTAGGGTGTGATATCCAGACAGTAGATTGTTTGTTACTTTGTTTTGCATGTAACGTCCGGATGCTAAGCCTGTCGCATCCAAACGCCATATTGCAAAAAAATAGCTATTAGCGCCTTTTTTACTTGACCATCAAAGTTGTGTTTTGTTGGCACTGATTAAGAGGCTTCAAGAGTTATAAATACAAGTGTTTTGTGACTTGAAGAATAGGTCTAGAACTTGTTTATTGCAAACATCTCCTTATAAACACTCTCTACAAGCATTAATTGTAAATTATGATATTTTTTGAGTGAAAGCCAAGTGTAGTACTAAGTGCTTTGTAATTGTTATCATTTATCAAGCACTACACTAAGTGAGTTATGAGTAAGTAGGTAAAGTCCTGAGTTAAGTCTAGTGTGTTCAAGTTTGTAAAGACTCAACCCAAGCTTTTGTGTTATTAATATGCTGAAGTCCTCTATTGAGGCAAATTGTTGTTGTGAATAAAGTGGTGAAGTCCTCCATTGAGAGAGGCAATTGTTGTGGATTGTAGAGACTAGAGGATAGACCAAACTTCTCATTAAAATCGCTATGCAAACTTTCCTTTCCATATCTCTCTATTTATTATTGTTGATTATATTTGTTGCATAATCCATATTCTTTAGGTGTTACTTAGGTTCGACGATTAGTATCAAAGTTAGAACTCTAGGATAAGTGCTCAATCACATCTAGAGTTTAAGATCATGGTCAGTAACATCTTAGGTTTCATGGAAGGACAAGCAATAAATAGCTCAACCAACTTAACTGGAACAAATTATGCATATCGGAAATATAGAATGAAGATTTTCTTAAAAGCTAACATATTTTTTTATGGAATGTTATAGGAATGGCCACATAGCTGTTGAAGGCAAAAATGAATCTAACTATACTAAGGCTGAAAAAACGAAAGTTCAATTAAATGAAGTTGTCATGAATATATTATATTGTGGTTTAAATAAAAGTGATTATTATATATATATTTGTAATTTAGCTAAAAACATTTGAAATAATTTTAAAGTACTCATGAAGGTTCTACTAGAATGAAAGATGAAAAAATTAGCCTCTTATGTGGAGAATTTGAAAATCTTAGAATGAAGGATGATGAATCCATTGATGAAATGCATGATAGATTCATAAATATTTTGAATCAATTGTCTATTCTTGGCAAGAGATTTACTAACTTAGAAATTAACTCCAAGCTTCTTAAGTCCTAACCAAGAGAATGGGAGGCGAAGAGGACCGCCATTGAAGAGGCACATGATTTGACCATAATGAGCAAGAAAAACTTTTTAGAACCCTTGAGACTCATGAAATGGTTAAAAAGCATAAAGAGAAGTCAACCAAAAAAGAAGTTGCGCTAAAAGCCTCTTGTACAAGCTCAAGTGAAGAGAAGAGAGACAAGCTTACAAAGAAGTTCACCATGTTCTTAAAGATGAATAAGAAGATGAAGAAGGATGATTACGGCTCCTCAAAATTAAAAAAGAATAGTATCACATGCTTCAAATGCAATCAACCAGGACATATGCAACAATATTGCCAATTACAAGAAAGGAAGCAAAGGAGAGAAGAAGATAGCATATATGGTCACTTGGAGCGATGAAGACTCATTCGACTCAGATAAAGATGCATACTTGATGTCATTGATGATGAGCTATATTCAATTTCCTTACATGTTCTTTATGATAAGATAGTTGATATGTATGATAAAGTATGTAATGAGCTAATGAAAATGAAAAAGAAAAATAGCATGCTTAAATCACTAATGAAGAAAGTAGGGGATGAAATGAATATCTTTAGAAATGAGTATGAGGAAATTAAAATTGGAAATGAAAAGTTGCATGAAGAAATAGAATTTTTAAAATTGGACAATGCTAAGTTGAATGATAAAAATAAGTAGTTCAAAGGAAAGAATGATGAGTTGAGCAAAATGAATGAAAATTTGAAAATAGAAAATTACTTACTTGATATTGAAGTTAAAACTTTGAATGGTGATGATAAAAGTGATGATACTATTGCATGTGAATAGTAGTAATGAGGAAATTATAAAAGAGCTAGATGGTTTAATATTGAAATGACAGGTCAAAGGCCTTGAGTGACGCAATGCTACCATAGGCAAATTCACCAAGAGAGAAAATAATTTAAGTACTCTCATTGGAAAGCAAAAAGTTTATTTTAACAAGTATGGAATTGACTATGATAGGAACAATAGTTGCAAGTCCCATAAGACTCGATTTGTAAAAACTACTTATAGTAGTTGTAACTATTGTGGCAAACCTGACTATATCGCACACAATTATGCAATAAGAAAAGCTATATTGGGTCACACAAGCAAGCTTATTTGGGTGCTAAGAAGGGAAATACTTACTTTAACTAATTCAATGGACCCAAGCAAAAATGGGCTAAAGAAGTAATGCATTTTTGTATGTGTTTAATGGGTTTCAAGGGCAAAAATAAGGTATAATCTCTATTTGCTTGAGTTTAATGGTTTGTGCCCCTGATGTTTATGTATATAATGTGTTGATGTGCTTGAATATGTAAATTTTTTTATGTTAAGATGTTTTCATGCATGCATTTGGGCAAAAACGAGTTAAAATTGAGTTTAGAATGCAAAAAGATGGACTTTCATATTTTGGATGCCCAAATCATGTTTTGTCATTGTTAATGGACCTAAACAAACTTGTATGTAAGTTCAAATTTAAATGAAGATGCTTTTGGACAAATTTCTGCACATTTAGGGAAAAATCATGCTTTTAATGATTAAAATGTGCACAAATTTGCAATATGTGAACTCATGTGAGTTTGTTTAGTGCCAATATTTAATATACCATTTTAAACTTACATGAAGTGTTGGATGTGCTTAAACATGGATCTTTGATGATATGTTGATTTTATGCATGATTTGAACTAAATTTGCGCTAAAATTAGGGTTTGAATGCATTAAAATAGTTTTTCATGTTTTGATGCATAAAAATGTATATACATGTTTAATAATTGTTTTATAGACTTGTTTGAATGATTGAAAATGTTCAAAAAAATTTTGGACAAATTTATGCACTCTTGAGAAAACATATCATGCAATTTTTGATACAAAATCTACAAACTTGTGGTTTGTAATATTATATGGTTTTGAATGACTAAACATGTGCATGCTGCTTATGCATCTCTTTGTTTGACAGGTTTTGAGTTTACCTTTTCAATGAGTCTACCTTTTTTATGAGTCCATAAGGGGAGGAATGTGTGCACAATTACATGTTTAAGTATGTATATGTGTGATATCTTTGAAATTAAGTATAACTTGGAATTCCCTTAGTTAAGCATCAAAATTTTAAATTTATTTGCTAAATAACATGGATGCTTAATTGATGGGGAGTATTAAATTGACAGGAGTTAATTGTGCATGATTGTCCTCATAAAAACGGAGAGATTATTGAAATGTGGTGTTTAATGTGTGTTTTGATGAGAAAATGAAATGTACAACTAATTACTCGATTATATTTAAGTTACACTTAATTAGCAGAACAAGTGCTCAATTTGTTTAATTATGTGTTTGAACTTATTTTGCTTTGTTTTTTATTTATGCTTATTGTAACATCTTGGTTTGAACTTTTTTAGACCTTATTTCTTTAGAATTTGTTAAAGTTTAAAATATGAAACTTGTAGATCTCTCTTTAAACTTTCCATATCATCTTGAATCACCTCAAATGGAGTCTGAATGAGAAAGTTATTATCAAAATACGAATCAGTGTTAAAGCTGTATCGGGCACTGGAATATATGTTCATATGGTCATATATGGCGTCCAGACGGAACGTATAGCGTCCGGATGGTATTATGGCATCCATATGGAAGTTTAATTAGAAACATTTTGAGCATGTTCCAGTGGTCTATGGTTCGAATGGTAAGGTATGTGTCCATATGGTAGATGGTTGTTGCTCTGTTTACAGGTAATATCGGACGCTAAGCTGCATGCCTAAACACCATGTTGCAATAAAATTGCCGTTTTTACTGATTGTGGAATTATGTTTTGTTGGTAATGGCTAGGAGGCTTCAAGATTTTATAAATATAAGTCTTTGGTGACTTGAAGAATAGGTATAAAGCTTGTTTATTAAAACATTCCTTTTAAACACTCTCTACAAGCATTAATTATAAATTAAGATATTTTTTGAGTGAAGCAAGAGTGTATTAGGACTTGTAATTGTATAGATATATCAGCATACACTAAGTGAGTTGTAAGTAAAGTTAGTGAAGTCTTGAGTTAAGTCTAGTGTGTTCAAGTTTGTAAGACTCAAATCAACCATTTGTGTTGTTGGATGTATTAAAGTCTTATTGAGGTAAATGTTGTTGAGAATAAAGTAGTGAGTTCTTCATTAAGGAAGGCACCTTGTTGTGGAGCGTAAAGAGTAGGGAAAGGACGAATCTATGTTAAAATTGTAGTAAAATTTCTTTCTTATCTCTCTATTTATTATTGTTGATTATATTGTGTTGTGCATGAACTAGTCATGAACTTGAAAATAAATGATTTTTAGTGTGTAATCCATATTCTTTAGGTGTTACTTAGTTTTTAGTACTAGAAGTAGGAGTCAT